>OZ020616.1:1432392-1840803 GCA_963971575.1 Liopterus haemorrhoidalis
TAGATTTTGGGAGGTGAGGACCTTTTTTTTGCTCATCATTTAGATTTTGGGAGGTGAGGACCTTTTTTTTGCTCATCACTTAAATTTTGGGAAGTGAGGACCTTTTTTTTGCTCATCACTTAGATTTTGGGAGGTGAGGACCTTTTTTTTGCTCATCACTTAGATTTTGGGAGGTGAGGACCTTTTTTTTGCTCATCATTTAGATTTTGGGAGGTGAGGACCTTTTTTTTGCTCATCACTTAAATTTTGGGAAGTGAGGACCTTTTTTTTGCTCATCACTTAGATTTTGGGAGGTGAGGACCTTTTTTTTGCTCATCACTTAGATTTTGGGAGGTGAGGACCTTTTTTTTGCTCATCATTTAGATTTTGGGAGGTGAGGACCTTTTTTTTGCTCATCACTTAAATTTTGGGAAGTGAGGACCTTTTTTTGCTCATCACTTATATTTTGGGAGGTGAGGACCTTTTTTTTGCTCATCACTTAGATTTTGGGAGGTGAGGACCTTTTTTTTGCTCATCATTTACATTTTGGGAGGTGAGGACCTTTTGTTTTGCTCATCACTTAGATTTTGGGAGGTGAGGACCTTTTTTTTGCTCATCATTTAGATTTTGGAAGGTGAGGACCTTTTTTTTGCTCATCATTTAGATTTTGGGAGGTGAGGACTTTTTTTTCTTTACTTGTTACTTCATTTTTTTTTACAAGCCAATGGGGTAACGTCGGTGTAAAGAAATATATCTTTGGGTAATGGGTAAAAATGTTCCCCGACCCCTGTTATAAATAAACTATCCTATATAGGTTTTGATGCAGTTAGTATCTAATTTTTCCAACAATATCTGACAAACCGTAAGCAAAGTGTGTATTTTAACAACATGCTTTCTTTACCTCTATCTATCTCTAAGGGGGTACCTCAAGGTTCTTGTTTAAGACCTATATTGTACTATTAAAATATTTTTTTTTGTTAATTTTAATTCGAATTTTGATACCATTATTTAGGTTTATATATGTGCAGTATTTTTTTTTTATATAAATATAGCAAGGTTCATTAAGATTTTGAAAATTGCGCCTATGGCTTCCATTGGTTGTTTTAAGTCATAACCCCGCCCTTCTGATTTCGTGTATTCAATTTCAACAATTTTCACTGGTTATTAAATTTACGCTTTTAAAAACTAAATATAACATTTGCCCAAATATAACTAGAATTTTGAAAAAATGATTTAAACAAAATAAAAATGCAAAAAAAAACAGAAAAAATAAAATTGCCTCGAGAGCGGAGTGTTTGCAAATTAGAACGCGAGCATGCTAGCCATTACACTATGAAAGCATGCTGGTTAACTCTTTTGGATAAGCTATTAAATATTTTACATAGTCAAGCAAAAACCACAAAAAATACGTTATTTTCCGAAAACATAATCTGATCAAAAATTCCTGTTGTACTATTCCGGTTCACACCAACGTACATTACTTGGAATTTTTTCGGATTTTTAGTCTAAACCATCAGGGCTACAGTGTGTGGGACAAGATTTTTGCACAATTTTGGCAAAAATCGCGTGTAAATAATTTATTAAATAAGTAACTGCGGGAACTGTATGAATCCGCATGCCGTACTGGAGACACTTATGTAAAAGTGCCCCGTAGCGAATAGGTTAATATAGGTGAAACTTACTGATACACTGTTCCTCCTCTTGGATGTACGGATCGGCGCACTGACAAGTGGTGCCCAAGCACTCCATGAGAAGGGCTCCATCTAGGTTCCTGCAGTCTTCTGTGCTCTGACAGACCTCCCCCAGGGGCGAGTCCCTGCGGCATGTCCCGTCCACCGCAGTGTACAGCTCCCGGCATCCACACACCGCGTCTCTAGTGCAGGCACCCTGCGGGCCCAACGCCTTCCTACACTGGGAATCCTCGCGACACGGAGAGCCCGCCCCCGGGGCCGTCTGCAGGCACTGGTCACCTGCGGCCGCCGCCACCAGTCCACTCTCGCAACCGCAAACACCCTCCGCGGTGCATTCCCCCTGCACCACGTGAGAACATTCCTCATGGCCGCTACAACCACCACCCAAAGCTAAAACAACATAGAGTTGATGTGAAACGTGAAGTTTTCAAGGAGTTTATAAGGAGATAACAAGTCTCATATGACTTTGTGGCTACGTGACGTTAGCGTAAAGCATCAAGCGCCATTTTAGGATACCCATAACATGAAGTTTATGCTGTAGCCAAGGAATTTTATATTACCAAATAAGAAATCCATATATTATCATAAGAAATCCCCGCAACTAATAAACTATTTTTGGCATAAATGGCTGTTAAGTCAATAATAAGGAAGATATATGTACATTTTAGTTTTAGAGTGTCCCCCTGTAACTCAGGGGGACAAAATTAGCTGTGTCCAACCACAGGACCGACCGCCATCACAAAGTATTTTATGCTGCTTAATCAAAAAATATGCGTGATTGAGGAGTTGTGAGGAAGTGGGGTGCAAGAAAGGACAGTCAGAATAGACAAATCAAGGAGTGCAGGGAGATATAAGGAGGTTAGAACTATATGGGTACCAAGCTACTTGAAGGGAGAAAGAGGAAGGTCAGGAGGGAGAGTTAGGAGGATTGCGAGGCTAAGGTGCGGGAATGAAGAGAGAGGAAATAGATATTGGAGGAAACAGGAGGATAAGATGTGCAGGATGTGCGGGGAGAAGGAAGAAGATATAGAGCACCTCGCGTAGAGGTGTAGAGAGATGACAGTATGGTCGGGGAGCACATTAGACCTGTTGCACGAAGATGAAAAGGGGGAGAGGTGGGCGAGGGAATTAGAGGCAAGAAGGATTGAGATTGGGGAAGGATAACAGGAAGGGGTAAAGGAAGGAAGGAAGTGACCCGAAAAAGTGGATAAAAATAAGATTTATCTTATTATTGTAAACAATTTACGTTGTGTATATTTTTCTGTCAAGTCAATAATAAGGGAGATATTTTAAGTTTTTTAATAAACAGTTTTAAGCCCGAAACAACCCCCTAGAATTAGTTTGAAATGCCTTATAGCCTATGTTTGAATCCTAGTTTTACTCTATCATCGTACCAAATTTCGTAAAAATATATCCAGCCGTTTTTGTGAATCTCGGACAGACAGACAGATTAAAATTTATTTTTTTGCGGATATTGTCTTATAATCATCTGAAAAGTGTAGAAACGAAATATGAGGCCGAAAAAAAAAGATATAGCCTTCAATTTTATTAATAAAGAATAGTTAATATATATATATTACACATTTTACTAATTACATTTATCAGTATTTTAATTTTTCTAGCGTTTTCTAGCAGTTAATAAGGAAATATTGGCATTACCTAAGGTGACCATACGTACTTGTTTTATCAATACAGTACTGGTTTTTTGATCCATAGTCTTGGTTAGTTGTGAAATATAACCAGTACAGTTTAAGGATCCAAAATCAAATATTATTAATTTTTCTAAAGATCAAGTAATCTAACCATCTTTCAGTACGCGCGTAAATTTAAACAAAATACAGTTCAGCAATGTGGCGGTCTTTCAAAAATTGCTTAAAAAATAAAAGCTTACTATAACGCACTACTAGAAAAATTGACCGAGGGGGGGTCTGTATCTTAAAAATATCTGTTAAATAATACAAAATTTATTATTGCCTCTTTATGAGGAGGGGTGGTCTTATATATTAATTATATTTTAACTATTTTTTTCTTTATCAACAAAAAAGATGATTTTATTTTCAGTAGCTTAGTTTTTATTGATTAAGTATATGATTTTTTATTTCCTGCGGAGTGGGTTAGGACACAAGTAACCCCCTATTCGTATGCGCGCCTGTGATATTTTAAATGTCCTGGTTTTATATTTGAAAAAAAATGGTCACCTTACATTTCCATGTTTGCTTTTATCACACCCAAAATATGTGTGTACAAAAAATTCTTAGTAATGACTCAGATAAACCAATTCTTGAATAACAAACGAATTACACATTGGTCACACCTTTGTATGACACAATACTTACGGACGTTCTTCCAACATTTAAACTTGTCCTTGTGGTGACTTGGAGCACATTCACAGCGCTTGTTTTCCCCGCAGCGGGAGTTCTCCACTGACTTGGTGCACTGGACATCATCCTCACAGGGCTGCAGTAGGCCTCCAGACACTACAAAAGAAAATTTCGTGCACAATAAAGTTCGTAACAAAATTGCGAAACACTCATTACCTAAAACATAATTACCTAAACAAATTTAAATGGATTGGCCATCATATCAATAGAACATAAAATAACCGAAAGTATTGATACTGAAGAAATAAGAAATGAATTCGCTACCTTAAAAGCCAGACGGCTCCCATTGAGTTGGAATGCCAAAGACTTAATTGAAGTTTAATGTGGTTAATTTTGTTGTTTTGTTAAAAGCATTGATTATTTTGTTAAATTTTTCATTTTATTAAGTAGAGAATAATAATAAGAATAATAAATAAAAAGAAAAATAAAAAATTGTGAGTTTTTTTTTTTTGTTAGGCGCCAAATTTTTCCTGCACACACAAGAAGAATTTGACGAGCCGGCCCTGGTTATAACCATTTTTGCTTAATTATGAAGTCTACTTAAAATATCAAAAAATTGATGTGAAGTGTGAGTTTTCACACATTTCAGGGTTTTGCAGGTATAAAGTAACTGAATGATGATTATTTGGGATTCCAAAACAAATTTTATGTCAAAATATTTTTTTATGAATTTTAATTCGAATGCCTAATACCATTATTTAAGTTTATAAAAATTTGCAGTATTTTTTTTTTATATAGCAAGGTTCATTAAGATTTTGAAAATTGCGCCTATGGTTTCCATTGGTTGCTTTCGTATACATTCAAACATAGATTTAAATTATAATTTCAACACTTCCCACTGCTTATTAAATTTACGCTTTTAAAAATTAAATGCAACATTATCCAAAATATAACTAGAATTTTGACAAAATAATTTAAACAAAATAAACATACAAAAAATTAAAATTGATAGGAATCGAACTCTAGTTTGCAAATTACGAAGCGACGACACAACACAGTACACTACGAGCGCTTACTTATCTACTGTGTTACACAGCGAATTAAATATTTAACATATTTTAGTTAAAAACACAAAAAATGCGTTATTTTCCGAAAACATAATCTGATCAAAAATTACTGTTGTACTATTCCGGTTCACACCAATGTACATTACTTAGAATTTTTTCAGATTTTTAGTTTAAACCATATGGGCTACAGGGTGTGGGATAATTTTTTTTTGCACAATTTTGGAATAAATCAAAGTAAAAATAATTTATTTTGCAAAAATTTTGATCGTTAATCTACGTACTAAGGGCTTTCTTTTGATACCCTACTCAGAATTTAAAAAAAATATCTTTTTTTTTTTTTGAGGAGCACATATTTGTTTATATTTTTAGGGGGATATGTTTTGCCCCCTCCGCCCTCCCCCTTACTGCGGCTCTGATCACAATACCTCCCTAATATATGTTGGCGGTCGGTAAAAATGTGAAACAATAAACAATGTTTTCTTTCAACATCTTATGTATTAGATACGTTATCTTTAGATAACAATATTTGAGATTTGTAATAACTGCTCCAACAAGACATTTTTAACGGTTCATACAAATATTATTGACTCAAAGTGATAAGATTGGCATGTTATTTTTGGCGGGAAAACTAAATAAATTTCCCGTTGCTTACCTTTGAGACATTTCCTGTTATCAGGAGTGACGACATAGTCTGGCATGCATATACACTTTCCCTCCCTCAGGTCACACATGGAGTTGTCTATGTTGCACCCTTGGTCGCTGGTGCATGCCCCGCCGACCAGCGAGGCGAGGTTCTTGAAGTGGCGAGGCTCGCAGGCCACCACGCTCGTCCTGTCCTCGCCCAGGCACACGCACCAGCCGTGTCGACATTCCGCCCGTTCGCCGTACACGGGTACGCAGTCCCCGCGCACACTGCATACTACCATGGCATTATTTGGAACATCTCCATTCACACCTGTAACACATAACATACGTATAACCAGAGCTGCAAATACTCAGTAAAAGTATTTCAAATACTAATCAAAGTATTAGAAATAACAAACACTATTAGTTATCCCTGACAAAAGGTATTTGAAATATCAAATATTTTTTAAAAGTACAGGTTATCCCCCGTTCAACGCGGGGGATACGTTCTGGACATGATCGCGTTAAGCGAAATTTCGCAATCAACGAGGGATTTTTGAAAAAAACTTGTTAACCTCGAAAAACACTTTATTTATTAAATAAACATTAAGAATAACAAAAAGGCGTACAATAAGTAATTAATAATTTATTTATTTTTAACTGTTTTCCTATTAAAAAGTTGTCCAAATTGCGAAGAAGTGGCAGTCAGTGGGGTCTAAGTCTGGTGAGCATGGAGGATGATGAAGAAGTTCCAACTCCAATTTCTGTAGTTTTGCCACAGTCATTTGTGCAGTGTGTGGTCTAGCGTTATCATGCAATAAGATAGGAGTCGATTTGTTGACCAATCTAGGCTGTTTTTCTTTAAGTTTTTGCATCATTTCATCCAGTTGGTTGCAGTATATTTCTGCTGTGATCGATGAGCCAGGTTTTTTTTTTGTTTGGTTTTTTGTTACCTGAACAAAATTTGGCGAACCAATTTAGATATTGTCTGCTGCGTAGTAACACTATTTTGAAAATTTTACGTTAATAATCGTTATTATGGCAAGTAACATAGCAATAAGTGTGTATGCCATATCTAAATGGTTTGAAGGAACAATATGTTGTTTTTATTTTATCCAATATTATTTTTCATTTTCATGTCAAAAAACGAAAAAAATTGCAACTAAGAATGTAGCTGTAATGGTTTGGAGCAAAACAATACACCATTATGTTAGTTAGTTAAAATTTTTGGCGCACAGCAACAAAGGCTATTTGCGCCAATACACCATTATGCATTCTAAAACAAAATATTAATAATTACTTAGTGTTAATTAAATAAAAATACTTAAATACACAGAGAAAGTATTTGGAAATCCAAATACCAAGAGCATTTTTTTGAAATATTTGGAATACAATATTTCAAATAAAAGAAAATAATTGAAATATTTTTTCAAATACTGCCAGCACCCAACAGTAGCGAATGGTCTGCATATGGCGTATACATAAACAAACAAGATAAGAAACAAGAGGGTAGATAACAAAAACAAACGTTGAATAATATCTATCATTATATTTTCGAACGATCAGATACTCGATTATTTAGGCTCTTTATAAATGATTCTATTTTGAATATTGTTTTTTGTGTAAATACAGAACACAGAACCGACCGCCATAACAAAGTACTTGCATAAATACATTCTAGCAGCAGAAGAGATATAACTTGGCCTAATATTTTCTAACAAAGATTTTATTTATCATGACCATGGAAACGTTACATATAAGTATGAAAAAATCATCAGTGGCAACCACAGGACCGGCAGCCATCACAAAGTACTTGTATAAAATACATTCTAGCAGCAGAGTAGAAATAACTTGGCCTAATATTTTCTAACAGAGATATTGTTCTAAAATAAAATATGAATGATTACTTAGTGTTAATTAAATAAATACTTAAGATATTTCGATTTTCATATTATTTAAAAACGTAACCTATAAATATATCTTCGAATCCTTATTTATATATTTATAAAATCATTACTCTATAATATAAAGTATCTGGACTATATATATCAGTCTATCTTTATCAAAAATACATATTTTTTGCTCCAAAATTGAAGATATTCATAAAATTCAGGTAACAAAAGTAATGTCACATGTATTTTAAACCAGTCAAAAACTTCCGAAGGACTCAGCTCTCAGATGGCAGCACATGTATGTGACACACTAATAACGTCTATTACATTTATTAAAAATTTTCATAAAGTCTGTTCCAAACGGTTAGGCGGAACTAGATTTTACAATCTAGTTACTTTCATCTTTTAAATCGTGCTTTTCAGCCGTTTTGTTTAAGCTTTGTAAATCATACTTACAGTAAACATTTTTTGGTTAAGGTTAATATCATTTTAAAATGTCATTTTCTTTATATTTTGTTTTTTTCGTGTCATTCTTAATACAAATTTCCCATTTATGTATTTTTTTGTCATTAAAATATGTAAAAAAAATAATTTAATTTTGACATACGGCATTCGTTTCCATGGTTTCATTGTTGGAATTTTAAATTTTGACATTCCAACGTGAAAAATGAAATAACCCAAGCACAGTCTCTTCTCGTGACAACGTACATTACGGAAATTTTTATTAAGAATGACAAAAAATTAAAATGCAATGAAAAAGACATTTAATAATAACAATAATAATGACCGCTCCCATTTGCCATAAGAGCTATACTGCATTCTCACCTTTGAACGGACTATAGTTCCGTCTAAACGTTTATAATAGCCTATATTTGTTTTATTTTTCTAATAAATGTCACTTAATAATAAATGCCAACATGAAAAATAAAATAAGCTAGCCAAGCTCTATTTTCGTGACAACTTAAAAGTACGAAACTCTTATTTAGTTCCGCCTAAACCAAAGAAATAACCTATACGCCACCTTAACAATGTGGTCTGGATGTGTATGCAACCCGCATAGCTTCCATGTAAAAGAAGTCATTATCGCACGGGGACAACAATTGCATACAAATGTAGAATAGGAATACCTGCCCAAAAATTATCTAATCTTTGTACTGATAGTGCCCATATCTTCACAGTTCGTCATAAAACTACTGCATAGTTCTTGCAACGTGTTTAAACATTTTTAAAGTAAGTAATACATTCATAAAATACTTTCTTATTTAATTTTATTACTTAGTAAAAAATCTAGATTCAATTATAAAGAAATAGAGATAAAATACGACAAAAAAAAGGTAAATATAGAAATAATTTGTAAAGAATAATCATAAATAACATTAAATAATATTTAAATAATAAAGAATAACAATATCTTGGTAGTCAATTAAATTATTTATGAATATTGTTAAGTAATTTCTGCTTCAGACGTACGCTGGAAATAAGGTGTGTCTTATCAAATGTTTCGTTTAGCATTGATATATATGTTATATTTTTTGTCATGTGTCAATAATTCGGTACATTGAGTTCACCAAATATTGCTTCTACAACCGAGTTAAATAATTAAGAATATATTTTATTTCAATGAGGACTGAAATTATTTATTTAAAGACGAAATATATAATAATACCGCAATGATTCATGCCCCAGATAATGAAAATATCGACACAATTTTAGTGATAAGACGCTCCCAAAATTTATGAGACGTTTTTAAGGAAAAATCCTGGGTCTACCCTTGGACTATGAGATCAATATGACAAAATTTGTTTAAAATTAAAAAATACATAATTTTTGTATGATGCATTTTTCCATTTAGATTAATACTACCGTATTTACCATTAGGTGCATGAGGCGTTAACTGGGTGCCTCTCTTGACAGGGGGGCCCGTATTGAACTATCTCCAAAATATTTGTTTCAATCATATACATTTATTACAGTGGTTTTTAAACTTTTCAGAATCACGGAACACTTACAATTTAACAAAAATTTAGCGGAACACAGTAAAATAAAACAGTATTCGTGACTCAAACTAACATTGGCGGCGCTGCGTACGACAGTTGATGGCCGACGAGAAGCGTATATGTCAGAAGTTTTTTCATAATATTTATCTGTTCAAACAATATTTCGGCAAAAAACACTGTATTTAAGACACTATATTTAAAAATACGTCTTAATTCACATAAACTGCAGCACAACACACTACAAATATTATACAAATATACGCTTTTGTTTAATTTACCAAGCCCACCAGATGTCTCAATGTTATTTGGAGTCGCGAATATATATTTACCGACCGCCAACATATATAAGGGAGGTATTGTGATCATAGCGATTTTAACATTTCGAGATTTCGATGGATCTCCATGAATTGAGGTCCCTACATAACGTTTTGACTATTTTTAACATGATGTCTGTCGGTCTGTCCGTCTGTCCGTCTGTCTGTCTGTCTGTCTGTCTGTCGGTCCGTCCGTCTGTCTGTGTACACATACAGAGCAAATCAAGCTACAAGGATTCTTATGAAACTTCATATTTAAGCTTATGACATCAATGGCACGAGTTGATCAACTTTTGGTAAAAATCGGTTGACTGGAAATGGGAGTTTACTCGTGTCGATTTTAAGATTTTTGAGAATATTTATCAACAGAAAAATACTTCGAAAAAATTTATTTAACAAAAGTAACATATTTTATTACTAGATATTTTTTGATAAAACGAAAAATTTTTGAAAATTAAAAAAAAAAGGATCTATTTTTTCATACTTATGTACATATGTAACGTTTCCATTATAATGATAAATAATATCTCTGTTAGAAAATATTGGGCCAAGTTATTTCTACTCTGCTGCTAGAATGTATTTTATATAAGTGCTTTGTGATGGCAGTTGGTCCTGTGGTGAATTTTCACGCATTTCAGGGTTTTGCAGGTATATAATAAGTATAAGAAGCCAACATAATACTGGATGTCTAGGTATATTTATCACATCAAAATCAATATATTTATCACAGTTTTTTTGAAAATCATTTTTATTAATGCGGACACCGTTATTTTGGACGTTTGCCATTGCTCGTAGTACTAGGCTAGAATAATACAATATAATGAGTATTAGTATCAAAAAGAAATAATACTTTATGAGTATATAAAATATTTTCGGACGTTTCGGAAACTGCTCAACAATCTGTTTCCGTCTTCCATCTTCATCACGAGAAGTGATGATTATCATTCTAGCCTACTAATTGTAATAATCGCTTTCTCAGAAATAGTTTTAAACTCGGTTTGAACAGAAATCCAAAATTCTTCAACTGTTATTTCGGAATATTCATTTTGGAAGTACGATCTTTATAGAAATAAAAGCTAACATAAATACAAGTAAAGACGAGAAAACTATAAACAATGACTTTTGCTTTTTCGATTTAGTTTTTTTTTTTTCTTATTTTTAATTTTTCACTGATATTTTAATTTTGACGGAACACTTTCTCTAAATTCACGGAATACCAGTGTTCCGCGGAACACCGATTAATAAACACTGTTATATATCATGGCGGATTACCAGATATCGCCCCTCAGTCCTCGCGCCCCTGGTACTTGCCCCGTTGCCAGGTCGTTTCTGTGGCACATAATTGTTGGCCTAGTGTTGTTTTATAAAGTGTGGTAACTCACCTGTGAGAATGGCGGTTAGTGTGAAGAGTACAGCGCAGATCAGACGTGGGGTTGACGGACTCATGTCTGTGACTGAACGATCGCCGGACGTGTTTTACCGGCCACGAATTGCCCGCACAAGATCCTGCCAGTTTCGGACATGTCTCCATTAACACTATAACGCACTGGGCTAACGAATACCATAGCTAATTCACTTCTTATAGATTAGGGTGACCATTTTCTTAAGAAGGCAATGCGGAACGAAGCAAAAAAAGGTCGTCACTTCCCAAATATAAGTGAAGAGCAAAAAAAAAGGTCCTCACCTCCCAAATCCAAGTGAAGAGCAAAAGAAAAAAAAAGGTCCTCATTTCCTCAAATACAATGCAGGACAAAATGTTAAAATGCGGGACAAATTGTTAGGATGCGGGACTTTTGCGGGACGTATCTTAATGCGGGACACCTAATCAAAATCCGGGACAGTCCCGCAAAAAGCGGGACGAATGGTCACCCTATTATAAATAAAATTATTCCCTCTGTATATGTATACAGATTAAATATGTGCTGGATCATAAAAATTGATGTGAAGTGTGAATTTACACACATTTCAGGGTTTTGCAGGTATTTAGTAAGTGAATGATGATTATTTGGGATACCAAAACAAATTTTATAATAAAATATTTTTTTTGTTAATTCTTAACGTCTAATACCATTATTTAGGTTTCTAAATATGTGCAGTATTTTTTTTTTTATATAGCAAGGTTCATTAAGAATTTTAAAAATTGCGCCTATGGCTTCCATTGGTTGTAATAAGTTCCGCCCCTCTAATTTCGTGTACATTGAAAGAGAATTAAATTATAATTTAAACAATTTCCACTGATTATTAAATTTACGCTTTTAAAAATTAATTGCAACATTTGCCAAAATATAACTAGAATTATGAAAAAATAATTTAAACAATAAAAAATTTTAAAAAAAAATAATAATATTGTCTCTTCTCGCAGGGTTCGATCCCTTTCGGATCGAGTTACTTGGGTGAAAAGCCAGCGTCAAAAACACTACACCAGCATGCACGTTCCAGTGTAGCGTGTTACAAAGCTATAACTTGTGTACATTATTAGCCAAAAAACACAAAAAATGCGTTTTTTTCCAAAAACATAATCTGATCCAAAATTCCTGTTGTACTATTCCGGTTCACACCAATGTACATTACTTAGAATTTTTTCAGATTTTAGTTTAAACCATCTGGGCTACAGGGTGTGGGACAAACATTTTTTTGCACAATTTTGGCAAAAATCGCTTCAAAATAATTTATTTCGAAGCGTTAATCCACGTACCAAGGGCTTTCATTTGATACCCTACTCAGAATTATAAAAAAATATTTTTGTTTTCGATGAGCACATATTTGTTTATATTTTTAGGGGGATATGTTTTTTAGGTGTTTTAGTATTTTTCCTATGTGCGGGTCAAAGAGTTGTATAAGCATGCCAAATTTCAACTCTCTAGGTTTAGCCGTTTGGTTACAATTTTTACCGAACAGACAGACAGACGACAAAATGACGGTATAAGGGTTTTTTGGTCATACCTACAAAACCCTAAAAATGCGGATTGGGATACGGATACGATTTATTTTGTAGAATGTCCGCGGATACGGCTAGGGATAAACATGTTCCCCTTAGTAATAAAATATGTTTTAAAATTATAGTTTACAAAATAAATACTTCTTTTTGATATTAATGTTAATTTAAATAATTTTTGAACTGTTCCCCTGACGTCAGCCCGATTGAACATTATTCCAAAAAACATAATACTAAAAGATTATCTGAGAGATATCAACAATATGTACACTACAGGGAAAATAATTAGATTTTTATGTCTGTTCCTTTAAATTTGCCGGTGGTACTTGACGGAGGGTTATCTTGAACAAATTGCAATGTGACAAAAATTAATGTTTTATTGTGCATATCACACAGGCAGACAGAGACCAACAGAAAAGATGAAAGTGCTGTCCGTGGTGTTTTTATTGATGGCAGTAGCAGCGACAGGCTTTGCAACCACCCTGGGCAATCCCTGCAGTACCGATGACGAGTGCCTAAGCGGCGGGAAAGACCTTGCCTGCATCGAGAAGAACGGCGTTAAGAACTGCGACTGTAAAGAGGGCAAGAAGTCATCTGGAGTAGATGATGGCGGCAATGCTATTTGCATCAATGGTTAGTATCAATGGGGTAGTATAATATAGAGACTGAACGAGGGCGATGTGTTGTGAAGCCAACACCCTCTTAGGCGGGGAGCGGGAAGGTGCCCCGAGGAGTTGTGCGTGTTGCTAACATCCAATGACGTCATATAAACCATACGCCATAAAACCTGATTCCTAACATCAATGTTTTTCCGATAAGAATTGCAAGTGAAAATATGTTTTTTTAAAACAGTAAACTGCAAATTTTAATAAAATAAATTTCATAAATAATATCAAATTAACCTTAATTTATTAGTATATTTTTAAGATACAGTAATACCCCGTTACTCGACTGCCTCTTAGCTCGACGTTTTCGCCACTCGACGTAAATGTCGAGAGTCGACGGAAGCATCGCTATCCAACGCGTGATCGAGTACCAATCACGTGATACATATTTTGGTAAACAAAGAAAAATGAACGCATGGCCAGCAGTTCGCGCCTAGATATCTTGACGACAACAACTCAGATTTAGTGCAGCTATGAATTTTTTGTTTTTTGCTAAAATAAGTGATTTATATTTATAATTATGGGTCCAAAGGATAGAAATGCAAGCATAGCTAAAAGGAAAACATATACATATATGTATTTCCTTATATGTATATACGTATATATGTATATATGATTCCCTTTATTTCTTATGGAGAAATTAGACTCGCCACTCGACGTAATCGCTACTCGACGCTTTTTCAGAACGAATTAACGTCGAGTGGTGGGGTATTACTGTAATTAGTAGTTTTGTTTTTTTTTTTTATTTCACATTTATGGTCTTTGATACTTAGGTAATTAGACAAATATATGAGTTTTAAATTACATACATTTAAAATACAATATGATGTCTAGTAGGCCTTGAATTTAAAATGTACGAATAAAAATGATTGCATTGTTCCAGACAATACAGTCGTTTGTTACGTAGTGTGACGTAAGTGCGTTGATTCGCCGACGCTTGTGGGTATATTCGATTTGACGCTCCGAGCGTTCCGAGCACGCTCTGTACACTCAAACGTGTTCGATTTGACGCTCGGAGTACACTCAATTGCATTCGTTTTGCGATCGAGCGAGCATTTAGAGTGCGCTCTATGTGTTCGGGGTTTTAAGACCGAGCATATGGAGTATGACGTAAAAAAGTGGGGGAACGGCGAGAAAGAAATGAAAGTTTAAAATTAAATTATAAATAAAATAAAAATAATAGCCTTAGACAAATAACAATAGACAAATAATATTGTTATTTGTCTATGGCTACAGAGTACGGCCATTTTATGTATTTGTGACGTTCTGTAAACAGCAAAAAAATTATTAAAATACACCGTGCATAAAATTAAAATGGAAAAAATTCATTAAATTAATTCATTAATTTTTAATTAATTTTATTTCTTCATCATTGAAAAAGAAATCAACGAAAAACCGAGGTACAGTCTGTTTCAAACGGTTGGGCGGAACTAAATAGGAATTTCGTTCTTTTAAGTTGTCACGAAAAGGGACCTTGCTTCGGTTATTTCATTTTTCACTTTGGAATGTCAAAATTTAAAATTCCAACAATGAAACCATGGAAACGAATGACATGTCAAAATTAAATTATTTTTCTTACATATTTTAATGACAAAAAAATAAATAAATGGGATATTTGTATTAAGAATGACACAAAAAATCAAAATATAAAGAAAATGACATTTTAAAATGATATTAACCTTTACCAAAAAATGTTTGTTACAAGTATGATTTACAAAGCTTAAACAAAACGGCCGAAAAGCATGATTTAAACGATGAAAGTAACTAGATTGCAAAATCTAGTTCCACCTAACCGTTTGGAACAGACTTTACATAATTTTGATTCATGACTGACGTGAACTAATCTGACAGTAAAAACACCGCCTAAAATTGTAGGGTTAGATTTTATGAACTTTACGTCACAAAACGCTCGCTCCGTGTTGGAGTTGCTGCGCTCCGTCAGTGCTCTATTCATGACGTCACCATCAACTGTTCGCTCAGCGCTAGCTCTACTCTGTACAACTCGAATGCACCCAGTATAGTAATGTTAAGAACAATATTTTACGTTGATTTTTATGCCGAATGGCGAAAAAATAAAATAATTACTACTACTATTAGTAATTTACATATGTTTGATATTTCAGTGTTGAATTCGCGCTGTGAATCAGATCCGGACTGCATAAATTTGGAAGGCGCTGATTGTGAAAATAATGTCTGCATCTGTAAATCGGGGCTGTTGCCAGAAGAAATGCGGTGCGTCTCTCTGTCTTCGGAGGGACCCTGTAACGTGAAGAGAGATTGCCAACAGAGGCTGGGGGATAACTCCGAGTGCAAGCAAAGCAAGTGTATCTGTGAGGAAGGTTACCACCAGGACACTGTACAACACACGTGTGTCGCCACCAAAAGTAACTGTCCTTAACAGAATCCTGCACAGTTTATCTAAAGAAATCATTGTATTTGTTAGTGATTCATAAAGAGGAACAAATTTAAATATAATAATACAACATATCCTAACCAACAATCTACGTTCTTCATATAGGGCAATAAATTTAAGATCGTAGCGTCGCGGTGTTCAATTTTGGAACGTGGGTAGAGGTAGTGATTCTTCTCGAGAATTTCTCGAGAAAATGCTTTAATTCTCATTTTTCATTTCTCGACAAATGTAAAATTTACTCGACGCCTTTACTTTAGTACTTTAAAGGTGATTATAATTTTAACATGTTTTTATCCTCTACAATATTTTCAACATTAAAAAAAGATGTATAGGTAGAAGTAGGAAATAATTTCACTCAGCTTTTTGGACAAGAAGCGTTTACTTTAACAAAACACAACGTTTCGCCAACAACATTGTTGGCTTCTTCAGGTGCTATAACAATAACATCATGATAGAAAACAATATTGTACAATCAATAGCAAAATTTACCTATGTTAGTTAAACGTAGTCATAACAGACTGTACATCAATCATCTCCAAGGATGGTGAATTGCAGAATACATAGACATTAAAGTGTACTTGGAGAAAACAGACCATAGGAAAAAACAGGAGTAAATTTCAATTAACTACTGAAATATAGTGATAAAAAATTAGACTATTGTTTAAATTTTACAGTGCAAAATGAGATAAAATAAACTATATAACTGTCCAATATTAGCTTATACATAAATACAATGATATCAAGTTTTACCGATGCATCAATATGACAGGCTGCGACACTATCCCCCCTAACTACCTGGTACGCACAAATCGACAGAGTTGACATTGTCCCACCCTGTACAACATAATGCAACGATAACCCGCGAAATCATGAAATTTTCACCACTACCAACTCAGTGGAAAGAACCAAAATGAATTAATTGAGTTTCGGAGCAATCATACAATTCAACGTACCAATCCCTCAAAACAATGGTACGTACAAAGTAATGAGATAAAGGTACCTCAAACGGTATATCAAGTCCAAACCCCAAGAAACCCTTAAGGATCCATACATCCAATTTTAAATACAATATGAATTGCAAAAATAATAAATTTTAAACCGGTACAGACACCGGAAAACCCTAACAGTAACAGTTGGAAACCCAGAAAGATATAGAGTATTAGATCTTGTTTTATAGTTTATTTTATCTCATTTTGCACTGTAAAATTTAAACAATAGTTTCTAATTTTTGATCACTATATTTCAATAGTTAATTGAAATTTACTCCTGTTTTTTTCCTAAGATCTGTTTTCTTCAAGTACACATAATGTCTATGTATTCTGCTATTTCAACATCCTTGGAGATGATTGATGTACAGTCTGTTATGACTACGTTTAACTAACATAGGTAAATTTTGTTATTAATTGTACAATATTGTTTTCTATCATGATGTTATTGTTATAGCACCTGAAGAAGCCAACAATGTTGTTGGCGAAACGTTGTGTTTTGTTAAAATAAACGCTTCTTGTCCAAAAAGCTGAGTGAAATTATTTCCTACTTCTACCTATATTCAAAATTGGACGTTAAATTACTTTCTACTAAAAAAGATGTATATTCTAATAATTATATAATTATTTTTCACGAGATTTCTCGAGAATTCTCGACAAAATAAGTCTAATATCGAGAAATCAGAAACACTAGGTAGAGGGTACTTAATGTTATTGCTACATAGCTATGAAAGTGAAATTATAGGAATAAATATGTTTTACAATATTTTGAGGACCTGTTTTACTATTTTATCAACAAGTAAATTAATACAAATGTTTATAAAGCCATATTTTTGCATGACACGTCTCTAAAAAAAAATTAAAACTATATTTTGTGCTGTAGGTTATGGTGATAAAAAATTTTATAGTGGATTTACAGTGGACTTATCATTTAAGCAAAATTATACCTTACAAAACCCGTACGAAGTAGTTCTTTATAAATGCAATGATTTCCTTGGGTAAAGAGTGCAGGATCTTCTCACTCGCTGTTATAAATATAGATAGCTAATAAATGGTGTTACAGAATTGAACGACCAGTGTATCTCGAGCAATGAGTGCTACCAGAAGGTCGGCGAAGACCCTAAGAATGTGCTGCAGTGTGGCTCTGACGGCAAGTGTCAGTGTGTCGAGGGATTCACCCCTAAGGGAGACAGATGCGACGGTAGGTCCAAAACATAGCTGTAGTTTAGGGTATACGACGTGTATAGTATTTCCAAAATGAAATGGCTACTCTTGTTAAGAAGCTTAACAAGCAGTAATGGGTTTATGGCAGTAATCCCAAGACTTATTGCAGTAAAAAGAATATAAAAGGTATTAAGGGAATTTTAAATTTAAATCGAATAGATGTAACACTAGTTCAATTGAAGTTTCTTAAAAACCATTAAGGATATTTTCCAAATTTATAATCCTATTGTTTCTAAATTTTAGGGGTTGTTATACTTGTTTGTTAGTTAATTTTCAACGTTCATAGCGTGCATACATTAACAACGTGGCTCTTTGGCGACCATTTGATTTTGAAGAAAGTTTTTCTGTAGTGAAAATAGTAAATTTGTGCAAGGTGATTTGGAGTGCGAAAATGTGGACGTTGACGTGGAATGAGAAAATGTGGACATGGCATGATTTTTCAGAAGACTGCAAAGTTCTGATACCGAACGTTTATAAAAAGTTAGTTTCGGAAGGTAATGACAAACCTATACTTAAAACTGCGGAATTAACTAGTGTTCCATACAGAACAATTCAACGTATCATTGTTTGTGGCAAAATACAGTAGCGAAAACGATCCGATTTACAAGTTTTCAAGAAAATAGATAGTTTTATTTATACTCAAGAAATTTCTGGGTGGTAGACGACGAAATGAAAACAACAGTGAGAAAATGGCTGATTTTTATGACCAACTTATCCAAAAAATCTGTCTCAATATTCTAAATGGTGACTATGAAAAATCATAAGTATAACATACCTCTTCATCTATGTATTCCATAGTTTGTAGAAGAAAAAGGGGGTCCATTACCCCGGAGGAAAATTTTTGGAAAATACATTAAAACAATAAATTCGTGCGTCTTATGGTCCGAAAAATACAGTAGTTTTTTGTTTTTCCTGTAAAGTTATATTTTTTTTTACATAGAAGAGATTGTAGAACCAAGACGAATCAAGAACCAAGGTTTAAATCTTAACAACCAAAATTGAATCTTTGTTTTTCTCAGTCATTCATTACATAGCTATTTTTTAAATTATAAAATATAAAGGCATTCCAAACGATTAGGTGGAACTAACTGGAATTTTCAATTTTGTAAGTTGTCATTTTCTTATAAATTAAAGTTGACTTTTCCTGAACAAAATTATCAAAAGCTTCAATCAATCGGTAAAAGTATCTAGAATTGAGAATCTAGTTCCATCTAAGCTAAAGGAACAGACTTTATGTGCTGTTCACTTTTGTAAAAACAAACTAAGAGAAAATTTTGATTCCAATAGTTTACTCCTGTGAAATTGTATGTTGGTATAATCCGTCTCAATTTGTAATACGAAACTAGATCTGGTTACTTTGGTGACTGTTGTCGTGTAAACAGACTTTGGCGTATCCGTGTGAACCAATACTATGATAATATTATAAATGTATTGTCAATATACAACATAAAAAATGAACTTTACCTGTTAGTTACGTATTACAAAATGAGACAGATAATATTACAAAAATAATTTAATATGTCACATTATTTAAAATATAGGCTATTCCAAACGTTTAGGCGGAACTATCTTGTAATTTTCATCCATTAATTCAAACTTTTGGTCATTTTGTTTAAGCTTTGTAAATCATACTCACAATGCAAATTCTAGATTAAATTGTCATTATAAAATGTCCTTTTCATTGCATTTTAATTTTTTGTCATTCTTCATAAAAATTTCCCTTTTATTTTTTTGTCTTCAAAATATGGAAAAATGTATTAAAATTTTTGACGTATGTCATTCGTTTCCATGGTTACACTGTTGAAATTTTAAATTTTCACATACCAAACGCGAAATAACCCAAGCAAGGTCCCTTCTCGTGACAACCTAAAAGAACAAAATTTCCATTTAGTTCCGCCTAAACTTTTGGAATAGCCTGTCACTGAATACATTATTTTTTTTGCAGGAGCCAGCAGCCTGTCATCTTTGTCTTTGGCATTATTGGCGGCCGTGGCTGTATTCCTCCGTCTGTAGAAGTTGCTGCTCGACAAAATGTAGTTAATTCACCATCATCATCCAATTTTCACATTTATACTATGTTATGTTTGTATCTAACGCATTACTAATAAAAAAACAAATGTTTTATCAGCGTTGTTTGACCTTTGTGCCTCCATTGCAGAGTACAGAGTTAATCTGCTTGTCACCAACATAATTTCTACTCTCTACTCCACACTGATGCTGTGATTGTTCAAACAGCTCGCAACAATAACAAGTCACAATGCAATTGTTAACAGTGATTGTATTTTTGGGTGTAACAGTGGGTGCAACAGCTAACAGTAAGTACTACAACCATTAACATCATATAAATAGACACATGCCCTATGCCAGGAGTCGGCAACCTTTCGGTGACAAAGAGCCAAATCTATATTGAAAACAAAAACAATAACATGGAAGAGCCGCTATTGCACCTGCCAGTATATTACAATATAATAATTTTTTTAATTGGACGATTGCTCCTGCAAAGTGTAGGATAAGACTTCAATATTTGGTGAATATTCAGTAATCTTTAACTTAAAGCAGCACTCAAGTTTCAGGTCAGTACGATTACTTCTTAACTGACTCTTTATTAATTTCATATGTGAAAAGACTTGCTCACAGTAATATGTAGATCCGAAAATTGTCAGTAGTCCAAAAGCATATTTTTTTAAATGATTTTGAAACACCTTTTCAAGCTTCTAAAACAACTTTACCTACTTTTTGAAGATTGTGAATTTCGGTCCACTTATGCTGGGAAAATAAAATGCACTTTTCTCTTTCTAAACTTTCCAGTTCAGAATTAAATTTTAAGAATATATTATTACATAAATCTTTGAATTTCAAATCCAATAATTGAAGCTCAAATTGTGCCTAATTAATCAATGAAAATGGTGATAAATGTAATTGCTGCATATCTGCTATTTGGTTTTGTCAAAAAAGCTAGTATAAAAAGCTTTATATTTTCTAAACTATTTACATCTTTCTCCAAAAGCTTCTTGCATGTTAACAATAGTTTTTGCAAAAAAAATTGCATTAATAACGTTGTTATTGTCCTTATGTTTTTGTAAATTAATAAAATGTAAAAATGTTTCTGCACGTAAATCATTCACAAATACAGATAACTTTCTTTCGAAACAAATTAAATCGCACTAAGGAAAAGGGCGCCGATGAGCTTGACTAAGGGGCGCCACATTACGAAAGTGAGGACCTTTTTTTTTGCTCTTCACTGGGAATTCACTTACATTTATTTCCCAAGGGGCGCCAAAACACAGTTTTGCCCCTAGCGCAAGTTTTCCTTACTGCGGCTCTGTATTTGGTACCGCGGGATACTTAATATTAAATTTCAATATGAATTTTTTAATGTGGTTTAATACCATTTAAAATCATACTTTTGGAATTTTTTTTTTTTTGAAATTCAGACTTATTTTTTTAGTATGGATAATATTTAGTTTTTTTCTGGAATTGTAGATGATATTTAAATGTTTTTCTGGTGTCTAATTCACCTTTTTACGCTTGCGTATTTCGCAAGCAAAATAGAATACCCGGTCAAGTACCGGAGGGTCGAGGTAAACTTGACCAGACGAGGTTATTTTAAAAAAAAATAACATATTAACGTCCAAACAATAAAAAAGTTATAGTTGTTGATAGAGGGCCTCAATATCTATATCTTAGTAAGAAAAAAAATTAAACAATTATTAATTTTCACAAAGATATGATAATTTGAAATTAAAAACTGGTCAAGTTTATCCCGTTTTACGGTATATTGTTTCAGTGATGCGATGGTATTCGAACATAACGTGCAGCGATCACTTGCAATGTCACGAGACGATGGGAAATCGCAGTAACTGCGTCTATGACATGTGCCAGTGCATGGGTCGCTACCACATGGCGGACAGCGGCCTCTGCATCCCGGACAAGGGCGTGCACGAGCTCTGCGACAGCCAAGACGAGTGCTACTGGGGCCCAGAGATGATCGGGAAGATCCACTGCCATGAAGGTATCTGCAGCTGTCAACAAGGATACATCATCGCTAGCGGAAGGATATGTATTCGTATCTGTAAGTTCTATCCATCATTTCTTTTAAAACATAATTTCATGAATTTATTTGTTTCAGCAGTCTCTGATAGTGGAACCTTCATAATTTCATCTCCAATACTTGTATATATTACAATACTTATATCTTCCTTTATAAAACTCTATTTTTTTAGTTAATTATTAATAATTATCGAGTTTAACTTACCTTTAAACTGTAAACCCTCCATTTACCGGACCATTGAACGATCCTTAAAATTCAATCTATCGTAATACTTCTAGGGAATTCTATGTCGCTATTTTTCCAGTGTATGAACACGGCTTTAAATCGGTTCTTCTCAGTTTACAATAATAAAAATTCGGTTAAGTTCCGCTTAAACGTTTGGAATATCTTATATTTATGTTACCTATTGTCCTTCAATAGGCATTAAAGTGAGATTTTTCATTTTCAAACGGAAGTATTCTTGGTTTCCGAAAATGGAGGCGTTGGATTTAACGGGTGTTCGTATTTAATGGACCAATTAATCTGTTAAAACGAGGATTTACTATATTTTAATTCAATATCATTTTAGCGCCTTAAATTTATATTTGTATTTCATAAATTTAAGGCAGATGGCGCTTGAGTTCCTTAAAATTTGACATTAAAAACAACCTAATTTAATTTGACAAGTAAATTTTTAATAATAAAGTGCATAGTTTTTTATATTTCGTGTATAATATAATTTATCATATTTCCATTTATATTAACATATATATTTTTATGTAAATTGTGGTTGTACACAAAATTAGGTTAAGTTTACATTTTTTTATAATTATATTTTTCGACATCTAAGAAATATTGATGTCAATTAATAGAAATATTAGTTAATAAATAGTAAATATTTAATAAACTTGTGTTGTATACAATCAAAATATACGTAACCTTTACATTTGCAAATAAGTAACTAAGATGTCATCTGAATACGACAAAGTACGAGTCAGTAAATTAGTAATAAAAGGTGAAAAAAAAAAGTAAGTAAATTTATTTAACCGAAACAGTCATTTTAAAGACAACGTAAGTCATAATTTGTAAGTTTCGAGAAAAACAACTGAAAGTTAAAAATCACTTATGCAGTTCTTTCGATTTCCTTTTTTGGATTTTAAAGCCTATCTTCTAAGGCAATGGCGTGAATATACGGTCCACAGACAGACCAGATCCAATTTAAAACTATTTTTTAAATATCCCGCACGAAATTTCTACCTGTTATTCAAGTGATTTTTTAAATTTCTACTCTTTCGTTCTCAAGTAATTTTCTGAATTTCTACCATTCAAGTAATTTTTTTAAATTTCGACCCCCACCGTTCTTAAGCATCTAACTCAATTTGGCTCATGAAACATCTACAATTCAGATTTTTAAAGAAGTCTGTTCAATGACAAATGAACAAAGCAACAACCAACTTATTTATATATTTCTGTCTCGCACATGTCTTGCAAGCATGAGTGAGACATAAATATGTAAATAAATTGATTGTTGATTCATTCATTTGTCAATTAACAGACTTTAAAAAATTGAACTGCGGCTTTAAATATGATTCCACGATGGGAAAAGGTTGGACACTGCTGTTCTAAAAATCACGTCTCACAGAGAACGTGCAAGAACATCAATAGATACATCCTTGACTCGTGTTGTTTTTGAAATAACTGATTTAATTATTGTTGTGAGAATGTTATAATGGTGATGTACGTGCAGGTCCAAGAAAAGGAAGCGGAAGCACGGGGAAGGCGAGCGAGGTGGAAATGGAAGCGGAACCGGGGCCGGTGATCAAGTAGACACAGATGCAACAGAACACGGCGGCTGGTGGCGTGCTAGTAACAGCCCTCAGCTGGCAGGAGCAGTCGCACTCGAGTTCGGGAAACATATGTACGTACGAGCTCTCGACAACGGTCTGTTCACATTAGGCGCCCCGCATCCAGCCGGAGAACCGCCCGCGCCTGAAGAGATCCTGACAGCGGTGCCCATCGGGGAGCGTTCCCTCGCCCTCAAGTCCGGTTACGGGAAATACCTCAGTGTAGAGCGAGGCGGTGCGGTCACAGGTCGCTCGGACGCGATAGGCGCTCACGAGCACTGGGAAGCTGTGTTCGAGAACGATCGCGCCGCACTCCAGGCACATAACGGCTGCTTCATGTCCGTGGCGGCTGAAGATGACGCCCTAGTGGCAGTGGACCGTAAGGCCGGTGATGAGCACGTACTGCAACTTAGATTAGCGCCCAGTGCTCGCGAGGGCGAGCTCAGCAGCGAGACGGCGACCGATCGACCGACCACTCCGACTGCGCGAGGTCGCGGAAGCCTTGAACAACTCGAGATGAGCTACGTGAAGAAGTTTCAGAAGTTCCAGGACAAGAAGTTGCGGGTGTGCGAGGAAGATGTTGGCGAGTTGAGGAAGGCGCGCCATCGAGGAAACTTCCACGAGGCACTGCTCGACCGACGCGCCAAGATGAAAGCGGATAGGTATTGCAAGTGAAGCGACAATATCTTTAAAATTAATCATAATTTATTTACTTACTTAAATGCTTAATGTATTTGGCAAAATTAAATGAATGGGTTTTCAGACATTGAAAATATAAGATCATTTCAATTTCTCACATGTATACAAAATGAAGTGAAATAAAACGTGGGTGTTTATGTTGGGGGCTGTGTGGGAGGGGTTTGGGGGGGTAGTGTGCGCATCGCCAGACCTCAACTGTTGGAGGAGGTGCGCCTGTCTAGGGCCGTGGAGCCCTCCATGTCCGGGGACCCGGACTGTTGCTGACGCGTCGCCTTCAGCCACTCGACAAACTCGTCCAGCATGACTGGCCAGGCGCCGTCCACGTCATAGTTGGAGAGGTCGTGCGAAATGGTGCGCGAGAACTCCAGTATGTTGCACCACTGGTCCTTGTTGATGACTCTGTACTTGGAGTGGTCGAGGAAGGCGGCGAAATGCGCGTGCAGCGGCCAATGTCGCCCGAGCAGAAGCGCCAGCATCGCCTTGGCTGTCTCCATGTCCATGCTGCGCTGGTCCTTGTCGCGCGCGAAGTCGTACGCATACCTATAGATGCCCTTGAAGACGTGCGGGTCCTGTAGCAGCGAGCGCAACTGGTCGGCCTTCGCCTGCAGCCGTGCGACGCTGTCGCACTGCAGCTCGCTCAGACCCTTGAGCCACTCGGCCTGCGTGAAGAAGCCCATCTGGCGCGCCTGCATCTTGTACGCAAGCACGAGCATCAACACGTTCTCCGGCTCCACGCCGATGTCCTCGCAGAACTTCTCCATGCCTTCAGGGCCAAGCATGTCCGGCTCGTCCGCGCTTGTGTACTCCCGGAACCACGCCAGGCACCGCTTCTGACTGAACGTACTCGCGCCATCGTCAGTCTTGGAACCATACCGTCTGGAACTGCAAACACACACACACGTATCAGTTACGGGCACTCACACATCTGCACACACACACCTGCCGTCCCCCATGAGCGGCGGCCGCTACTGTTCGTCAGCGCGTTACCGCCGCTATAAATAACTAGCCTTGGCCCGTCCGAGAATAAATACACGGACGGAGCGGTAAAGCGTGCCAGTCGCGCGCGCGACTCACTCCTCACTCACCTGGTGGTGTTCCGCAACCGCTTGGTGCAGTGTCTGTCCTCATCGCCGGGGCCCATGTCTGTTGCTCGGCGCTTGCTGCGTGGCATGGCAGTCAGGCAGCGACAGCCTCGGCTCAGCTCTCGCACACCTTCACTCCGATGCTTCTACAGATCACAGGCACGATATCAGTCTACCTACGTACTCCGGTTCCACTCTGCCCCACACACACTACACTACGATACAGGCAGCTCGATCAGCTCTCAGTCAGCAATCATTTTCAACAGACGTTCATCTTCCCTTCTCTATCGCGCGCTACGCTCCTCAACGATACGAGATACGTATTATATTTTAAAACTGGTAGAGGTTATGTTGTCTGGCAATGCTGCAACAGCCGACATATAACACGATGCAAGAACAGCTGTATTTCTAATACGACAGAGACACGCAGAATTCATTCAGGAATCAATTACCGAAGGTCTGATTGTTTATAATTTGCATTGAACTCCTCCCAGATCTATGTGTTCTGGAGGTCAAATTTATTCACTTATTAACTTTATTACGTGTATTCCCCAATTCTAAAAGGTTCTTACACCATTTCACATCTGTTTCGGTAAAAATAAAGACTTAACACTAAGCATTAGGTCATCGAGATGTAATTTAAACTAAAACACCCGAACAACAAACAGAATCCGAGTCAATTTTGAGTAGAAAGAAATCTTATTTTTCACGGACTGTACAATGCCAGGCAGTAGTACGTATTTGCGGACTGTACTGAAGATTTCGTTTTACGTTTTACACATATGTACTGCACCAATTAATTGATTAAACCACCAGAGAATAACTGACTGAATATTTATTGCTACTCAGACACAATATTCAAAAAAACAGAAATTTCGTTTAGATCTTTATTGGAATATTTGCGATTTGACAATTCTCATGTTCATGCGCCATCTGGGACGAGTATATGTGCGGTCAGTTTGAAATTATGACATTGTCAAAATATCCCGTTTCGTGCCGATCAAGTCCTAGCGAACATTTGTTCAAATATACGTGACTGATAACTGAATGATTGCCGACTGAAACTGACCTTTGATCGATATTTTACGAATGTCTGTTGCTTCTGCACCAGACATTTATATGACACCAAATACGCATTTATTACACAAGTGTGCTGTCACAAGTGTACACTATTTTATTCGTTTAAAGATGCAGAACTCGGTTGGAAATCACGTTCTGACACATTCTACGATAGTCACAAAATAAAGCTGTAAGAAATTTTGATTGGCGATGTATCGAACAGAGAAAAGTGCACCGGACCGGGATGCACGTGACTACAAACAGCTGATTTTAGACACTCCTTCTTGTTTTGTTCTGAACCACTTGACGTCACGTGTCTTACTTAAAATATCAAAATATTTTCATTCAGTCTTTATTATTTGAATGTTTCGCGACAAATGAAACGAACCAATAAAATATGGTACAGAGTTTTTATCTTTAAACGAGCTGTCATAGCAAATGTGTAATGTCCACTTGGTTTTATCAGCGTTATCAGGTTATTGCGCGTCATTTTCAACTCTCATTGTTTATCAATTATCGCCAACTTGCACTATGCTCAACGGTATACACATCTTGCGTTGACCAGTGCACTGCCTTCTACATTCCATGGTAACAGAAAATTCATGTCTGGAGATTGTGTTCCAATAATAGGACACTTGTGTGAGATAACAATGTATTGAATATCTTTATATAAGTGTCAACCTTCAAGATGGCTTCGTACAAGAAGAGCGATCACTCTTCAAAAAGCACTGAAAATAAATCTACTTTGAAGATCCTAAATGAGTTGTACGGCAAAGCCCTACATTACAGTATCATCGAGTCCGTGGCCAAAAGTCAACAATGGCAGCGTAAGTAGTATATATTTTAATAATTTATCAGTTTTCGTTAGCAATTATTTTTATTTACAGTCGAAAAGACCTGTTGCATTTTATCCGATATGACAGATAATGTAAGTTCGATGCGTCCAAAGAACTTAAAGAAATTTAAAACGCAGAAATTGAACTCTGTGGCGTACAGCGCGTTGGAGGACAACAATGCTGATGTCCTGGTGGAGGAGCACGCTAGCCGTGTCAGGAATCGCGCCCCCCCGCCGCGTAAGAAGATCGGTGGCCCGCCAACGAACCAGGGCCGTCAGAAAGCTGCACAACCCATAGACAACTTGCGCGCGACTATCAGGTCGGGCGTGCGCGTGATGGTGCTTTTACGCGGTTTACCCGGCAGCGGCAAGAGCCACCTGGCCCAGTACCTCGTCAAGAGTACCGTACCACCGTCTGAGCAGAACGGCGTCGATTTTATCTTCAGCACGGATGATTATTTCTGTCGCAATCCGAGCCGGACGTACATCTTTAACCCGACTCAACTGCCGGATGCGCATGGGTGGAACCAACAGCGCGTGTTCCAGTCCGCCCAGCTCGGTGTCAGTCCCATCATAGTGGACAACACGCACACGCAGGCCTGGGAGATGCGCCCGTACGTGTTCGCCGCCGCCAAATACGGCTACCTGCTCGAGACACTCGAACCAACCACGCCATGGATGCGCAACGTTGCGGAACTAACTCGTCGCAACAGGCACGCTGTACCCCGCAAGAACATCGCCGATATGCACCTGCGATACGAACACAACATGAGCGGGCCCGCTCTCATCACCATGTTCAATGTACAGTACGCGCCGAACATGCGTCCACCACAGCGACGGCTGTACCCGCCGACTGCTGCTCCTACCGCACCACGTCCAAACAAAAGATCGCGATCGCGCAAGGGCAAACCACGCGAACAAAACTCGAGTTTACCTTCTGTTCAAACGGACAGTTCACAAGAGCAGATGATACTCCCTGATCAAAATGATCAGCTATCGGACGAGACGTGGGACAGCGATAATGACGGCACTTGGGAAAACTTGAACTCAAGCGGTATAGTTACTGGTGATCTGCTTTCATCAGACAACGGTGAACCCATGGAGTATGTTCTAGTGAACCCAGACAACACATTCGTTTATCAGAAGGCGCACGATGATCTCAGTATCGATGAAACACCATTACAACACAACTCTCAAGATTTGATCAATTTTAACGACGAAAATGAAAAGTCAGCCTCTGGATCCAATGCCCACTTGCTTGATGACGTATTTGGTTCAGATTCATACAAGGATGGAGATGACCTGCTAAAACAGCTGCAGGATGGGCTCAAATTGTTGAATATCAAAACGGATGGTGCAGTCGATCACTCCACTGAAACATTCGTGTTTCCTGAACTGAACCTTGACAGTAATTCATTGGGGGGTGACTGGAAGGCCAATTCATGGTTCAGGGATGAAACGACTGTCTCAACAGACACTTCGGCACGCAGAAAGTATTCTACTGAACTGTTGCAGCAGATGGAATGTCAGGAAGCCGCTACTAACACGTCTAGTTTGGATTTCGTTCAGCTAACGAGAGAGAATTATACTGATGGTGTTAAAGTTCTGTACGGGACCGGCCGAGATATTATATCAGATTCGCAGCTACTCAACAGGAAGGTAATTGCTCCTCCAAAAAAACTCATGTTGCACAAAGGCACAACAACTGGAGCGGAGATAGAGGACGCGGAGTGTAGCAGTAAAGGCCAACATCTGAGGACACTGTTTAACTTGTTTCCGCAAGTGCAGCCGGACGTGCTGAAGGATATATTTGATAAGTGCCAGGGGGATGTTAACTGGGCTGTGGATTTGCTTCTGGAGTGTAATCAAGAGTTGAGCAGCGAAGAGCCTGCTTCGACACAGAGCGACTGTCCCTCTGAATACGAGTTGCAGCCGTCCATTGAACCGCCCGCTGTCGAGGGGCCTGTAAATACAGAACAACCCAAGTCGCAGCTTGATGGCGTTGGTAAAGTAACAAAACCCAAGAACGATAAAACGGACGAAGAGTTGAAGCGACATATTGAAGAGCGTTTCAAGATCGCCGATGAACATTATTCCAATTACTTATTAAACCTTCGTCGACGAAGACACGGCGAGACATCTGCAGAGGAAACTGAAACGGCAAGATATGACAGTAATGCCGATGATGAAGCTGAAGAAGAAGACGTGGCGAGCGGTTCGAGCAGTGAAGAAGAACTGGTGGAACTAACATTAGGTACGGAGTTAGTACAGCAGTTGGAGCGACAATTCGGTCGCGCTGATGGTGAAAAAGAATGCCCCATCGGTTTTCAACCAGTGGTACAGTTGCCAGCGAGCATGGCACGTCAACTGCACGCCCTGTGGCTACAATCCGTGTGTACACAGTGGAGGGCGCACTCCTCGATCCTACAAGATATCGAGCGGCAAGATCGGGAACTAGCGCGTATACTACAGCAACGCGAGCACGAGGAGAACGCTCAGCATCATTCAGAACAGCTCGGCCTACAAGAGATCATGGATATGGAGATAGCACTCGCAGTTTATCGTGCCGATCAACAGCAATGGCAGCTTGAGACCCCTGATGACCTAGCATCGCGCATGACTCGCCAGAAATTATTCGAGGCGTTCCCCGAGCTGGAACGTAATCTGCTTACTGAGATATTGCAAGCGCACGATAATTCATTCGAGAATACTGTGCAAGCGTTGATGTGTTCGCTCGGACGCACTGAGTGTGAGACTTTCGTTAGTAAGAATGGACGTATAGTCCCGCGCGAGGATGGCGGAGAACGATTGGCGCGCCAGTTGGAGACCGTCAAGAGTGAACCACCGCGGTTGGATTGGGTGGATACGAGCGGTAAGGAAGACACTCTTACAGCCGAACAGTACCGCGAGCAAGCAGCGCATCACCTGACCATGCGCCAGCGACTACTAAGCAAAGCGAGTGATTGCGCGCAGAAGGGAATGCCGCAAGTCGCTGCTTATTACGCAGATGTCGCGCGGCTGTACATGCACAAGTATGAACTGGCAAATGGTCGCGCTGCATGCGCATTCCTCTACGAACATCAATCGCAACAAAGTGCCCGCACTTTAGACCTGCACTTCCTGTACGTGCGAGAAGCAGAACAAGCACTCGCCTTATTCCTCGACAGTGAGATATCGCGACTGAGGCACGCGGGACGCCCGCACGACACTGTTTTCATAATCACGGGCCGCGGTAACCACAGTGCAGGTGGAGTTTCACATATCAAACCGGCGGTTAAACGTCGTTTGAAAGAACGTCGCCTTGGCTATGCTGAAATGAATCCTGGGTTGTTGAGAGTGCTGCTTACCAAACATTCCCTTCTTACCAATGATCTGAAGAGTGCAAAGCCAGATCCACTCCCGAGCTAAACAACTCCACATTACGTATTAATTAAAATGAACACCAGTCCGTTATTTACAGGCACGAGATTAATTTTTTTTATGTAAGTATTTCTGTTCGGTTTTTTATTAAATAAGAAGTCTGTTCGTAAAGTTATTTCCAATGGTTTGTCACTATCAGCTGCAGAGTTGAGTAAAATTCTTGAAATACAAAATACTGAATAAAAAGTATTTAAAATACTTAATACAAATAGTATTTTAAATTCTTTTTTGATTATTTACCCTCTCATACATATATATTTTTTTAAATAAAATTCCAAAATGATTTTATATTATTTCTTGCGTCCGATGACCTGTTGAAAATGACTTTACGAACCCATCTATAGATTAATTTGACTCGCTGGAGTAGTGTGCCTGTCTTTACGAGGACTGGTGTGTGATGGGCTAAGTCCCCGAGCCCTCCTTGATATTGTACAATATGTTTAAACTGTTTGAAACACATCATGTTTGGAGATTTTAATCATTTTTACTGAATATTTACAACAGAGTATTTCTAGTTTTTATAAGAGACGCGACAGATCTCTATTTTTATCTACAATGTACTTCACGCGTGTGGACGTACAAATAAATACTTTTTTTATTGTGTAGTGGTTACAAAATGTATGTTTAATGGGATTGTCTGTTTTAAGAATAAAGGTGTTATATATTTGTTGTACGCAGTGTGTGCTCGAGTTTACTTGTTACTCCTGTTGGCCTGACTCATCTTTGAGATGTTCTTGAGCGTCGAGTCTAGTATCCTGATCTTGGGCGGTTTGGGCAGCCTCACGTCTAGCGTCTTGGTGAGGGTGTTTGGTTCGCGTAGTCTCGGTAAAGCGAGCGTTGATTTGGGAAACGGCACCTCGCCTACTTTCGATACAAAAGAGGCGTGTGCTGTTGTTTTATGAACGAGTTGCGGTATGTTGCTGGTTGTTTTTCTGAACATGTCCCTCATGGAGTTCTTGTAGAGTTGTGGTGGACTCTGCGTCTCGATGCCAACGTAGCGCACGTAACCCTGCAAGCTGGTGCTCTTCAGTTGGTGTCCGTAAGCGGCATTTCCTCTCGCTTCCGCTTCGGTCTCCTGTTCGGCACGCTTGGCTATCATGCTCGGTATGGCGTATCGTTTCATGTCCATGACGTTGTTTTGCGATGCCCGGTTTGCGCTTGTTATGAACTTGTCATTGCGGCGAGAGGCGGGCGCGGCTTTGTGCGTTGAGCCGCGCCAGTCTCCCCCGACGTGCGAGCCTTTGTGCGACGGTTCCGTGAAAGAGACTCGTCGCTGTAACACTTTGTCACTGTGCTCGCGGTAGTTCAGGAAGTAGCGGTGTTCGAGCAATCGCTTCACGTTGCATCGAGCGTCAGGGTCGTACACCAACATCTGCTTCAGTATCTCCTGTCCGTCCGAGCTGATGTTGGTGAGTAACGGCAGCAGACCGGTTCCCGCTTGCTTAGGGAAGTGCTGGCAGTTGCTGGACTTGTGGATGGACAGTTTGGAGACGACCTTGGTGCTTGGTGTACCCAGCACGTTGTGTATCTTGGTCAGCTGGTCCAGCTCGTTGCTGCCGGGGAACAGTGGTTTCAACCTGCAGAACAAGCGTACATAAGTGGCACGGGCCCGAATTAATTATAAAATTAATTACCCAGCCTGATCCTGAACAATTTTTTATATCGGCCTGAATTAAGCTCGACAAAAAAATAATTATGATGAAAAATGTTGTTTACAAATCATAACCAAGCATTTGAAGCACCCCTAAATAAATATAATTAAAAAAAAAACATAATTATTATCAAAATGTTTTTTAATTCATCAATATTTTCAGCAATACTATTTCCTACGGTTATTTTTCTCTTGAAGCTGATAAATCCGTTTGATCCGAAGTTAAGAAATATTTGTATTTGAAATATGTACTTCAGATTTAAAATATTTCCTAGTATTTCAAATATTTTCCTGGTACTACAAAAATATCCCTGTTATTTCAAATATTTTCTAATAATTCCCTGATTTTTCAAATATTTCTTAAACTTATGTAGTCCCTCTTGAACAATATTTTTTTTGCGGATCCCATCCCAACCCTAGGCATTTTATGCCGTTCTTGAGACTTAATTTCTGGCTCAATAATCACATAGGCACTATTAAATGAGTTATTTGAATAAAAGCGAAAACTTGCGGGATATAAAGTTAATTTCCAAATTGTTTCGCGGACCTCAGTTTAAAAACCGCTGCCCTAGTACATATTTAAAATATTTCCTATTATTTTAGATATGTTCTTATTATTTCAACTAAAGGATATTTGTTTGGAATTAGATATGCTATTTAAACATTTCTATATACCTATTTGTTGATAAAACGGCAAAACAGATTCATAAAATATTGTAAAAAATATTTATTCCTACAATTTTAGCTTGACAGCTTTGTAAACACAACACAACCAAATTTTGAATATACTCTAGCCAAGTTAAAAATTGACCACCGTAGCGCTGGGATCTTAAATTTATTTCCCTATAGGCACCCGTTACGCTTACAGATTACTTATGCAACGCGTGACGAGTTTCACAAAATTGAGCCAATAATTTCTCAAAAAGTGGGTATATTTAAAAAGACATCTAAAAACCAATATTAAATGTATAAGAATTTCAAATATAGTAAAGTGTTATTTATAACAACTAATCTAATAAAACGATTTGTTTCTCGCAATGAACAAAATGTGACTTATACCACTTTGGTTTTGAGCTCTCTACATATACAGGATAATCCATATGATCCAAAATATTTAATAATATGACTCGGAAAAAGTCCGCTATATTTTAAACAGCAACTTGCAATAATTGTTTTTACCCGGGCTGGGCTATATATTAACAGGGGCGAGATGAGAGGCCATCGGGCTAGAGACGGCCTCCTGTAGGTCTACAGAGAGAGAGCACGGCGATCGACACACCGGTTACTTACGTTAGCATCTCGTAGAAGACGCAGCCAGTCGCCCAGATGTCCATTTTGAGGCCGTAGTAGCCGGCGGTGAGCAGACACTCCGGCGAACGGTACCACCGTGTCGAGATGTATTCGGTGTATGGCGGTCGGCTGTAGATGCCCCTGATGGAACCTAGGTCCGCTATCTTCACGATCTCATACTGCGCCAACGTAATAACATCGTTAATCGAGAAAGCTGACGAACACACACACAACACGTACTTTGAATGGCGGTGACTGCTCGAGGGGTATCTTGATGAGTATATTCTCTGGTTTGATGTCTCTGTGGAACAGGCCGTTCTTGTGGATGTGCGCCAGCCCGTTCAGTATTTGGAACAAGTAGTTCTTACCTCTTGTCTCAGGTATGCATCTGAAATGGGGGCCTTCGCATTATCAGAAAGCTGCCTATTTGCCTACCTGTCATCAATGTCATTACCTTTTTCTGATTTTCATAAAGTCATATAAGCTCATGTCCATCAGTTCAAATAGGTATGTGACTTTTCCGAGCACTGGATCGCTGAAACGAGTCCAAACAACAATTAGGGTTCATATTAAGTTGGTAAGGCGGTAAGTACATCTTACAAATGAAATTCCTTCATGTACAATATGTTCTTATGACGGCTAATCTTTTGCATCGCTATTATTTCCGCACAGCCGAACACCTCTTCGATACTGCAACAAGTTAAAGTAGTAATGAAAAAGTTCAGGACTTCTTTTTGCCCGACTGCTATACGTACGTGTCGAATTTCTTCTTGAGACGTTTGGCCGCCAGATATTCGCCTGTGCGTACATCTTTGCATTTGACTACCTCCGAAAACGAGCCCTCCCCAATTTTATTTAAGATTTTGTATTCTGAAAATATAACGTTAGATCATTACGTGCTGACAGATTGTGATTACACCACTCCTACTTTGTAAAAATGTATTTGTAGACATTCTAATTATTTAGACTTTGCTGCATTTGAGAATTTTGATTTGCCCATTTTAACCACATGAAACGGCCAATTTAATATTGTATAATTTTTTTGACAGATAGTAACTATAGATATAATGTAATTTCAGATTTATTTACTCGGATATCTCCGAGAAATACGCATCTGTGGAATGATTTATGAAAAAATTATTGCAGTTTTTAAGACAACAGAGTTCAGCCCGCTGGAAATTAAACCGCTGTCAAGTAATGGCACGTGAATCTGCGCTAGCGCACTGTTGCGCCGGCGCTCAACTTCAGTTTGGCCATTGCTTTGGTTTTGTTGTCATTGATTATTGAAATTTGTTGTTTCGTCGGTTAATATTGATGAATTCCAAAGCACTAGTTCGATAGTTACCAATACGTCGTGCATTACAGGTGAGAACTTTATGAATTTATAACATTTAATGTGATTGCGAAGACCGTATTCCTAACCTTATATTTAAAACGGTGCATTGCGGATGTTTGCCAGGATGCGGCTTGCGGTTTTAGTTGTCGATTACCTCGTTATTTAAGCATGCGTAGCGTCGCCAATTGAATATCTAGTGTTTAGAGTACTTTAATACAGTGATATTTGTTAAGCGGGTCGGTCGAGACGCCGATCTACAGTCTACATGACGAACAAGTTGAAGATGGAATCGGTCGAAGGTGCAGGCACACCGGGCACGCACGGCCAAAAGCGCCGCCATGAAGACGAGGCAGCAACGGGAACCGCTGTAGCGGAGAGCCCCCAAGTGCCGCGAAAGATACCCAAGCTGAAAGATGTGCCGGTGAACATAAACGGCAAGAACCCAGTGGCTTTGCTGAACGAGTTGCGGCCCGGGCTCAGCTATCAGGTGATGACAAAGACAGGCCCGGTGCACGCGCCTCTCTTCACCATGTCCGTGGAGATCGACGGCCAGACATACGAGGGTGTTGGAACTAATAAGAAGACAGCCAAAGCGAAGGCGGCCGAGAATGCTCTGCGTTCATTCATCCAGTTCCCGAATAGCGCGTTGGAACCGCCGGCGCGTAACGTGGACTTCACGGTGGACGTGCTCGCGGACAGCGAGGCGGAAGGTGCGGGCGGGGATGCCGATAGACGGTCGCTGCCGTTGGGATTCATCGCTGCCTTCCCGAAGCTGAAGCCGGCCGACCTCGCCAAGGGCCCCGTGATGCTGCTGAACGAACTCTACCCCGGCCTCAAGTACAACTGCGTCTCTGCCAAGGACGACTCGTTCGAGAAGTTCCGGACTACAGTCGAAGTTCAGGGAGAAACATTTGTGGGAGTTGGTAAGGTGGCCTAGACTCAATTTGATTCCTATTCCTTTGATCCGTTCATTTCCTTAATAAACTTTACGTTTGCAAATACAGGTTCGAGTAAAAAAAATTCGAAATGTGCCGCTGCAAAAGCCGCCTTATCGAAAATATTAAACAGGCAACAGGCGCCGGGCTTGAAAAATCTGCCGCCGACTGTAAAGTTGCCGTTTGCGAGTATGTCAGTCGCTCAGGAGTTGGCCGACACCATCGGAACGTAAGTGTAGGCAGGCGGGTGTAACACACTCGTTTATAGCGTTCGGCGGGCGTCCACGTCGCTCGCTCGACGCGGACGCCCGCGTACAAAACACCGTCCACGGTCTGTGTGTCCGACTTCGTCTTATTAATTAATATCTTTTACTTGTTTCGAACAGTTTAATAAAAAATACGTTTTCCTGTGGCGATCTTCTGAAGTGGGCGACGTTACTGTAATGAGCATACTTCAGGTCAGAGGAAAAGGTATTATTTGTTAATCTGTTGCCGAAGCAGAGGCGGCGAGGGCGGCTGGCTGGTGGCCTGGTTGACTGGTGGCGGCCCTCTCGCCGTCCCTTACAATTGCCACCCCCTTCACTTCACTCACCGCGCGTCAGTCACTGTGAGCACAAGCAAGTCATTCACGACCGCCCGATACCGCGTAAGTAGAGCTGTCTGTGTTGCGTGTCTGTGTGCGTGCATGCGTGCGTGCATGTCTGCTTGACTGCGAGCGTGCCTATGCGAGTGTGCCAGAGAACCAGTGGCGGATTTACACCACCTCCTACAAATTTAACATTGCATGTAGTAAAAACTAAAACATTTTTTACTTATTAAATAATTTTACTTGTCTTCAAAGACGCAAATATTTCAGTTACGTCACCAATTGATGCGAGTAAATTTGGTTTAATACCTGTTTCTCTTATCTTTGATCTTACATAATTTTTTATTATATTTCTGCTGCGTAATTGGTAGCAAGTATAAACAAAAACATTCGTAAGAACGCTTTCACACGATGATTCATGAATCGCGATACGCCTAAACTATGGGCCGCGAGCCATTTTCGACCCGCGAAATTATTTTGACACGTTAACAGAACATGTTTCGAACGCAATCGTGCCAAATATTCCCGTATAATCATAGCCAAACATAGCTAATATCTAAATTTATTCAGAAATTATTACTGTGATTTGTGACAGTAATGAAGTTGTGAGATAATTGCAAAAACATTATAATCCTAGAAACGGAGAACTTACCTTCTTTGCCCCTTTGGCGCATAGGGGCAGATGCCTAGATAGGCGCTATCTAGGCATTTGGGATCCTATTATTTATTTATTGTAATCCTGTTTCCAATTAAGTTTATAAGTTAATTTTTTGACCTACTTATTTTTAAAGTCTTAAACATTACATTTTATTAAAATAACAATTTGCAAAATTACGAAAAATCGATAATTTAAATTTGGACAAAACACATGAATGACACGTTTTAAATGGACGAAATAAAGATAAAATATGAAAATATGTACATCGAATTAATGTTTATTAACAAAAATAGGTTTACATTATTTTATTTATTTTTAAATATCATTTATATAATATTTTTAGGGTTTTGTTTGTATAACCACAAAAGAAAAAACCTTATAATGTCACTCATGTGTCTGTACAGTCGAAATTGGAGCCTATTCGTAATTCAATATCGTAAATATGGAAAGTTGAACATTGGCATGTTTGTGGGGTATCAAAGAAATCCTCTTAATGCGTGGATAGACAAATAAATTTTTATTTTTGAAAAAACAATCTTTTTTAATGGGATTTTCTCCAAAAATATGTCATTTTTTTATCCCCTTTGCGCAAATAGCCTTTGTTGCTGTGCGCCAAAAATTTTAACTAACTTTTATCCCCTTCCTTATCTCCCAGAGGGAATGATCTAAAAATCTGAAAAAAAAATCCATAATGTACATTGATGGGAACCGGAATAGTTCAACAGGAATTATTGATCAGAAGAATTTAAAATAAAAATATCGCTCTTAAGACATAGATTGAGAAATGAAACGTAGTTTTTATTTATTTTTTTCAACCCATTAGTACAGAGGTTCTTAAACTTGTGTAATCCGAGGACCTCCTTTTGAACAAATTTTTTTTTTGCGGACCCTATCCCAACCCTAGGAATTTTACGTCGTTCTTGAGACATAATTTCTGGCTCAATAATCTCATAAGCACTACTTTGTAATAAATATTGGTAAAAACGTATCGCTGGTTATTTTAATAAATGGTCTTGTACATTTATAGAGGAACATTTTTATTAGCATATAGAATAAAAAACAAAATTAATAAAAATAGTAGTAAAAACAATAAAAAAAAGTTACAAATTATAATACGTTAAACTCATACAAACATTTCTTGGCCAAATATTAGTCAAAATAGATCTTATTATAATATGTTTTCTGTAAATATTTCTCCCTCTTTCAGTCCCACCTAACCTATGGGTTAATAATCTGGGGACATTCACCTGCAGCCAAAAGAATTTTCAGCTTACAACGTAAAGTTGTAAGAATAATTGCCAGTGCTCCTTTTAGAGCGGATTGTCGAGATCTTTTTGTAAAGCTGAAAATAATGTCATTGCCTTCATTATTTATTTATTTGTGTCTATTGTTTGTACGCAAAAACTTGCACAATTATATCACTTTTAGTGAAACGCACGAGCACAACACGTGTTGTAAAAATAATATTCGTGGTAAGTTTTTGCGCTTAAATAAATCCAGGAATTGTTCAAATTACTTTGCTGTGAAATTTTATAATCTTTTACCAGAGACTATTACTACACTACCACTAGACAAATTCAAACTTAAACTTAAACACTTATTTATAAATAACCCATTGTACACAATTGATGAATTTAACAACGTTAATTTTGATGAACTTTTATGACTTTGTCTCTTAATATTGTATTGACTGACTGAAAGCAGTTCTTTGTATTTGTAATTTGGTCAATAAAACTATTATTATTATTATTATTATTATTATTATTAAATAATTTGCAATTGAATAAAAATAATTAAAATTTTACTAATTATTGTTTAGTTGTGTCAATAACTAGTTAGGTAACAACAAATATAAAAAGTCCTGACCATGTAGGATTTTTATTAAATGAGTTATTTGAAGAAAAGCGAAAAGTTGGGGGATGTAAAGTTAATGTCAAAATTGTTTCGCGGACCCCCAGGGGTCACAGGACTAAAGTTTATGAACCACAGTTTATGAACCGCTGCATTAGTACATAAAGTTATAGTTTTTGTTTTTTTCTCTCTTGATTTATATTAAAATTAGGTCCTTTTGTGGGTCCGTTTAAACGTACTCTATGCATAATAGTAACAAAATTGGCAGTAAGTTAGTCATGCAAAATAAGTATTTATTTGAAATTTATAAAAGTTTATAAAATAATATAAGTAATATATAACACATAAAAGTATATTTATAGCCTATTATTATTTTATTTTGTTCCAGTCACAATTTATTAATTAATGTTTTTTTTTATTGATTTTATAACTGTAATAATAATTGTTTATAAGTATTATATAAGCGTGTTACATAAATGTTTAAATTTGCATCTATATCTTTTTCATTTTCAATAATATGTAATAAAGTCTATTCCTTTGGTTTCGGCGGAACTAGATTTTCAATTCTAGTTACTTTTACCGATTGATTGAAACTTTTGATCATTTTGTTCAGGAAAAGCCAACTTCAATGTATAAAAAAATAGCTAATGACAACTTACAAAAATGAAAATTCCGATTAGTTCCGCCTAATCGCTTGGAGTCTATTCCAAGCCATTAGGCGGTTAACCATTTTACGTCGTTCTTGAGACTTAATTTCTGGCTCAATAATCTAGGCAGTGATGGCATCCTACTAGTTCGGACCGGTTCGCGCGAACCGTTTTTTAAAATTATTGAAACCTTAGGGAACCGGTTGTTAAAATTATTAAAAATAAATGAATTACTCTGACTTCAGTTTTGAATCGTGCGCCGTGCCCTGCAGTGTTGCAAATGTAATATTTATTTTATAGGTTATTAATAATACGCTCTTAATTTTTTTTCCTTATATTTAATAAATGGAAGTAAGTGATTTGTTTTCACTCTTAAAAATACAGAATAGGTTCCTAGATATCACATGACTTTATAGAACCGCTTCCTGAAAATTTAGGATGCCATCACTGCTCATAGGCACTACGTTGTAATAAATATTGGTAAAAATGTATCGCTGGTTATTTTAATAAATGTTCTTGTGTGTTTATAGAGGAACATTTTTATTAGCATATAGAATAAAAAACATAAAATTAATAAAAACAGTAGTAAAAAGAACTAAAAAAGTTAATTACACAAATTATAATACGTGAAACTCATACTAACATTTCTTGGTCAAATATTAGTCAAAATAGATCTTATTATAATATGTTTTCTGTAAATAATTTGCAGTTGAATAAAAATAATTAAATTTTTACTAATTATTGTTTAGTTATGTCAATAACTAGTTAGATAACAACAAATACAAAAAGTCTTGACCATTTTTATTAAATGAGTTATTTGAATAAAAGCCAAAAGTTGGGGGATGTAAAGTTAAAGTCAAAATTGTTTCGCGGACTCAGTTGTCCGCGGATCACAGTTTAAGAACCGCTGGTATAGGCTATTACAAACATTTAGACGTAACTAACTGGAATCTTCATTTTTGTAAGCTGTCATGAGCTCTCCTTTTATGGTTTGAAGAGGGCTTTTGCTAAACAAAATTATCAAAACCTCTGATAAAAGATAATAGAATTCAAAATCTAGTTCCGCTTAAACCAAAGAAATATACTATATCTGTATCCGTGGATGACATTTTTTTGATCCATATCTCTACTTTCAATACGCGGGTTGCGATTCATGAATTACGTGGGAATAGATTTAATGGAAAATCCGTCACTGGAGTGTGTGTGTGAGTGTGTGTCAACGGCGCAGCTCTCGTTTATCATGTGATATACCCAGGCTGGTGTGCGACAAGTTCACGGACATCATGCTGGAGGACCTGGGGCACAGCAAGCGCAAGGTTCTGGCGGGGATAGTGCAGACGGCGGGGGAGACGGCCGAGCAGCAGTGTCTCAGTGCCCAGGTCATCTGTGTCGCCACCGGAACCAAGTGCATCTCCGGCGAGCACATCTCCATGAACGGCGCCTCGCTCAATGACATGCACGCGGAGATTGTCGCGCGTCGATGTCTCATCGACTACCTCTACGGGCAGCTGGAGATTGCGGCCACAACACGTTCAGATCATGGTGAGTATCGCGAACAGACCTGGGGATTCGGGATTATTTTAATGCCCGAGGCAAAGTACCAGTCTTGTAACTTCAAACTTTGAATTTTAAAAGAGAGTTTTCAAAATTATAATTACCTGAATGCTAATTTCTTTATTATATGAGGTACGATGAAGGTTAAATTAGGAATAATGAAGTTTTACTCGTTTTTAATCAAATCTTAATACGTTTTTTAATACTAGGTTTAGACCCATTTAAGTTTTACGAGGTGTGTAAATTAAGTAACCGGAATGATTTTTTTAAATTAATTTATTCGAATAGAATTACAATTCAATATTTTGTCTCCCTCAAAATAATTTCCTTGGGAAGCCACACAGCGCTGGAGACGGTTCTTTCAATGCTCATAGCAGTGCTAGAACTCGGATACTGGAATAGCTTTCAGCTGGTCGCTTACGGACGTTTGAATGTTTTCGAGTGTCCCAAAATGACGTCCCTTGAGTTGATTTTTTAATCTTGGGAAGAGGAAAAAGTCACAAGGAATCAAGTCAGGCGAATAAGGAGGATGAGGAGCCACAGGAATGTTTTCACTGGTCAAAATCTCGTTTATTGAAATTGCTGTGTGACGAGGCGCATTATCTCATCCCCAATTCATTGGTTAAAATCTGATGAACGGTAGTGTGAGTCAAATTAAACTCTTCCCCGATCATTCTGACTATCAACCGACGATCTGAATGCACAAGATCCAGAATTCTGTCGACATTTTCATCGATTTTTAAAGATGAAGGCCTTCCGCTGCGTGATTCATCTTCAATCAACTCTCTTCTTTCTGGAAATGCCTTAGAACACCAAAAAACCTGGGTACTTGACAAAACATTGTCTCTGTAGGCCTGCTGAAGTTTTGCAGTTTCCGTTGCACTGTGCCCAAGTCTGAAGCAAAATGTGATAGCACACCGTTGAAATGAATGTCACTCATTTTTAGAATGCCCTAGAAAAAACTGTTTCACGAATAAAATCGCTACGGACAACAAAATTACTCTAGCGAATTCAAACTCGTACTCAAGCCGTGCCACATGTTCACCTGCCGCCCCTCCAAGTGCCGCGTCCCAAATGTTGCCAGATCAAACTATATTGCCAGTCCGGTTACTTAATTTACACTCCTCCTATAATAGGCGAGAACGTAAATGACGAGAATGGTATTTATCGTTTTCGTTCTGACCGGAAACAAACGTTAATATTTCGTTGTCAGTCCGTGGTCGCGACCAAGCGTCGCGCCCAAAATCGAAATGCTTTAAACGGCGAGCCTACGCTCGCGTTATTGATTATTTACAGCAGCCGCCGAAGAGTGTATTTTTGTGCGTGACGGAGATGGTTATGTGCTGAAAGAGGGCGTCCGGTTTCACCTGTATATCAACACGGCGCCTTGCGGTGATGCGCGTATATTCTCTCCTCACGAAGAGCAAACTGCCGCAGTGGACAAGCACCCGAACAGGAGGGCCCGGGGCCAGTTACGGACCAAGATAGAGAGCGGTGAAGGAACCATCCCCGTCAAGTCATCTAATGCGACACAGACGTGGGATGGAATACTGCAGGGAGAGAGACTGCTCACCATGAGCTGTTCGGATAAGATTGCGCGCTGGAATGTGCTCGGTCTGCAGGGAGCGCTGCTGTCACATTTTGTACAACCCATCTACCTGGATACGATCGTGCTTGGATCACTTCTGCACCCAGTGCACATGTACAGGTATGTACAAGTCTCTCTTTATACCTTTAAGATTGATTTAATTTCAATCAATTTTTCTCAACATTTATTTTTATGCAGAGATAAAATATTTTTATGACATATATGATACCTACAAATGGCTTGATCGTTCTAGTGGCCTGACCTCTAGATTTCTTTTTATGGGGACGTCTTAAAGATTAAATAGGGTTGCAGCGATTAATTGGCAGATAACTTAAGTTTTAAAACTCGAAGAAAATTGAAATGTTTATCACTTCTCGTGATCGCTGAAGACGGAAACAGATTGTTGAGCAGTTTCCGAATCGTCCGAATTTATTTTTTATATACTCGTGAAGTATTATATCTTTTTGATACTAATACTCATTATATTGTACTATTCTAGCCTAGTACTATCAGCAATGGCAAACGTCCAAAATAACGGTGTCTGTAGTGGATATAATAGTAGATAAAAACGAAATATGACAAAATAGTAGATTCTACTATTTTTTCATATTTCGTTTACTAATAAATGGTTTTAATAAAAACACAGAATTATAAAAAACCAATATATATTACCCATATATATTAGTTTTCGTTTTGACCGGAAACAGACGTTAATATTTCGTTGTCAATATTTTCTATATTTTTATTATTATAATCATTATTATTATAATCAAATATTTTTATAAAATAAATTTAATGAGATCCTTGTGCTTGATTAGAAGAACATAATTTTTTGAAATTTGGTTCAAAAGATGCGAGGTATACCCTTAAGTCTACAGCTGCGTTCAATCTGTTTCAATACTTATTTTTTTTTTTAAATATATAAAGAAGAAGCTCTTTCTACTAATTCTGTACTATAGTGCGTTCAAAGGTGAGTTTGCAGTACAGGGCATATGGAGTAGTTCTTTTTCATACTCTCTAATGGGTTTACACAATGACGCTATCCTTTTCTCGCTTGTTGACGTTGCCAGCTCTAAAACGCGCTGATCTGTGAAGACGCAGTATTCTACAAATGGGCATTTGTTTTTGTTGTGTTATTTTGAGTTTTATAAGAGTTGATTTTTGTAAATCATACGAGTTTTTCATATTTTTATAATTGATACATTTGACACTTTTACAACATTTGGCAACATCGCTCCCATTGGCCATAAGAGCTATACTGCAAACTCACCTTTGAACGCACTATAGTAAACGATAATAATAATTTAAGAGCTTTCTCAGAAAGTTGTTCATATTCTTTATCAATATTTAATCAAAAATTAATTAGATTGTGTCGTTTGAATTCTATTTGTAAAGTTCTGTCACATGATAATTGTGACAGAACTTGACATCTCAAGTTACAGATGGCTAACGGTTAAATTTAAAAGTGCACTCCAAAAAAACGGTATCGAATGTCGGATTTTCGATCATCGACTGTATATATTTTTATGAATTGTAGGAAAAAACGTTTCTATGATATTTTTATGATTTAATTTTTTTTTTATGTCCGCCATTATTGATTATTTTTCGTGTACCACCAACCAGCATTTATTTTTCATATTTATAGATTGGGAGCTCATGACAGTTTTTGGTCTCCGATTTCATACAGCATGCCTTTTGGAGGAGAGAATATTTACCCTGTGACAACAAAAAAGGGATGGTACTAAACCCCTGCACGCTTTCCGGCCATAGGGAAAATTGCATTTCCACTTAAACACAAAATTTTTGTGCTTTTATCTGATTTAATATTGCTTGCACTTTTGTCAAAAGAAAGTTATAACAAATTTAAAGTCTTTTAAATATATGCATGCGAAACGTTCATGTGATCTTGTAATAAAAAAATATGATTTTCCGCGTTTTCATACAGCATGCCTATAATTAAAAGACTTTAAATTTGTTATAACTTTCTTTTGACAAAAGGGCAAGCAATATTAAATCAGAGAAAAACACAAAAATTTTGTGCAAGTGGAAATGCAATTTTCCCTGTGACCAGAAAGCGTGCAGGGGTTTAGTACCATCCCTTTTTTGTTGTCACAGGGTAAATATTCTCTCCTCCAAAAGGCATGCTGTATGAAATCGGAGACCAAAAATGTCATGAGCTCCCGGTCTATTATGTTTTGAAATCGTTAACAACAAACTTTTTGTTGCTTTTTGTGCATTTATGTTGATATATTCGGGCAATTCTTGCATATTTTAATTTTAATATCAATTCTGACAATTAAACGATTAAACAAAATTGTTTTTTGTCTATAAATGTTTATTGTCATAGGCTACTAGATCTGTTAATTTTAACTTCTTATTTCGTGTGAAGGCAAGTATAAATATCTGTTGATTTTTATTTTTTATTTTATTTGAAGTGAAAAATAAAATCTTGTATGTACCATTGGCATTACTGGATGATTACGCCCATCGAGCGACATCCATCCCTCGGGCCAGAGGTCCTCGGGTTGTATTACGTCAATCTCCGGGCGTAATCATCTTAGTAACACCCTTGGTGCATAAATAATTATTCTATTTAACATCTACCTTTATTCACATCTAACTTAATATACATATGTACATTAATATAACATAAATACATGTAACCCACATTGGCTACAGACAACAACTGGATGAACATCATGAAATAAACAATGATGATAATAACAAGCAATGGTTAGTGGGGTGAGGCCCCGATCAGTCTCTAGAGAAGGGGGCCTCTGGATTCGTGGTGAGGTAGTGATTTCCACGTGCCAGCGGACTAAGCGCGTATCCCATGTACACGGTGCGGTTTAAATCGCACTGTCCTCGCGTGAATGAGTTCCAGTTCTTGCACGGCACAGACACGAACGACTCTTCCCTGACGACAGACTCGGAAAAGAATTGATAGGAACGCCAGTGGCTGCAAAATAGTGGTTCTAGTAAAGAATCCGGGGAACGCTGTTTCACTTCGCTGATTAGACAGCCTGGTTGAGGCGAGATTCCCCCATTTGGGTAAAAATCTACGTGCCCTATAGACGTAGGGAATCCGAATATGCCAGCGTCCGTGTGTATAACGTCCACAAACTCAGCGTCACTAGCGTCTAGGCGTAGAGCGAGCGGTAGGTTTGTAAATAGTGGTTTCGCTGGATCTAAACCGGTGATTCTCGCTATCCGACCGCTTCGGACGTTCGCTCCGGTTACTCCAGCCATCTGCGCACCCAGGCTAAGCCCTATCAAGTGTAGCGTTTCCAGTCTTAGTCCTCGTGACACCATCCAGTCTATGAATTGTGCGGTGTACTCTCCAACAACGCGTGTGTTCGATGCTGCTGTTAAATACCACGGTCCTGCTTCAAGTCTCTGCGCGTTTAATATGATAACGTTATGTTGCTTGCGTTGCATGTATGCACCGCGGATTGTAATCGCGCTGGTAGCCGTACTGCTCTCGAAGAAAGCGTGATAGTAGATCACAGTCGGGTCACTGAAGTTGAAATAGGATTTTTTGAGTAAATTATCTTCTCCGAGACGCAAAGGCTGTGATAATACTGGATTATGCCGTGTGTATAGTTCATAGAGGATGTCGCGCCGCTTGTCTATCAACGGACATTTGGACCTGTTGATGGGGTAGAGTTGGACGTAAGCATCTTCGTACCGCACACCTGGTGGACCTGTAAATACAGTTGTGTTAGAGAGTCGGGCATTCTGTGGTCGATGGAGCGGGCGATATGGCAATGAACGCGGACCGATAATAAGGAAATGAATGTGCGCCTGCCTAAAGAAAGTTAAATGTAGAGCGACATTTTTAATGCGGTTATACGAGCGGGCGCCGTGTAACCGCATAATCGCACTGCGGTAGCACAATCTAGTCTAGCTCAATATCTTGATAAGAGTATTGCACTAGTGTAACAAATGTGGTTCAACGAGTTGTATATGTATGCAGGATTCCAACTGCACGACATAAGAGCAATTTCCACCGTACAGACAGACACATTGGTAACGGTATAATAGTTTCTTGGCCATAACTATGAAATTTTAAAAATGGTAGCAAACGCGCTATCCACTTCCGGTAGTAAAGTAATACATAAAATCACTTATGGCGGGTTGCTAACGTAAGAGTTTTCTCTAACTCAAGTTAAAATCATTTGTTTTTGTATCTTACAACATACAAAAACAAATGATTTTAACTCGAGTTAGGGATAATTCTTACTTTAGCAACCGGCCATTAGGGAAATGTTCCTAAATAGGTTTTTAATTTTTATTCGTCATGCTGACTAATTTTTACTTGCCCGACCTTAATATCTAAGGGGCAAGTATTGTAATCGCGAAAATTTTCGATGTCGAGATTTTGACTGATGACCATGTTTCATTTCTTATATAAAATAATATATTTATTTAGCAGCAGAGTAGAAATAACTTGGCCTAATATTTTCTAACAGAGATATTATTTATTATGACCATGGAAACGTTACATGTAAGTATGAAAAAATTAAGACAGGCTGGGCGGGGTTATGCAATTTTCAAAATCTTAGTGAACCTTGCTATATATATAAAAAAAAAATACTGCACATATTTAGAAACCTAAATAATGGTACAGTCTGTTCCAAACGGTTAAGCGGAACTAGATTTTGCAATCTAGTTACTTTCATCGCTTAAATCGTGCTTTTCGGTCGTTTTGTTTAAGCTTTGTAAATCATACTTACAATTAACATTTTTTGGTTAAGGTTAATATCATTTTAAAATGTCATTTTCTTTATATTTTGATATTTTGTGCATTCTTAATACAAATTTCCCATTTATTTATTTTTTTGTCATTAAAATTTGTAAAAAAAATAATTTAATTTTGACATGTCATTCGTTTCTATGGTTTCATTGTTGGAATTTTAAATTTTGACATTCCAACGTGAAAAATGAAATAATCCCAGCAAGGTCCCTTCTCGTGACAACCTAAAAGAACGAAAATCCCATTTAGTTCCGCTTAACCGTTTGGAACAGACTGTATTGCCATTCGAATTAAAATTAACAAAAAAAAATATTTTAACATAAAATTTATTTTGGCATCCCAAATAATCATCATTCACTTACTAAAACCTGCGAAACCCTGAAATGTTGTGAATATTCACACTTCACATAAATTTTTTATTTTTCAATTTTTGGTACTTTTCGACAATTTTATTTGATGGCCTATTAATAAAGTTGTGTGCTAGCCACTAAATCTTCAATTTTTTTCTAAACTATTTAAAGTCTGAGGATTTCAAAAATTCAAACCGCAGGTCTCTATCTCTTACCGTTTTTGAGATATGATTGTTTGGAAAATTAAAGTTGGCATTTCCATATTTAAAAAAATGATCAATACATAATATTAAAAAAAGAATAAATAAAATAATGTAAACCTATGTTTGTTAATAATAATAATTATAATAGTTTATTTATTTAGCTAATGCTAGTAAGATCCATATTAACAAACATAAACATATAAACATTATAATAAACATTCAAATCAAATTTAATCCTTATTTTGTCAATTTAAACCATTATTTGTCCACTTAGTTCATGCAAAACGTGATTTTTGTCAAATTTAAATATCGAATTTTCGTAATTTAGCGCATTAAAATTTTAATAACATAATTGAATTAATTGTTTGGGACCTTAAAAATAAGTAGGTCGTAAAATTAGGTTCCAAACTTGTTGCAAATTGGTTTGTAATGTTTTCTACAATAATTTCAAAACTGTATTATTGTGATAAATCATATTTTGAATGTTATCTTCTCAAATATTTTTAATATCAGCCCTGCCTACGAAATCCTGTAAACTATGAAAATTCACAGTTTATATATTTTTCAGATAAGCAGGTTTCGTCGCATAAATGTTTACGTAATTCCTGCTAATGATATAAAAATAAAATTTCCTTATCAACTTATTTAAGAGGATTAATTATTTTTTTAATGCCACACTAATTCATTTGTGGTTAACTAAACATCGAGATAACATTAAAATGTCTTTCTTATAAATTCTATAAGTTATTTTTGTACGTATTTTAACATTGAATATATTGGATCTCGTGAAAGTGTAGTTATTTTTGGAAATTTGTGTATTAAATCAAAAACTAAATCTCAAAAATGGTAAGAAATAGAGACCTAAGGTTTAGATCTTTAAAAAATTTAGTTTTACGATGTTTTTTCTGTAATATTTGGTCCGTAATGACTTAAAACTAATTGGTAAAATTTTGATTTTATTTTGTAAATTTCAAAAATTCATATCTCAAAAATGGTAAGAGGTAGAGACTTGAGGTTTGAATTTTTGGAATTCTCACACCTTGTTTTGTTTAGAAAAAAATAATGTTTGGTCCGTAATGACCTAAAACTATTGAAAATGTTGATTTTTTTGTAATTTTAAAAATTCATATCTCAAAAAAGGTAAGAAATAGAGACTTGAGGTTCGAATTTTTTGAATTATCACACCTTGTTTTGTCTAGAAAAATATAATGTTTGGTCCGTAATGACCTAAAACTATTAGGGAAAATTTTGATTTTTTTTTGGAATTTAAAAAAATTCATATCTCATAAAAGGTAAGAAATAGAGACTTGAGGTTTGAATTTTTGGAATTCTCACACCTTGTTTTGTCTAGAAAAATATAATGTTTGGTCCGTAATGACCTAAAACTATTAGGGAAAATTTTGATTTTTTTTTGGAATTTAAAAAAATTCATTTCTCATAAAAGGTAAGAAATAGAGACTTGAGGTTTGAATTTTTTGAATTATCACACCTTGTTTTGTCTAGAAAAATATAATGTTTGGCCCGTAATGACCTAAAACTATTAGGGAAAATTTTGATTTTTTTTGGAATTTAAAAAAATTCATATCTCAAAAAAGGTAAGAAATAGAGACTTGAGGTTTGAATTTTTTGAATTCTCACACCTTGTTTTGTCTAGAAAAATATAATGTTTGGTCCGTAATGACCTAAAACTATTAGGGAAAATTTTGATTTTTTTTGGAATTTAAAAAAATTCATATCTCAAAAAAGGTAAGAAATAGAGACTTGAGGTTTGAATTTTTTGAATTCTCACACCTTGTTTTGTCTAGAAAAATATAATGTTTGGTCCGTAATGACCTAAAACTATTAGGGAAAATTTTGATTTTTTTTTGGAATTTAAAAAAATTCATATCTCAAAAAAGGTAAGAAATAGAGACTTGAGGTTTGAATTTTTTGAATTCTCACACCTTGTTTTGTCTAGAAAAATATAATGTTTGGTCCGTAATGACCTAAAACTATTAGGGAAAATTTTGATTTTTTTTTGGAATTTAAAAAAATTCATATCTCATAAAAGGTAAGAAATAGAGACTTGAGGTTTGAATTTTTGGAATTCTCACACCTTGTTTTGTCTAGAAAAATATAATGTTTGGTCCGTAATGACCTAAAACTATTAGGGAAAATTTTGATTTTTTTTTGGAATTTAAAAAAATTCATTTCTCATAAAAGGTAAGAAATAGAGACTTGAGGTTTGAATTTTTGGAATTCTCACACCTTGTTTTGTCTGGAAAAAATTAATGTTTGGTCCGTAATGACCTAAAACTATTAGGGAAAATTTTGATTTTAATGGAATTTAAAAAAAATCTTATCTCAAAAAAGGTAAGAGATAGAGACTTGAGGTTTAAATTTTAGGAATTCTCACATCTTATTTTGTCTAGAAAAAATTAATGTTTGGTCCGTAATGACCTAAAACTATTAGGGAAAAATTTGGAAAAAATTTAATTTTTTTTTCGTTTTATCAAAAAATATCTCAAATAAAAGTTGTTAGTTATTACTTTTATAGCAACTTTTGTTCAATAATTTTTTTCGAAATATTTTTCTGTTGTGAAATATTCGCAAAAATTTTAAAACCGACACGAGTAAACTCCCATTTCTAGTCAACCGAATTTTACCAAAAGTTGATCAATTCGTACCATTGATGTCAAAAGCTTAAATATGAAGTTTCATAAAAATCCTTTTAGCCGAATTTGCTCTGCACGTGTACACAGACAGACGGACGGACAGACAGACAGACGGACGGACAGACCGACAGACATCATGCTTCGTGGAGAATTCGTGGAGATCCATGGAAATCTCGAAATGTCAAAATCGGTATGATCACAATACCTCCCTTATATATGTTGGCGGTCGGTAAAAAGCTTTACTGAACATTGTAAAAAAAAACCAAAACTTTATTACTTACATAATTACATAATTTATTCATTTAATTTAATTTAATTTATTAATTTATTTATTTGACGTTTCAAAGTTAAGTCGAACATGTGTTTATCAAAGAAGAATTGATCATTTTTTTATATTTTTTTGCTCCTAATAATTAAAAAAATCTAATTTTTTAAATGGGACTCTTATTTTCAGACAGTGGGAGTATTTCATAAAAATAACACTATCTGAATAAAAGATTTACGGTGATGGTTAAAAATAGTGAACTTTATACTTTTTTTAAATGAAAATTTTAACAAAAAAACTTGAACCAAACCTAGATTGATTTTTTTGCTGTATATATCTGTTGTTGTTGTTGTTTTTTTTTTTTTTTTTTTTAATTTTTCGACTTTATATTTGGTTTCAGATGATCATAACGCGATATCCGCAAAAAAAAAACTGTCTATCACGCAAAAATATATTTTTATGTAATTTTTGTTATGTTCGATTGTTATGATGATTTTTACCGACCGCCAACATATATAAGGGAGGTATTGTGATCATACCGATTTTGACATTTCGAGATTTCGATGGATCTCCACGAATTGAGGTTCCTACATAACGTTTCGACTATTTTTAGCATGATGTCTGTCGGTCTGTCTGTCTGTCCGACTGTCTGTCCGTCTGTCTCTCTGTCTGTGTACACGTGCAGAGCAAATTCAGCTGAAAGGATTTTTATGAAACTTCATATTTAAGCTTCTGTTATCAATGGCACGAGTTGATCAATTTTTGGTAAAAATTGGTTGACTGAAAATGGGAGTTTACTCGTGTCGATTTTAAGATTTTTGTGAATATTTCACAACAGAAAAATATTTCGAAAAAATTTATTTAACAAAAGTTGCTATAAAAGCAATAACTAACAACTTTTATTGAGACATTTTTTGATAAAAACACAAAATAAAAAAATTTCGAAATTTTTCTATTTTTGATACTTTTCTATGTCATGATAAATAATATCTCTGTTAGAAAATATTAGGTCAAGTTATTTCTACTCTGCTGCTAGTATGTATTTTATACAAGTACTTTGTGATGGCGGACGATTCTGTGGTGGCCACAGCTGATTTTTTTAATTGGATGAATATTTACACCCTAAAACTACAATCTTGATATATCTCCCTTATTTGACTTAACAGTAAAAACTTATATGACAAAAGTTGTTAAAAATGATAAAAATATTTTTCTTTTATTCATTCTTTTAATTGGGTGAATATATGGGGAGTTATGAGGGAACACCCCATTTAAAGCTGTATTCAAGCACTGGCGAAAAGTGTCGAAGAATAATAATTGGCTGATTCAGTAATGATTCCGTTAAATGATTAAATTTCCATGAGCAAGTGTCGGGTACTTTGAATGTTGTTTGACCGGTGTGGTTGGGGCGGATGAGGAAGTAATTGTAATATACTGGCGGGCGAACGATGTGTTAGATAATGGGTGAAATGTATCCGCACTCCCTACTCGTGTAGTGCACATTGGGCAACGGGAGCCGTACTCACCGGGCAGTGATGTGATGAGGCAGGCTAGTGCTAGCGAGGCCGCAGCTGAAGACATCTCGTTGCTGCTAAGTGCTCGGGATATTCGTATCTCTAGCCGTTCAGAGAACTGTTCGCCTGTACACTGCCACTCACAGAATCTAACTACCAATATCAAAAATCAAACACTATTAACAGTATAGAGAGGTTGGGCAGGGCGCGTGACCGACAGCCCGGACTGTGAAATTCACTTTTAATGTTTGGGGGGCGCGTTTCTTGTAGTTCACAGTGCGATACCGGCACACGCCGTTGTACTTTATCCTCACACTCCGCGTCTCGTGGCACGCGAATAATTATACCCTTCCACCACTCTGTTTTTTTTCTACCGTATGTCTTCATTTTTTATCTTAAGATATGTTAATTTAATAATTACCATCATTGTCTCCATTTATGTAACAGCATTCTCTAATTGGTTCGGATAGTGCTGACTAAAGTTGCAAGATAAAAAAGTAGCGCAAACCATTGTTAAAGCAGACGCCAGATTTCTGCCCCAGGTGTTTGATTGGCAACACTGTTTACCCTGTTTTATATCTAGTTTTAGCATATAACTAGTTTTCAGACAAGACAGGGCATCGTCCTAGTAAAAAAATATATTTACCGACCGCCAACATATATAAGGGAGGTATTGTGATCATACCGATTTTGACATTTCGAGATTTCGATGGATCTCCACGAATTGAGGTCCCCCTGTCTGTCCGTCCGTCCATCTGTCCGTCCGTCTGTCTGTCTGTCTGTCTGTCTGTGTACACGTGCAGAGCAAATTCGTCTAAAAGGATTTTTATGAAACTTCATATTTAAGCTTCTGACATCAATGACACGAGTTGATCAACTTCTGGTAAAACTCGGTTGACAAGAAATGGGAGTTTACTCGTGCCGATTTTAAGATTTTTGCGAATAATTAACATCAGAAAAATATTTCGAAAAAATGTATTTAACAAAAGTTGCTATAAAAGCAATAACTAACAACTTTTATTTGAGACATTTTTTCAGGGCTTCGAACCGGAACTGAACCGAAAACCGAAAAAAACCGTTATTTTTGTCGGAACGAAAACCGGAACTGAACCGAAAAAAAAATATCGGTTTATTTCGGTTCAGATAATGTTTATGTGAGCGAGATAAGAGATTATTTTTTAAACGGATGAGCAGAAAAAAATCGTATTTTTTTTAACTGATAAGTAAAAAAAATGCGCTTCTATTATTTCAAGAGGGGGGGGGGGGCTGAACGTCAAGAATCCCGCCTGGCAGCGGCCTTGGTATGATTATTACAAAATAAGGAATAAAATGTTCTTCTAAATTATAGTAGAAAATAAATGTCTAATACAAATAAAAGCAATTACAAATTTATCACTCGGAACTGAACCGAAAACCGAAAAAAAACGTTATTTTTGCCGGAACGAAAACCGGAACCGAACCGTTATATTTTTTTTTAATTGAACCGGAACGAAAACCGAGACGAAAAAAATAACGGTTCGAAGCCCTGCATTTTTTGATAAAAAGAAAAAAAAATTTTATACTTATTTTTATATTTTTTTATACTTATATGTAACGTATCCATGGTTATGATAAATAATATCTCTGTTAGAAAATATTAGGCCAAGTTATTTCTACTCTGCTTCTAGAATGTATTTTATACAAGTACTTTATGATGGCGGTCTGTCCTGTGGTGGCCACAGCTGATTTTTTCGTTTTGTTTTTAGAGATTTGGTTTTTTGGTATTTACACAAAAAACAATTTTCAAAATGGAATCATTTGTAAAGAACCTAAATAATCCAGCCTCTGATCGTTCGAAAATATAATGATAGATATTATTCAACATTATTATATTTATTAAATGTTTTTTATGGTCTGCCATAAAAACCATTCTGGTCCGCGAAAAAGTTGGATTATTTTGCTGATTCGCGTAAAGAAAAAATGGATATTTGATTGGACCAGTAACAAAAAGGAGTATTTTTCTGGTCTACGTAAAAAAAGTATATACAATATAGGCCAGTGTTTCTCAACTGGTGGTCTGCGGACTACTAGTAGTCCTTAGAAAAAATTTTGTGTTTAATAGTACATTTATTTTTTGTGATCTGCTGTAGTAAATTTAATATTTTACTGGTCTGTGGCACGTTATCGGTTGAGAAACGCTGATATAGGTTATTCCAAACTTTTAAGCGGAACTAAATGTAATTTAAATGTTCTTTAAGTTATCAATAATGCTCTGGTTGTTATGCATTTGCAACCTTATCAAATACTTCATCAAATATCCCTAGACAATTTTGTTAAGTGCATTTTGTGATCATTTACCTCGAAATAAATATATTATAATATCAATATATTAAGTAAAACTACTTAATATATTGATATTTTTTATATTCGCGACATATAAGTATCCGACAAAAAAATTGTGGTAAAAAAAGGATTACGAAATTCATTTGACACATTTAATAATGACGTTTTTATGGCAGAAAGTGCAGTCATTCAGTATCGACATGTAGAAGTGCTCGAAGCATTAGACAGGTCTGTTAGGTACTACAATTATTTCGCAAGTTGAACGTGAGCATTACAGTTTTTTGGGCACTACGTTATCGGCCGCAGATTGCAATTGTCGGAAAGCGATCGGATTTATGAAATAATTAATTTAATTAGCAACAAACTGATATCAAATCAGATATTAAAGGACATGGAAAGTGGTGTTTGCAGCCGGAGAGAATCGGTTTATGCGGTTTCCACACACACTGATTATAATCGACGGCACGCGCGTTTCTCCATACACCGCGCGAACCCTCTCAACAATTATTTAACGAGATCATATTACATTCAATTAGTGCTAATTCCCTGTCCCATTAATTGTTTTTATTTTTAGTTTTTAAGATATTAAACAGGAATAAATTAAAGAGAACTACTTGTAAAACAAATCATTGTTAATAGTGAGAAATATATTTTTTTGAAATAGTGTGGGACGATTTTCAAACCATATTCAGTGATAAAAGAAAATACATTTTTCAGTATATTTCTTATCCATTTAATGACGTATAAAATAAATTGCAGAAAAAATCACTGGAATTTTTCACGTGAGAAAACTAAATTATTATATAATAAGTTCATTAAGTTTGTAATTTGAACTAAGTATTAATACACATATATTTTTTAAACTTTTCGAATGTTTTATTTCAGTAATTTAATATTATGAAACTACTAGCTGTAGTACCCGTAATTTGTACGGTTTTTGTAAGGTACATTTTTGCTATAACGTAAGTTATAAATGAGATATTTCAAACTCAAGTAGAACAGAAAATATTTTTTTCTTTATTCTATACTATTATTTTGTAAATGGCAAGCCTGTAGCTGCAAACGTTAAATCGTCTGTACCTGCTATTTGTCCCCTGAGCAAGGGCACGGACGTGAGTTCAATTCCTGCTTATGTCAAATAATTTGTGTAAAAAATATACAAATTACAGGTTCTGCTTAGCCGTTCGCAACCGGCTATAAATTGTAGCTGCCTTTCTAAGTACGTTAAAAAATGGAGGTAATACTGACCATATTACACCTGAATGTACATAGATTGAAAACATGGTCATGAAATCTGGAAACAGGAGGCCTAGAATCAACTCTGGCTGTCGCGACAATGAGGATGATGATAATTCGTTTGTATATTTTTTTAACTTTAAGTAAATAATAAATGAAATATTTCGTTTATAGGTAGCCCGTTTATAGGTACCCACCGAAACTCTGCAAATATTCATTCAATCGAAAAAGAATATAGTACAAAAAAGATTTATTTTCTTATTATATTTTTTTTTGTCATAAATGTTTTTGCTGTTAAGTAAATAATAAGCGAAATATTTTAAAAGTTTAGCTTTAAGGTGTCCCCAAATATTAATCTAAATAAAAAAAAGCCTAGAAAAAAAAAAATATTTGTTTTATTACAAGCTATTTTTGTCATGGGTAATTTTGCTGTTACGTCAATAATACGGAAGATGTAAGTAGATTTTAGTTTTAGGGTAACACCCCAAATATTCATTTAATTAAAAAAATGCATTGAACAAAAAAGATTTTTTTTTTTTTTAAATATTGTTTTACATATTTTTCTGTTAAGTCAATAATAAGGGAGACATTTTAAGTTTTTTAATAAATATTTTTAACCCCGAAACGCCCCTCTATAAAATTTTTGAAATGACTTATAGCCTATGTTTGAATTCTGGTTTTACTCTATCGTACCAAATTACCTGAAAATATCATCATCATTAGCGCGACAGCCCGAAATGAGCAAAGGCTTCCTGTTTCCAGGTTTCGTGACCATGTTTTCAATCTATGTACATTCAGGAGTAATATGGTCAGTATTACGTCCATTTTTTAGCATACACAGAAAGACACCAACAGTTTAAAGCCGGTTGCGAACGGCTAAGCAGAATCTGTATAAATATTTACCTAAAAATATGTCCAGCCATTTTTGCGTGAATCTCGAACAGACTTGATTTTTTGCGGCTATTGTCATCTGAAACGTGTAGAAAACAAATATGAGGCAGAAAAAATAAAAAAAAACAGATATAACCTCCAATTTTATTAATATAGATAGCTAAGTCTCTATGATGACCCCATTCGATTTTAGGGAGGAGTTTCATGATAACAAAAATTATGTTTAGAGGGGTTCGCGAGTAAAAAAAGGTTGTGAACCGCTGAAATAGAAGGTTAAACCGTGCCAGTTGTCCAGATTAATAGAATATTGTAATGAGTTGGGTCTCGCGGACATACGGCCGGTAATTTGAATAAGTTAACTTGTGGTACGCGGATATTTGTTGCATTTGTGATGTGTTCTGGGTAAAAATGCACCTGAACAGCCTTGTGCGTCTCGCTGGCCGTGTGTTTCAGTGAACTCGGAGCTGGGGTCCGGGCGGATTGTCCCCCCCCCCCCCCGTGCCGTCGCCCCGCTTGTTTATTAATGCGACCGTAACTGTCCCATAGATCAGCGAAATAGGCCAACGAGACTTGCCGGTAGAATGTGCTCCCGCTGCTGGCGGCCCAAGGACGCCGTACGGTACCGCGTACACGGTGTGGCGCACCGAGCTAGCCTTTCTTCCTCCGCGCGCCACGGACAACGCTCGGCATTTTTCTCACCGGACAAGAACAATACCGGTTAATGGCACCGGCTGCCAATCGAGCGGAACGAGCTCCATATAACAATAACAGTGATTGGCTTTCTATTAGGTTCCATTTTTCGGCCTCGCACAATAAAGTTTATTAATGGCAAATTAGATTTTAAAAACCACAGAAAAAAAGCACGGTAATCCAGTAACGACATAATATTTAAATCACGACAAAATATATACTATATGTAGATGAACGACAAAACTTGGTCGTTCATTTAAAGAATTCAAAGTAATATATTTTTGTATTTGATTTTAACAATTTTTGTTATATACGTTTTTGCTGTTAGGCCAGTTTCAGTTAAAATTCAATTAAAAAACAATTCAGATAAATAAAACGCTAGATAAGTTAAAAAAAAAAATGTTTATTAATAATTAGTTCAAATTACAAACTTAACGAATTATATAATATAGTCGGATTGCTGATAAGTGACTGTTCGTTGCTACAAGTATCGATATTCAATACTATATGCTTTCTCTGTCTATATCATTATAATTATTTGCATACCCATAGTAACGTATAGTGACTCAAGTTGACAACTAACCTTCGAAATTATTTGAATAAAAAACAAAGCAGTAGAAAGAAACAGAATGATTCGTAGATATCTTTACTAATTAGAGCGCGAAACTAAATTTACAGCAGTACTCAAACAAACAAAATTATTAATTTTAAGGTTATAATTATAAATAAGGAAAAATGTATACTCATACGTAAATTTTGGGTTATAATTTGTTGTTTATTCCAGCAGATTTAAAATTAAAGTTTGTGAATTTAATAATTGGCCGCAAGCCATATATTAATTAATATTTATTACCAGTTACTGACAGTTAAGACAAATAACAAAAAACATTTTTAAAATCGCTGAAAAATGGTAACTAGATTATTATATGAATGCATTACTTGATACATACATGTAACAGTCACCTATCAGCAATCCGACTATAATTTAATTTTCTCATGTGAAAAATTCCAGCGACTTTTCTTTAAGGGAGCTGTTTCAAAAGTTCAGCTTTAGGTTGTCCTCCCGTAAACCCCAACAAACTCATCTAAAAAATTGATGTGAAGTGTGAATTTTCACACATTTCAGGATTTCGCAGGTATTTAGTAAGTGAATGATGATTATTTGGGATGCCAAAACTTTTTATGTTAAAATATTTTTTTTTTTTTGTTAATTTTAATTCGAATGCTTAATACCATTATTTCGGTTTCTAAATATGTGCAGTATTTTTTTTTTTTTTATATAGCTAGGTTCATTAATATTTTGAAAATTGTGCCTATGGCTTCCATTGGTTGTTTTAAGTCATAACCCGCCCCTCTGGTTTCGTGTATTCAATTTCAACAATTTCCACTGGTTATTAAATTTACGCTTTTAAAAATTAAATGCAATTTGCCAAAATATAACTAGAATTTTGAAAAAATAATTTAAACAAAATAAATATGCAAAAAAAAAATTGCCTTGAGAGCGGAGCGTACCTTAGTTTGCAAATTAGAACGCGAGCATGCTATTCATTACACTATCAAAGCAAGTCTTCGATAAGTTATTAAATGTTTTACGTGGTCAAGCAAAAAACACAAAAAATGCGTTATTTTCCGAAAACATAATCTAATCAAAAATTCCTGTTGTACTATTCTGGTTCACACAAATGTACATTACTTAGAATTTTTTCAGATTTTTAGTTTAAATCATTTGGGCTACAGGGTGTGGGACAAAATTTTGTATGCACAATTTTGGCAAAAATCGCGTCAAAATAATTTATTTTGCAAAAATAAAATTTTGATCATTAATCCACGTACTAAGGGCTTTCATTTGATACCCTACTCAGACTTTTAAAAAAATATTTTGTTTTTCGATGAGCAGATATTTGTTTATATTTTTAGGGGGATATGTTTTTAAGATGTCTTAGTATTTTTCCTATTTGTGGGTCAAAGAGTTGTATAATTATGACAAATTTCAACTCTCTAGGTTTAGCCGTTTGGCTACATTTTTACCGAACAGACAGACAGACGACAAAATTTTTAGTCATACCTACAAAACCCTAAAAATTGATATTTTTGTGGATATTCAGACCAATTTTGTAAAAAGTTACTGTGTAATAACGTTACTGCAACATAAAATATTATAAAAAATACAATTACTTTCATTCATGATAGTAACTGATCTTGCTCATAGTGACAGATTTAGTTGCTATGATCATAGTAACTGAGTTACAGAATTGGTCTGTATGGCTCATAACCATCTGAAACGCGAAGAAACCAAATATGAGGCTAAAAAAAAAATAATAAATAAATAAAAAACAGATACAGTCTCCAATTTTATTAATATAGATAGACATACCTATACAAGGCGTAGGATTTGAGTATCTCTATATAATATACAATTAGTATGTGGAAAGAAAAGATACGTAAAAAAATCTCCAACAGAGAAAAATGGAGAAAAAAGGAAACAAAATAAGTTAAACTAATCCGCAACTATAAACTTAGACTAGAAATAAACATAAATTTATTGTTAAGGCTAAGTATAAGTCCAAATTGTTCTTAAAACTGTTCACACTATTCGAAGACACAGATAAATTGTTCAAAATTTTGAAAATACTATTTATTAAAAGCTTATAACGAACATTTTCGGTAAAAACTTTAAACTGTAATTTAATCACATGTTCATGCAGTCGGCTATCACTATTGACGGTGAAGAGGTTAAACAAGTCGCACTTAAAATCGTCACTCACTATTTTAAAAAATGTTATAACATCATCTCTCATCCTGCGATGTTTAAAGAAGTTAATCTTAAAATTGTCAGTTTGTTATCGCAACACAAATGTCTGATCACTGGACACAACTTTGTAGTACGCCGTTGAACCTTCTTCATTAAGTTTATATCTCTTAAAGACGGAGACCAAACTGATAAAGCAAATTCCAAATGCGGTCTTATGTATTATACAATTTTCACACTAGTACGGCTGATAAAAGGATCTTGATTAGAGATGGGAATTTCGGCTCAGTTTGCGGAACCAGATCAGTGGAGGTCGATCAGTTTGTTGAGCCGGTTCATTGATCCGGCTCATTAATCCGGTTAAGTAAACATGTTTCCGAGACACAGGTCGGTCGTTCGTTTGTAGGTAGAACGTCGATTAGAGCCGGCTCTTGCATTATATGAACTGGAAACATGTTTCCGAGACACAGGTCGGTCGTTCGTTCGTAGGTAGAATGTCGCTTAGCCCCGGCTCTTATGTAACATTTTTGAAACAAACAATTCACTTTAATTAGCTACTGTATTTTAAACCAGATGTGTTAAGTTTATGGCGATGTTTATTGCTCTTATAAATCGGACATCTGGGATTTGGGCAATATTTTTAATATTTTTATATAGTATGGTTGTAAGAAAATACTGACTAAGCCTATTAGTTTCAAATAAACTGCCCTACAAATTGATGACAAAATACACTTTATGATAATACATTACAAGCCGAGTTCTCTCGAAGTTCAACATGACATCGATCCAGATCCGGATCACTCCGGTCACTGCTCACAATCGCCCGACCAATCGTATCCTTGAAACTTGAAACTATACAGTGAGCCGTGAGCCGGCTCATTTCAATTTGGTGAACCGTGTCACTTCGGTCAGTGTACTGAGCCGGATCAGTGAGCCGGTTCGTTCATGAACGACCCATCTCTAATCTTGATATCAAGTATAAGACATAGTCTTTTTCACTATTTTAAAACTTGCGAGGACCATTGAATGTCTGAAGTGACAGGTATTCCAATAGGGGAAACTTCCTAAGCGCCCTGACATCTGGTGGCAATTTGCGGAAGATACGAAAGTGACATTGTTTTGTTATGTTCAATCGAGAAATACGTGTTTTTTTGTTGTTTGTGTTTTATTTTTGTGAATCATTGAAAAAAAAAAAAACAATGTGCCGCAATGTAAATCGTGAATAAGGAAGAATCCTTCTTAAACATTCCATAATTTACCTAAATCGAAAAAATTATCAATTGAAACGACGTTTGAAGGCAGAGAGAAAGTGGATTGTAGGTTTTTATGGACCCAAAAACTAAAAATGGGGAAAAATCCAAGCCTATGCATGTTTGCTCGTTGCATTTTATGGAAAGTGATTTTTTACGTCCAAGAAAAGACTGAAAAAAAAGCATTTATCCCACCCAAAATTTGCCTAAATTGATATATTAAAAGGCCCTTTTGCTTTTTCAGACAGATATTAATTTTTACTAATATATTTACCATATTTTTGTTGTTATTATATTGACAGACAGTCAAAAAGAATTAAAAATACAATGAAAAACTAAAAATTTCCTTGAAATTTCTTTAGAATAGTATATTATTACATATCTTGTAAATCGTAGATTACCTTTAAATTAAAAAAACTCGGAAAACAGGAAAAATACAACTCGTGTTCTTTTTCACCATATAAACTAATACACAAGTAACAGTTTAATGTCACTTTCGAGTGTTCCAGCTTTGCCGCATATGGCGCTGTGATCTTAAAAAGTTTCCCCTATATCAATTTGTTCAGTGACTTGGAATTGGAACAGTATTTAATTTGTTCAAATACTCAAAATACCTCAAACAATTACCCGTAAATTATCTGGTACCCGTTAATTACCCGCTAAACGTTACTGTTTTATTACCCACTACTCGTTAATAACCAGCTACCTGTTATATATGCGCTACCCGTTGGTTAACGAGTATTCAGAATCGGAGCTGGGTACATCTTGGGGTGGGTAACCCATAAGTAACGATTGTTGGGGCCCAGTTCCGATCAGTCTTTAGAGAAAGGGGCTTCTCGATTTGTAGCGAGATAGTAGTTTCCACGTGCCAGTGGACTTAGCGCATAACCCATGTAAATGGTGTTGTTTAAGTCGCATTGTCCGCGTTTAAATGAGCCCCAGTTCTTGCACGGCACAGATACGAACGACTCCTCGTTGACGACAGACTCGGCATAGTATTGATAGGAACGCCAGTGGCTGCAAAAAATTGGTTCTAGTAGAGAATCCGGGGAACGTTGTTTAATCTCGCTGATTAGACAGCCCGGTTGCGGGGCGGTTCCGCCGTTTGGGTAGAAATCTACGTGTCCTATTGAGGTAGGGTAGCCTAAAATACCAGCGTCCGTGTGTATAACATCCACGAAATCGGCGTCGCTAGCGTCTAGACGTAGTGCGAGTGGTAGTTTTGTAAAGAGTGGTTTTGCTGGATCTAATCCGGTGATTCTTGCTACCCGTCCACTTCTGATGTTAGCTCCGGCTACTCCAGCCATCTGTGCGCCCAGGCTCATTCCTATCAGGTGTAGCTTGTCCAGTCTTAGTCCTCGTGACACCAGCCAGTCTATAAATTTCGCGGTGTATTCTCCTATGACGCGCGTGTTCGTTGCAGCTGTGAAATACCACGGTCCCGCAGAAAGTCTCTGTGCGTTTAATACAATGACGTTATGTTGCTTGCGTTGCATGTATGCACTGCGGATTGTAGTTACAGGAATTGCCGTACTTCCCTCGAAGAAAGCGTGAAAGTAGATCACCGTTGGGTCGTTGAAATTGATGTTGGATTTTTTGAGCAGGTTGTCTTCTCCGATACGAAGCGCTTGTGACCATACTGGGTTGTGACGTGTGTATAATTCATAAGTGATGTCGCGCCGCTTGTCTATCTGCGGACATTTTGACCTGTTGATTGGGTAGAGCTGGATGTATGCGTCCTCGAACCGCACACCTGGTGGACCTGTAAATACAGTTGTGTTAGAGAGCTGGACATTCTGGTCGATGGAGCAAGCGGTATGGTAATGAACGCGGTATGAACGATAATAAGGAAGTGAACACGCGCAGCCGAAGAAAGTTAAAGTAGGGCGACATTTCTAGTGCTGTTACATAAGTGAACACCGTGGTCAGCTGTTAGTATGTGTAACGGGTTATCTAATAGGAAATTACCCTGCGGCAGTACAACCTGATCTAGCCCAATAACTCGACAAGAGTATCAAACTTTTGTTTACGTAGGTTACAGAGTTGTATACGCATGCCAAATTTCAACTGTTGCAACTATGGTCTATTTTAAATTAAAAAAAGTAGATAGCGCTGCGAACTGAGTACGATTTACACTGGATAAATACAGTATAGCGGAAAATTTAAAATAACTTACAACTAGGGCATGGGCGTAGTAACTGGGTTTACAATTGATTTTTTTTTTTAATTTAGAAAAGGTTAATAAGACATTGAAATAAACGATGCAGATAATACACTTACGTTATTTATACGACATAAATTCAGTTTAATAGGAAATTTGAAAAAGTTAAAAAAATATTAATTTTAAAAATTATGTACTATGCATAAAAATAGAGTTTTGGCTAAAAGAGTTTAATTAAAAACGAACAATATATCTTCAGAGCTAAAGTTTATTATTTAAATAATTATTGTAAATAAAAATTAATTATACATCTAAAACATCTAAACAGCTAAAGCCAACAAATAAAAGGAAAAAAGAAATTAAAAAAAAAACAAAAAATTATAATTGCCTCGAGACCGGATTGAACCTTAATTAGAACGCGAGCATGCTAACCATTACACTATCAAAGCATGCTGGTTTATTATGTTACATAAGTTATTAAATATTTTACATGTTCAAGCAAAAAACACAAAAAATTCGTTATTTTCTGAAAACATAATCTGCTCAAAAATTCCTGTTGTACTATTCCGTACAGATTTTTAGTTTAAACCATCTGGGCTACAGGTGTGGGACAAAAAATTTGTTGCACAATTTTGGCAAAAATCGCGTCAAAGTAATTTATTTTGCAAAAATAAAATTTAGATCGTTAATCTACGTACTAAGGGCTTTCATTTGATACCCTACTCAGAATTTAAAAAAAATATATTTTTTTCGATGAGCATATATTTGTTTATATTTTTAGGGGGATATGTTTTTTAGATATTTTAGTATTTTTCCTATGTGCGGGTCAAAGAGTTATATAAGCATGCCAAATTTCAACTCCCTAGGTTTAGCCGTTTGGCTACAATTTTTACCGAACAGACAGACAGACAGACGACAAAATGACGGTATAAGAGTTTTTTGGTCATACCTACAAAATCCTAAAAAGGTTCTCACATATAAAATACAAGTGAAGATCTAAAAAAAAAAACCCTCACTAATTTCTATTTAAATGATGACGAATTACCTAAAAAAAGACCGTGTTGCAGGCTTTATAAATTTTTCTTCAAGCATTTCTAGGGGGGGGGGCAGAGCAATTTAGGGGAGACCCCCCCCCCCCCCGCTAGCGCCGGCACTGCGACTTCTTTACGTTATAATAATTTTTCACTACCCTCTTTATAGAAGTTTTCTGGGTTTGACTTAAATGACGGTATAAGGGTTTTTTGGTCATACCTACAAAACCCTAAAAAGAGAGAATTTCCTTAAAATAGAACTGGCTCTACCCTAGGCTAGCTTTTTTTCGGAGAACCTATTTAAAGCCACGATCAGGCACCGGAGAAGAATCGGTTTAAAACATTGTTCATGCAGCGAAGAGAAACTGATTTATATATATATATATATAAAAGATTTTATTGCCAGGCAATTAAAGTACAAATTTAAAAAAATAAAATTACATAGTGGTTATACATATGCCTAATTGTATTTCTATGTATTCAAGTATAAATATTTTATTATTTTTTAACAATAGTGTTTAATACTATGTTACCACACACAATTAGTTACGCCGGGAAAAAGGGCAAAACCCAGCACTTTGAAACTGATTTAAATCGTGTTATTGGTTTCGGGAATATCCGATTATTGCCATGTTATTGATTCGCGGAAGAACGATGTAATGCTGCGTATATACACCAGGGAAGAACTGATTTGATGTTGTTTCCCTGCGAAAGAGAAGAACCAATTTAAAACTATGTTCATACACTGGCGAAATGCGGCAGCGAATTTTTTAAAGAATGATGTTCGGCTGAACAACCTTGTTCTGATAAATAGATGGGACGTGATCATGGCTCGGGTTCATTGAAGTGCAATGTGCAGGCGGGCAAAAGACGTGTCATAACTCGCAGAAAAACAATGGGAGTTGTACTCACCGGGCAGCGATGTAATGAGGCAAGCTAGAGCAAGCGAGGCCACGACTGAAGACATTTCGAAGACTCTCCGAACACTGACACTTGTTAAATCTGACTACCATATCAAAAATTAAACATTTCTACAGTTTAGGAGAGGCAGGACCAAATTCACTTTAATTGTTTTGGGGGGGTCGTACTTTCTAACACTCTCCGCGCGTGTTATGATACGCGCCAAATTACAATCTTCCGGGTCTGCCATGTTTGTTCCACTTAATGTCTTCATTTACATTTTCCTAAGATATGATACGTCGATTGAATAACATCATTATGTTTGTTTATTGTCGAATTGGCTCGGGTTATGTGTAGCATGTAATTAGTGTTTTAAACCAGTGTTTTTCAATCGCTGATTCGCGGATTTGTACAAAATCTAACCGGTCCCATGTAAAATCAACTAGGTCCGCTAACATCTCTATGTAGGGGAGATGTGGGGACGGTGGCACAATTGGTACAGTGGAACATTTGAAATATCTTTGAAATATAGAATATTTTCATGTCTGTTTGGGTATATATAGGCCCCTCTGGTACTGAGAAATTATACTATCCACATTTTGAATCTATAAATTTAAGTCCCGCCATTTATGATGAAAATGTTGATTTGAGGTAGACAAACTAAAGATTATCGTAACAAGAAAATTTTTATTTGAACGAGACACAACTAAATTAGTAAGACATTTTGTATTACATGTTGTAAATTGGTCATTTGTCTACAGTGTAAAGCAATTACTAATGCTCTAAACTATATCATTTATTTATTTGATAAAATGTTCGTGAAAATAGGGTTAGGCTAACAGTGGCACACGTGTTATGTGGATACAGTGTTACAGAGAGCCACAGTAGGGGGGGGGGGTGCTAGCGCACTAAGGAAAAGGGCGCTGACGGGCTTGTTAAGGGGCGCCATCGCGACGATGAGGACCTTTTTTTTTTTGCTCGTCACTTGGATTTTAAGAGGTAGGAACCTTATTCTTATTTACCAAGGGCGCCGAAACACGGTTCTGCCCCTAGCGCAAGTTTACCTTACTGCGGCTCTGACTGTACCCACGTACAGTTAGAGTTAGAAGAACAATTCCAAGCTGCGCAAAATAAAAAATATCAGAAAATTAAAAGATATTCTTGTTAGTTCAGACACGTCTGATACTGATGTCAATATTGATGAGAATTCAAACTCAGATGATAATGTTGACTCTGAATGTGATACAGATTCGACAGACTACGTAAACAAGGATATTAAAGTAAGGCAATATGCCTTAACATTTGAAAGATACGGAAAGAATAAAATGAAGAGCCACTCTATAGGGGAAATCATAGAAATAACGACTGACGATATTGTTATAACATATCTCCGACGGCTGACTACTCTTTATATTTATTAAAACAAATGAAAATTACACATTTAAAAAATCAGAGCTGATAAAAGTTTTACCATCTCCTGCTCCGTCTGGTAGCACAAAACACCGTTTAGAGGTTTTGATTTTTACAGTAAATTTAATAAAATATAATTAACATTAAAATAAAAACTATCAAAACTTACTGCTTCCAAGGAACTTACCAAAGTTGATTTTTTTATATTAATAATAAATTTACATTTATATATTTATATATATTAATTAAACTTAGTAGTTTGTTCCAAAAAATTTGATTTTTTTACAATATTATTAATTTTTCAGTACCTTTCAGATGATTTATTTTTAAAGACATTGAATTGAAGTTTCAATAAAAATTATTGATACATATACAGATTTTTTAGATACCTATTATATTTACTGTTCCACTGTATCCCTAATGCTGTTTCACTGTACCCTCACGTATAGGTACAGTGGCACAATTGCAGCGATCAACAAAAATATTAATTATAAATGGCACGTGATAAGGACATTAATTTTTAACAGGTTATTTAAACAACGACATTATAAGTAATAAGTGGCGAAAAGATTTATTAAAAAAATTCAAAATTGAAGATGTTATGTACAGAAAACCAAAATGTGTGCCACCGTCCCCACATCTCCCCTACATTGCGCCTGAACTCATTCACTTTACCATTTCGTCTGACGAGTTTTAACTATTTTAATAATTCTTAAGAGGGTCCGCGCGGTGTATGGAGAAACGCGCGTGCCGTCGATTATAATCAGTGTGTGTGGAAACCGCATAAACCGATTCTCTCCGCTTGCTAATACCACTTTCCATGTCCTTTAATATCTGATTTGATATCAGTTTGTTGCTAATTAAATTAATTATTTCATAAATCCGATCGCTTTCCGACAATTGCAATCTGCGGCCGGCAGTGTACTGCCCAAAAAAAGAAAAATTACTCCTTTAGGGTTAAATAAATTAGGACGATGCCAAAATATATGCCAAACCGAATTCATGATATCGCAAATTTAATACGGGATACCTGAAATTGGAACTATTGATATGTGAATTAGTATTAAGAATTAGGTAGTATGCAACCCACAGTAAGTGATAAAATAGCTTTTCATAGCCGGTAATTTGAATAAGTTAACGTGTGGTACGCGGATATTTGTTGCATTTGTGATGTGTTCTGGGTAAAAATGCACCTGAACAGCCTTGTGCGTCTCGCTGGCCGTGTGTTTCAGTGAACTCCGAGCTGGGGTCCGGGCGGATTGTCCCCCTCCCCGTGCTGCCACCCCGCTTGTTTATTAATGCGGCGGTAACTGTCCCATAGATCAGCGAAATAGGCCAACGAGACTTGCCGGTAGAATGTGCTCCCGCTGGCGGCCCAAGGACGCCGTACGGTACCGCGTACACGTTGTGGCGCACTGAGCGTGCCTTTCTTCCTCCGCGCGCCACGGACAACGCTCGGCATTTTTCTCACCGGACAAGAACAATACCGGTTAATGGCACCGGCTGCCAATCGAGCGGAACGAGCTCCATATAACAATAACAGTGATTGACAAGAGCACTTGTTCAATGCCCGCGGCCTGTCACTTGGTCTGCGATGAAAGTCAGTGACCAGTACCGTAGCTAGATTTTCATGTACCCTGCTCTAGATAGTTGTGGGTCCAGGGTCGTACAGTGACATTTTGGCACCTGGAACAGACTTAGTAGAAAGAAAAACCGAAATAAAATCAAAATATCTGACGAGGGAGAAAGGAAACCCAAAAAAATTGACTAGTAAAAAAAAAATTATGTGAAGTGTAAATTTTCACACATTCCAGGGTTTGGTGGGTATTTAATAAGTGTAAAACCGCATTCAGAGCTCTTTTAATTAAGAGGTTGTAGATTGTGCTTTGTTAGCTATAAGTTATGTTTCTATGCGTTCTTTTTAACGTTGCATGTACCGTTCACATCTGTTATAAATTAGTACGTTACGAATAGCCCTCCATCTGTGAATTTTGAAACCAACTATTTAACTTCGTAAAATATTTTATATGTATTATCGTTCTTATAATTCTGTTGTCTTAGATTTTAACTACCTAATTACCTAAATTGTTTATATTTACTGTCTGTCTTTGTAATTTTGAGCAAGATTTGTTAATGATGACATTTTGTTAGGTTATGTAAAGGCATTCGATAACTACAGTGTCACTGATAGAATGCGATAGCGAATGTGTTTATATGTCTGTCTCATTAAAACATCTCATTAGCTATAAGTTTAGAAAATTATGCACAATCCACAACAAACAGCGTATTAAATTTGGAGGTCTGAACGGTTTCACGTCTTACCATATGACAAACTTTCTGATGACAGTGAACAGTGCATAAGCTATTGATTTAAGAGCTCTGAATGTGGCTTAAGAAGCTAACATAATATTGGATATCTAGGAATATTTGTTTGATAATCACATTAAAATCTACAGTTTTTTGATAATCATTTTTATTCGTTATTTGAATACTAAGAATTTCCATTTAATTTTTTGAATAAAATTTAAATAATTTGTTAAAATTTCGTCACAATAAAATTTAAATTAATAAGAAATATATTGATAAATTTTAAGAGTTTTTTTTGGATACCACACAAAAAAAAAAACAATATTTTTCGATATATTAATAGGATCGAATATTCCTGTTGAACTATTCCGGTTCCCATCAATGTACATTATGGAGATTTTAATCAGATTTTTAGAACAACCCCTCTGAGAGATAGGGTGGGGGACATAAGTTTTTTGACATATTTTTGGTGAAATACAATAAAAAAAATGATTTTTCTAAAATAAAAATTTGTTTATCCACGCATTTACAGCTTTCATTTGATACCCCACTAAAAATTAAAAAATATATATATAATTCGGGACCCGATGTCCCGAAAAATGTTTTCGGGACGGTCGATTGTCCCGGTTTTTACATAATTATGCATTTGTAAGAAAAGAAATATTACAACTAGTCAATGTGAGAGGTGAGATCCTTTTTTTTTGCTCTACATTTGGATCTGGGAGGTGAGGACCTTCTTTTTTTCCCTGTGTCCCGGTTTCCCTTCGCTGAAATCTGGTCACCCTAGCTATCTGTAGCTCGGAGCAAAATACAAATATTTCATTTTCAAGTACTTTCAGGTTGTACTTTCAACTAAGTACGACTTGAAAGCGAAATAATTTATCTCCTGCCTGATTTACGTTCGTCCACTTTTCACTCTCATTCTCCAACACTTCCGCAAGATCATTTAATTAGTGACAATAAATAACTCGGTATATAATTAATGATATTGGTATGATTGCAATTATAATTATTGTAGAGATCTGTTTATAACAAGTTTCATTATTTGCAGTGTGACCTTAAAATGAAATAATGAATAAGCGATATATATTGGTTGTACACTGTTATTATTTGCAATAACACGCTGCAATTGACGGAGAAACGAGAATGCAATCGAGCATAGTGTATTGTAGAAGCGCCGTGGGCATGCGGCTCACCGCTTAGAACCACGGGCCGCAGTGCCTCACGGGAGCAATGCGGACACACGTGCTTGCATGTCTGTGTGTCTACCATTGAACTTTTCAAATGCATTTCGCAATGTGATCTATTAAACAATTACATAAATATGCAGTTTGACATTACTCTTAAGAAATGTAAAAATATAACATATATAGAGGTGACATGGATATTTTTAAATAATACAGTTTTATTTTATTTACTAGCTGGAGTACCCGCACTTCGTACAGTTTTTGTAATGTATATTTTTGCTGTAACATAAAAGATAAGTTAGATATTTCAGTTTAAAGTACAAAGTGTCTCAAAAGAAATTTTATATTTATTTAGCTTACTGCGTGAAAGTAACGTATCCGACGGGCGCGGGGGTTATGTCAATCGGTAGCCTGGTTCTTGGGAATTCAGTCCCTATGGAGCGTTTCTCGGGAGCAGACTGCGCGTTATGCGTGCGAGAGTTTTACAAAAACTGTGATTCGGTGACTGTAGCGCGTAGAAAATTCTGCAGTATTCGAGGTTTTCGCCACTTAAATGATGCGCCAAGCATTCCTCTCATTCGACATTGGGTTAAAAAGTTTGAAGAGACTGGTACAACGCTGGATAAATCAAAATCCGGGCGACCTAGGTCATCAAGAACGGTAGAAAACGTGGAGAATGTTAATCAGTCTTTTTTGAAGACGAAAGGGGGCGTGCAGTTACAGTGAATTCAGAGCGTTATGTGGAGATGTTAGACAACTTCTTGGTACCTGAACTGCAAAACTTTCCTGGCTATAACCAAAGAACATGGTTCCAACAGGACGGAGCAACTTCACACACGTCCAATATGTCTCTGCCACGTGTTCGTGAAATTTTCTCAGGCAAATTTATCTCCCGGAGAGGTGACATAAATTGGCCTCCACGCAGTCCAGATTTAACCCCTATGGACTTTTTCCTATGGGGTTATCTTAAATCTAAAGTTTACGCCAATAAACCGACTTCACTGGCGCATTTGAAAGAAAATATCCGTCACGAAATGGCAGCCATCCCTGAGTCCACCTGCCGAGACGTCATAAGTAATTTTACTGTTCGATTAAATGAGTGCCGAGAACGCGAGGGTCTACATTTAGACGATATTATTTTTAAGAAATAAATCCCCAAAAAGTGAATAATTAATAAACATTTTTTCTATATACGGCTTACTTTTTTAATCGATCCACTAAATATAAAATTTCTTTTGAGACACCTTGTAGAACACAAAATAATCGTTTATTCTAAACAACTCTTTTGTATATATTTTTGATGTTAAGTAAATAATAATCGAGTTGTTTCAAGATTTTAGTTTTAGGCTGCACCCCGTAACTTGTCAAATATTTATTCAGTCGAAAAGTATATACAAAAAAGATTTGTTTTCTTATTATAAACAATTTTTGTTATACCTATAAATTTTGGATGCTAAGTAAATACAACAAAAATCAACACCAGAACATATGTAATAATTTCAAACAGTACTACAGTCGCGTAGTACAATATTTGACCACCAGACTGCGTATCCGAGCGTGTCAGTTCTCAATAGTTATCTAACGGATAATGAGAATGACGTATTGGATTCACTGACTGGTATTGACATTTATGAAGCAGATAAAGTTACAAATAACCTTATCTGTCAGATAGTTACCTGGAACTTTATCTGAAGGTGGAAAGACCGGGCCTTAATATCTAAAAGTGTTGCGCAAGAGAGCAAAAAGGTTGAGAACGATTGGTTTAGACATACTATAAATTTGTAATATTGTGCATATTTACAAGCTGTGGAGCACATGCCATTGCGAGTAATTGCAGTGATCGGAATTTTTACCTACTTTTACATTTCACTTGATAATAATATTCATAAAGTGAATGCGTTAACGTACGTTATACGTACGGTGTCTACGGTGTTCCTGTTACAGGTACATAAATATTAATTAGTAATGATTAGAAGTGGACGCAGTTACATAAGTATTATAATCGGGCAGTCTCATTAATAATTTGGATAGGGTATACACACACAACTGGTGATGTGGCCAGTGGGCAGCCGGTTTAGTTTGAGCAGCCCGGCTTAAGCCGTGAAAGTTGCAACACTTCCCCCTTTGCTCCGCATCGTGGTATTCATAATATTTCGATATGATTTCCGCAAATATTGAAACGCAGGTGTTCAATTTAATTTGTCCGCTATTGTTTTCTCGACAACTATATGAGTTAGCAGGTTTGTTAAATTAGACAATTACCGGTTTATAACAACTAGTAGCCGGTGTAAATTTACTTGCGGCCCGCGTTGCTTGAAGGAAAAATACAAAAAGATAATGTGAAGTGTGAATTTTCACACATTTTAGTGTTTTGTGTGCATTTAATAAGTGTAGGAAGCCAGCAGAATGCTACCCAGCAAACATTTTTATACGGGCCAGTACTGGTAAAGCACATACTCCCCGGCATTGAAAGTAATGGGCCAGTACCCCGGTGTCCCCGGGGCCGTTACTGGCCCATTGATGTATCAGTTGCCGGCCCAGCAATGGTAAAGTGCAAAATAATCGCATTAGTTGCAAGATTTATTTCTGATGGTTTTAAGTAAAAAGTATGAGTGAAGAACAGTGGTTATAAAATGCTGGTAAAGTACTTCGTATAGGCGGAATGTGAAATACAAATGTGAAGTACATTATTAATACTGGCGTTGCACTTACTTTTGGTGCCAGTAATTTACCAGCATAAAAGCAGTTTGCCGGCATTCGGCCGTTAGTTGAATGTTTGCTGGGTAGATATCTAAGAATATTTTTACTTAAGAATATTATTGTGATTATACCGATTTTGACATTTCGATGGATCTCCACGAATTGAGGTCCCTACATAACATTTTGACTATTTTTAGCATGATGTCTGTCGGTCTGTCTGTCTGTCTGTCTATCTGTGTACACGTGCAGAGCAAATTCGGCTGAAAGGATTTTTATGAAACTTCATATTTAAGCTTTTGACATCAATGGCACGAGTTGATCAACTTTTGGTAAAAATCGGTTAACTAGAAATGTGAACTCATGTTGGTTTTAAGATTTTTACGAATATTTCATAAGATATTTCACAAGAAATATTTCAAAAGAAATTAAAAAAAAAAAATTAACATAAGTTGTTATAAAAGCAATAACTAACAACTTTTATTTAAGACATCTTTTGATGAAACGAAAAAAATTTGAATTTTTTTTCTAAATTTCTATTTTTTTATCTATATGTCTAAAAGTATATATTTTTTTCATACTTATATGTAACGTTTCCATTGTCATGATAAATAATATCTGTTAGAAAATATTGGGCCAAGTTATTTCTACTCTACTAGAACTACTCTGCTAGAATGTATTTTATACAAGTACTTTGTGATGGCGGTCGGTCCTGTGGTGGCCACAGCTGATTTTTTAATCTTTAATTGAGTACTAAGAGCTTCCATTTAATTTTTGAAACGAAATTTAAATAATTTTCTAATATTTTAACACAATAAAATTTAAATTAAAAAATCCCAGCGATTTTTTCTGTATTTTCTTCGTATCTAACTCTTCATTAAATTAATAAGAAATATGTTCATAAATAGCTTCATATTTTTAATTTCAAAAACGTATTTTTCACTATTGTGAATGTGTTATTTGGTTTATAAGTATTTCACTACTAAAAATTATTTATTCTTGTTTGATACTTGAACAAAAAATAAACTAATTCAAACAATAGATTGTTTGAGGTTAAGCTAAAAATCTGAAAAAAATCTAAGTAAATTGATCTAAACCGGAAACGTTCCAGAGGAATTTTTGATTTCATTTTTGAATTATTATTATTTTTTTTTAAATTCATGGCTAAGTTATGGCTAGTAATATTATGGATTTTTTGTGTTTATGGCAAAGGTAGTGACTATTTTTTTTTAAATAAATTGTATTAAAATATTTTTAGCTGCCGAGAACCGAGTTCAAGTGTGTAGTATTCAGTAGGTTCCACATATTATTAAACGTCATGATTCATTCTATTGTTTGAATTATTTAAATTTTTTGTTTTTAAGGTATCAAAGAGGAATAAGCAGACCGGCGTAGCGTAGTGGTAACACATCTGCTCTGCGTTACGAAGGTCTCGGGTTCGAATCCAGTTCAGGCATGGAAATTTTCTGAAATAAAAAAATTGTCCTGGCTAATTGCCACAGCAGAAAAGGCCAAAAATAAAAAAAAAAAAGAGGAATAAATTATTTATAGTAATGAAATACTTATAAAACAAATAACACATTTTTAATAGTGAGAAAACATTTCAAAATTGAAAAAAATTAAGCCATATATCAATATATTTCTTATTTATTTAATGAAGACTTTGATACGAAGCAAATGCAGAAAAAATCGCTGGTATTTTTATTTAATTTAAATTTTGTTCTGAAATTTTCGCAAAAATTTAAATAGCTTAAAAAAAAAAATAAGGAAAGCTTAGCTGAGTTTAATCTTTTGATTAACCTGAACTTCTGGTTAACAAAAATCACATTTTAATTATTAGTCACATTAATATTATAGCCAAATTTTTTAATTAAAATATTGTAAATTTGAAATAAGCCGACCAGGGCGCGAAGGTTGCCGAGTAAATACGACTGAGTATGACGTCAAACGACTGGGTTTTGACGTCACAGATACAGTTACAACATAATCTTTACGTGTGTATATTGTATTGTTCGAGAGTTTTGTATTTGTTTTTAAACAATTTTTTACGCATTTATTATTAAAATGGCAGATAAAGATTTTGTTAGGGCTCAGAGTGATATCGTTGATGCATTTATGCTCATGGAATATATTAAAAAACATATACAAACATAAAGTTTACATTTTTCTGAAATATCGGTTTTATTTCGCCTGATAGCTTCCAGCCACAAATTTCGCCTTTTCTGTTGTTTTTCGCCATCAGATAATGATATAAATTGTTTTTTTGTATTTCTGTTTGAACTATTTGTGCACATCGGTACTAACCAATATTTTCGACTATGTTTCGAAGTACTGGGGCCTAATTAAACTTTATTTTAATTATTATCACCCTAACTTTACATAACTTATAAAAGTTATACAAGCAAATAAGTTCACGACTGTGTAGGCTGCACGCTGTACACTGGGTAGGCTAGTAGTGTACTGTGTCACTTAGAAGGGGTATGACGTCACACGTCGTTTTCGCGCGCTACATATATTTATGATTTTTTTTAGACTTCAAATTAAAAAAAAAAAAAATTGCAAAATTGTTTTTAGGGTTTTGTAGGTATGACCAAAAAACCCTTATACCGTCATTTTGTCGTCTGTCTGTCTGTCTGTCTGTCTGTCTGTCTGTCTGTCTGTCTGTCTGTCTGTCTGTCTGTCTGTCTGTCTGTTCGGTAAAAATTGTAGCCAAACGGCTAAACCTAGAGAGTTGAAAATTGGCATGCTTATACAACTCTTTGACCCGCACATAGGAAAAATACTAAAACATCTAAAAAACATACCCCCCTAAAAATATAAACAAATATGTGCTCATCGAAAAAAAAATATTTTTTTTAAATTCTGAGTAGGGTATCAAATGAAAGCCCTTAGTACGTGGATTAACGATCAAATTTTTATTTTTGAAAAATAAATTATTTTGATGCGATTTTTGCCAAAATTGTGCAAAAAAAATTTTGTCCCACACCCTGTAGCCCAGATGGTTTAAACTAAAACTCTAAAAAAATTCTAAGTAATGTATATTGGTGTGAACCGACATAGTACAACAGGAATTTTTGATCAGATTATGTTTTCGGAAAATAACGCATTTTTTGTGGTTTTTGGTTCACAAAGTACAAAAGTTATACCAATGTAAGACAATCACATGCATGGCATGCGATGGCGTAATGGGTTAGAGCACTGCTAGAAAACGAAGGGTTTCGAGTTCGAGAACGGAGTGAATTTAATTTTTCCTGTTTTTTTTTTTTTGCATTTTTATAATGTAGAAATTATTTTATCAAAATTCTAGTTATATTTTAACAAATGTTGTATTTAATTTTTAAGAGCGTAAATTTAATAACCAGTCTTATTATATGATTAACAGACGATAAATTATTTTAAAAATATCGTTCATTTTGCCGTGATTACTACAAAGTAAAATTTGTCCTACACACTCAGCATACCGCCTTCACTTATTATATACCTGCGAAACCCTGAAATGTGTGAATATTCACACTTCACATCAATTTTTTATGTTTATATGCAACAAGAGGAATATAATAAAAAAAATTAAAAAATCATGCGTATCCCCTATTCACCTCAGTACAGAATGGCTTTTTGTTTAAGAAACGTTCCCAACGCCTGGTTTATATTAATTATGTTGTGTTGTTTCAGAGCAATATGCGGTCGCATTGAGAACACGGTACAGGGCCTACCTCCTCCTTACCGGCTGAACAGGCCGGAGCTGTCTCTGACGACGAGCAGCGAAGTGCGACGCCCGATAAAGGCGCCCAATTTCAGCGTGAATTGGACGATCGGGCAAGCGCGGCACGAGGTGATCAACTGCCTGACGGGCAAGAGCGACACGGGGGTGGCGAGCCGCCTCTGCAAGCAGGCGCTCTTCCGCCGCTGGCAACATATACGTACACTGCTGCCCGGATCACTGACAGGCGCGCACGAAAACAACGTGCACGCTATCATGTACTCCCAGGCCAAGCAGACCGTGGAGCCCTATAACGTGAGTATAACTGTAAAACTAGGTCCAGATTAGCGAGCTGATCCTGTAATGTAACACGCCGTGTAAAATTTTTATCTAATTTGGACGGGGTCATATGCACAAGCGGAGCGGTTCGTTAAGCGTTCGACCTAATCCACTATGTCGGTTTTTATCGCGAACACAAAGGAGTTCGCCGATTTTTGTTGGACGCGTTCAAGGTAATTTTGACGCTCGTGGGCATAGACGTTTGACATAACCTAGAGTAGATAATAAATGCTATAGTCCAGTGTTTCTCAACAGGTGGTCCCCAGAAAAAATTTAGTAGTCCGCGAAAGTTTTTATGTGTTTCTTGCAGATTTTTTTTTTAAATTTTGTATGCACATTTTTTATTTAAATAATTTATATTTTATTTATTTTCTGTGTATTTTCTACAAATAAAATAAATGTATTTAGTAGCACATTAAATATATTTGTTTTCTTGCAAAAAATTAACCAACAATTATTATTAGTGGTCCGCGTTAGAAAATTATATATTATACTGGTCCGCGGTGTGTTTTTGGTTGAGGAACACTGCTATAGTCCATTCAAACGTTAGAATATAGTATTGCTTCTATGGGAAATGGGAGCGGTGTTGACGGCTGTTGTAAAACTGTCCAATATGCCAATGAACCCATAATATTATGCGTAATTTTATATTCTTTGGTGCATAATTTATTCAAATTAAATGGAAAAAGTATCAGGTAAAAATTATTAACCATTTGCAACGCGTTTTACAGCTGGCAACCTCGCCAAGGAAGAAAATGATAGTGTTATTGGAAGAACCCATTAGAGAGTATGAAAATGAACTACTCCATTTGCCCTGTACTGCATTCTAACGTTTGAACGGACTGTAGTTAATATATTTTTACCGACCGCCAACATAAGGGAGGTATTATGATCATACCGATTTTGACATTTCGATGGATCTCCACGAATTGAGATCCCTACATAACGTTTTGACTATTTTTAGCATGATGTCTGTCGGTCTGTCTGTCTGTCCGTACGTCCGTCCGTATGTCTGTCGGTCTGTGTATACGTGCAGAGCAAATTCGGCTAAAAGGATTTTTATGAAACTTCATATTTAAGCTTTTGACAACAATGGCACGAGTTGATCAACTTAAAAATCGGTTAACTAAAAATGGCAGTTTACTCGTGTCGGTTTTAAGTTTTTTGCGAATATTTCACAACTGAGATATTTCGAAAAAAATTATTTAACAAAAGTTGCTACAAAAATAATAACTAACAACTTTTATTTGAAACAATTTTTGATAAAGCAGCATAAATTAAACAAGTACTTTGTGAAGGCGGTCGGTTCTGTGGTAGCCACAGCTGATTTTTAGAATCTTGCAATGAACGGAGATATTTCCAAAAAAAAAATTTTTTTGCACGTTTTTCGAGATTTTTTCGTAGTTCTTTGAAGCCCTTTGCGGCATCCTACAAAAAAACTTACGAAAGCTAAATTATAGGGAATTTATTTTTGTTTAATTCAGTATAATAATAGTTTTTTCGAATTTTGCAATGGAACAGAGATATTTGCAAAAAAAAAATTGTATATTTTACGAGGTTTTTCTCGTTAGGGCAAAAAAATGTAGTTGCAAAATGTGACCTCGAAAATAGCACCCAAGAATAAGTGTTGGGTGGGTCTCACCAATTTCCAAAACACCCGCAAAATTCTGGACTATTCGCGACTGCAAATAACAGTGAGACATCTGGTGGAGACTGGCTAAATTAAACAGAAGCGTATATTTGGATAATATTTGTAGCGTGTTGTGCTGCAGTTTATGTGAATTAAGAAGTATTTTAAAATATAGTGACTTAAATACAGTGCTGTTTTGCCGAAATATTGTTTGAACAGATAAATATTAAGAAAAAACTTCTGACATATACGCTTCTGGTCGGCCATTAGCTGTTGTACGCAGCGCCGCCAACGTTAGTTTCAGTCGCGAATACGGGACGAATTAGTAACATGCGATACTTGTGTTGCAGATTGCGAAGCAAAACCTATGCGAGGCGTTCGTGAAAGCGGACCTAGGGGCCTGGATAAAGAAGCCCCTGGAGCAGGACCAGTTCGCGGTGGACTGAACCACCTGCACCTGAACGCACCTGTGTGTACCTGTTCGTGTACCACTCCCCCCACACCGCAGTATTTTAACAAGTGACACGAGTCGTCTCATTGTGATAATATTATGTACGTTCTCAAGACGGTCAATTTAACTGTAAGCTTAGTTCGGAGTAGAGGGGTGGAAGGAGGAGGAGCAGGAGGCACCACCACCACCTGAGAGAGTGGCCCCCGGGGCCCGACACGGCCCCCGCCACTTCGCCGCCGCCGCCCATCTTCACAATACACAATTTACTTAACAGCATTTAGTAGCAAATTGTTCAATCTTTATGCAATAAAGTTATAAGATAAGCCGTTAAACTCTCTAAGGGTACGAACACGTAGAAAGATTGCTGCTGGCGCCGACCGATGAAAATAAATATGTACCTTTAAATGTACCTGAACACGTATGAAGATTGTCGGCAAGTGAACCATGTACATGAAACACTAGGGTAATATTTGAAATACTAGGAAATATTTAAAATAATAGGAAAATATTTGAAATACTAGGGAAATATTTGAAATATGTACTAGGGACATATTTGAAATAATAGGTAAATATTTGAAATACTAGAAAATATTTTAAATATGTACTAGGCAAATATTTGAAATACTATAGAAATATTTCAAATATTTACTAAGGAAATATTAACTATAATATTAACTAGAATATTTACTAAGGAAATATTTGAAATATTAGGAAAATATTTTATATACTATAAAATATTTGAAATAATAGGGAAATATTTAAAATAATAGGGAAATATTTAAAATACTAGGAATTATTTTAAATAATAGGGAAATATTTGAAATATATACTAGGCAAATATTTGAAATACTATGGAAATATTTCAAATATTTACTAAGGAAATATTAACTAGAATATTTACTAAGGAAATATTTGAAATATTAAGAAAATATTTGAAATAGGTACTAAGAAAATATTTTATATACTGGAAAATATTGGAAATATTAGGAAAATATTTGATATACTAGAAAATATTTGAAATAATAGGGAAATATTTAAAATACTAGGAATTATTTTAAATAATAGGGAAATATTTGAACTACTGGGAAATATTAGAAACAATAGAGATATTTGAAATACTAGGAAATATTTGAAATATGTACTAGGCAAATATTTGAAATATTAGGAAAATATTTGAAATACTAGGCAAATATTTGAAATACTATAAAATATTTGAAATATGTACTAGGGAAATATTTGAAATATATATAGAGAAATGTTAGAAAATACTTAAATACTAGGAAAATATTTGAAATATTAGGAAAATATTTAATTTACTAGAATATATTTGAAATAATAGGGAAATATTTGAACTACTAGGAATTATTAGAAACAATAGAGAAATATTTGAAATATGTACTAGGCAAATATTTGAAATACTATAAAATATTTGAAATATGTACTAGGGAAATATTTGAAATATATATAGAGAAATATTAGAAAATACTTAAATACTAGGAAAATATTTGAAATATTAGGAAAATATTTAATTTACGAGAATATATTTGAAATAATAGGGAAATATTTGAACTACTAGGAATTATTAGAAACAATAGAGAAATATTTGAAATATGTACTAGGCAAATATTTGAAATACTATAAAATATTTGAAATATGTACTAGGGAAATATTTGAAATATATATAGAGAAATATTAGAAAATACTTAAATACTAGGAAAATATTTGAAATACTGACATTTTCACACAACAAATATCAAATACAAATACCACGGAGAAAGTATTTGCAAATACAAATACCAAAATCATTTTTTTTTTTATATATATATATGAAGTATTATATTTCAGAAATTAATTAAAATACTTTTTGCTCTGGCCGGCAGTCACTAGCATCAACAAGTGCTGAAAACTTGTTCTTATAAGCATCGATAAATACGCCGGAAACAATCTTTCTAGGTGTTCGTACCCTAACATCTTATTTGTTCATCCATCATTATTGTTGAGATTCCTAATCGATTCAGTTCCTCACTTTGTTGTGAAAACCCAGCTAAATTAGGACTGTTACTTAATCACCTTTTTAAATCAGCAGATAACTCTTTTTCATATGTTTTTATACATCCAGCAGTACGACTTTTTCGACAAAACACTTAATTTTGAGATCACAAACTTTTGTTTTTCTTTTATGGATAGATTTTGGTTATTGTGAAAAAAAAAAACAGGTTTTAAAATAAAACCGGACGTAAGCTATTTATTTATTTTTTTCTCATTTGTATTTCAGACTACTATTGCTCTTTACTTTATTTATAAGAATATAAATTTAAATAAAAATAAGATTATCTTTGCAGAAACAATAAATTTTTGGGAATAGGTATTTTCACAAAAATAGTTAGTTTTTTTAGTTTATTATTAGTAAATATGTTATAATAAAAAATAAACACATCTTAAATACAATGCATAAAGTCCATTCACGATAAAAATGAGATGACGTCACGGTTGGAAAACTTGATGTGTTGCTAGGTAGTAGACGATCAGTGCCTGGCCAACAACTGGTCTATGATCGGCTGAACATGTTTTGTTGACACTGCAATCTCCCCGCGCTGTATGTAGGCGAGCGAGTTGTGGTCGACGGTGTCTGGCTGTTCTCCCGCACCCACCCTGTAGCGGTAGTTCACCATTATACCGCAAGAGGCGGCAAGGCCACGGCCACCTGTATCCGCCAGCCAGTTCACTCGCCACAGCTCTGCGCCATTCCGCAGGTGGAAATTTGCTGCAACCGATATATTGTTTTCATTAGCGAGGAAGTATACTTGAGCCAAAAGGAATCGGGAAATTCTTTGACTACAATTGCTGGTCGAAAGCACTTCATTTTTCAAAATACAAGTGCTGACTTAAAAAAAAGGTCCTCACTTCCAAAATACAACTGATGGCCTAAAAAAGGGTCCTCTTTTCAAACTACGAGTGATTACCTTAAAAAAAGGTCCTCACTTCCAAAATACAAGTGATTCCCTAAAAAATAAAGGTCATTTTGACTAAAACATGTAAAAACCATGTTTTTTAAGCTCTGGGGGGAGGGCTCAAGCCCGTAAGCTCCCCCTGGGTGTGTGCCTGGTTAGATAAGTAGGCCTGCTTAGTTGTTTATTTTAATTATAGACTGTTATTAGTCTTTTATTTTAATAAAACATTCCTTCTGAAATCATTTTAATTTGTGTTTGATGATAATTTTGAAGTTTAATCATTTTTAACTAAGGAAGGTAAGGTTTAAAATGACGTAAGTGCAAAGTTTCTGCACCAGGGTATATCATACGTACCCACGTTGCAGAGGGCATACCCGGCCTTCTTCTCGAGGTAGATATATCGCACGCAGAGGCGAGTCAGCGCAGGTCTCAGAGTATCCGACAGCCCAGGTATCTGCAGCCACGCATTGGAGGTGAGCAGTCGCCGTAACTCTTGCAGCATGTCTGTCGGGCTGTCCGTGTCGAGCAGCTTCATCAGCGCCCGCGTCTCCTCGGGGAAGATCAGGTCTCGCTCCGTCAATCTGTCAAACAACCACCGCCTGAAGCCCGGCACCGGGGAAAGTGTGGACAGTCCCGTAAGTGTAGGGAACTCGCTAAGCAGTTCGCCGGCAACTCGCTTTATCATATAGTTGCCGAGCTCTATGCCCTGGAGACCGGGCTGCGTAGAAGATATAGAATAGAAGATGGCGGCTCGCGGTGTTGGCGACGGTCCGTGTGTTTCGGCAACGGCTCCGGAGCCCCACGGCGCCCCCATCAGTCCGCGCACGCTCCCTATAATGTCCGGACGGAGCGCTGTGTGCAGTACCACGAGCGGCTCGCCTGGCATACTACCGTGCGTGTACACAAAGCACCGCCTGTCCTCAGCCACGCGCTGCTTCAGATCAGTCCACGAGCGCACCGGATGAACCGCTTCGTATTCACTTACCTTCTGCAGCATGTCGCAGGAGGATTGCCACGTGATACGCTGCAGCCGCAAAAAGCCAACACTGAACCAGAGCAACAACAGCCGCCGCAGCTCGCGGTTCAAGCGCCTCAGGTGGGGGCTAGCGCCGCCGCCGCTCTCCAATAGCCGCAGCAGGTCAACCCGCAAGTCCACTAGAAACTTCACGCCGCCCTTTTGCCGACCGATGTGCGTGAACAGCCACTGGTAACGAGGACTCAACTCACTCTGTAGACGCTCCGTAAGTTCCATCAGTTTCGTATCATTCTCAGCTTTCTCATTACTAAGGAGACTCGCTGTTTTCTGAACTGCTGCGAAATCACTCGAATAATTTGTTGAAAGATCTATCAAGAAACTATTTCTCCCTCCTTCATTTAAATTCTGGTAGTGAGAGCACAACTCGTTGATTTTATTCTGGTAAGAAAACTCATCAAATGAACTGTTCGAACACTTATGATATTTGAGTTACTTACGTCAATAATGGAATGGTTCGTGTTGACATTCCTGAGATCGACAGTATCTCGCAACAAATTCTGTGATGTCTGCAAATTATGTTGTATCTCCGAATTCTGTATATTTGCCGCCGTTGAATGCCGAGTTTGTAAGTGGAATATACATCGTCTAGTCAAATTTAGTGAATATATTTTCGAAAAATTAAATGCCATTGCTCTATACTAAAATAAAACTCTAAAAAACTATTTAAAAAAAATGTATTTAAATTAGATTAAAACTCATACAAATAATGAAGTGAAATTGTTCTTGTTTTCGTGGTTGAAAAGAGGTTATGTTATACTTGACAGCTGTCATTGTCAGAATGACAGCTGATCGTGTTCCTGCCCTAATCCCTCTGTTTTATGTGGATTTATACGAAATGTGAACCTACAATCACACAGTTTTGTAGTCAGTAAAAAGCCCGTGCTGTTTAAAATAATAATATGAAAAAAGTAATTAAATTCGTGAAAGGGAAAAAGGAAGAGGAAAGTAGCAAAGCACTAAGCATAGACAGCAAGAAGTCCCCTCAAGAGAAGAATGTGGTGGTGGAAGAGCAACAAGCACAACAGCAGCAACCAACTCAACATCGGAGAGTTGCGGGTGGCAGCGATGCAGGCGTTGTTGACGAGCAGTCCCAGCTCGAGGAGTTTTTATCGGCGGACAAGTCCATCACGAAGCTGCACAAGGCTGTATGGGCGGAGAACACGGATAAGTTACGTAGCATTATCAAGACACACGACATAGACATAACGGATCGGCTGGACCGGACCGCGCTTTACTATGCCGTACTGAAAGAAAACGCTGATCTGGCCGAGTTGTTGCTGGAGAACGGTGCCAGTCACAGCATCCCTGACATTGACGGTGTTACTCCTCTGCTGCGGGCAGTGCACCAGGGTGCCCGGGATTGCGTGCTAGCGTTGCTCAAGCATGGAGCGGACCTCAAGCGCGTCGACAAGGACCTGAACGGCTGCCTGCACTACGCGGTCAGCGCTCGACGACACTCGCTTCTAAGTCTCCTGGTGAACCAGGCGGCTGACTGTAATCAACACAATGCCGTGAGTATATGTCTCTGGGTGTGCTTTGCGTACCGTTACCTGTTCCGCGCTGTTTCAGGCCGGCGAATGTCCGCTGCATATTGCCGCTCGTCTCGGGGAAGCTGAGATGGCCGAGACACTGCTTACATTTGGAGCCGCGACGGACGTAGCGGATATTCGTGGCGGCACCGCTCTGATGGCAGCAGCCACAGCAGGGCATGCTGACATTGCAGCCCTTCTACTCGCCCACAATGCCGATCCAGACATCCGGGACGCACAAGGTACGATTCTGTTTAATACACACACCGGCAATTTTAAAGAAACAGATTGAAAATGATATTTTTTTTTTAAATTTTATTATTTTATAGCCTATATCTAGATAACTTTGAATGCTCTACTAAACCGTAGGGAAAGATTGTATCGACGCCAAGGAGAACAAAATGCACCATTTAATTTTGCTACTACTGTATCTTTAAGTCAGCGGTCGGGCAACCGGGGTAAATTACCCAAAATGGGGTAAAAATTAAATTTTTGGGGGTAATAAGAAATTTTTTCCAATTTGCTATTTTATAAACGTATTAGTAGCGCACTAAGGAAAAGGGCGCTGAGGGGCTTGACTAAGGGGCGCCATTGTGAAGGTGAGGACCTTTTTTTTTTCTCATCATTTAGATTTTGGGAGGTGAGGACCTTTTTTTTGCTCGTCATTTGGATTTTGAGAGGTAAGGACCTTTTTTAGGGTTTTGTAGGTATGACCAAAAAACCCTTATACCGTCATTTTGTCGTCTGTCTGTCTGTCTGTCTGTCTGTCTGTCTGTTCGGTAAAAATTGTAGCCAAACGGCTAAACCTAGAGAGTTGAAATTTGGCATGCTTATACAACTGTTTGACCCGCACATAGGAAAAATACTAAAACATCTAAAAAACATACCCCCCTAAAAATATAAACAAATATGTGCTCATCGAAAACAAAAATATTTTTTTTAAATTTTGAGTAGGGTATCGAATGAAAGCCCTTAGTACGTGGATTAACGATCAAATTTTTATTTTTGCAAAATAAATTATTTTGATGCGATTTTTGCCAAAATTGTGCAAAAAGTATTTTGTCCCACACCCTGTAGCCCAGATGGTTTAAACTAAAAATTTAAAAAAATTCTAAGTAATGTATATTGGTGTGAACCGAAATAGTACAACAGGAATTTTTGATCAGATTATGTTTTCGGAAAATAACGCATTTTTTGTGGTTTTTGGTTCACAAAGTACAAAAGTTATACCAATGTAAGACAATCACATGCAAGGCGTGCGATAGCGTAATGGGTTAGAGCGCTGGTGTGGTAAGCTAAAATTTGCTGGAAAACGAAGGGTTTCGAGTTCGAGTATGGAGTGAATTTTATTTTTTCTGTTTTTTTTTTTGCATTTTTATTATGTTGAAATTATTTTGTCAAAATTCTAGTTATATTTTGACAAATGTTGTATTTAATTTTTAAGAGCGTAAATTTAATAACCAGTCTTATTATATGATTAACAGACGATAAATTATTTTAAAAATATCGTTCATTTTGCCGTGATTACTACAAAGTAAAATTTGTCCTACACACTCAGCATACCGCCTTCACTTATTATATACCTGCGAAACCCTGAAATGTGTGAATATTCACACTTCACATCAATTTTTTTCTCATCATTTAGATTTTGAGAGGTCAGGACCTTTTTTTTTGATCGTCATTTGGATTTTGAGAGGTAAGAACCTTTTTTTTCTCATCATTTAGATTTTGGGAGGTGAGGACCTTTTTTTTTTGCTCGTCATTTGGATTTTGAGAGGTGAGGACCTTTTTTTTTTGCTTGTCACTTAAATTTTTTTTTACCAGCCAATAGGGTAATGTCGGTGTAAAGAAATATATCTTTGGGTAATGGGTAAAATGTTCCCCGACCCCTGCTTTAAATGGTGGTTCAATTATGGTGTGGGGTGGAATATGTTTGGGAGCTCGCACAGAGTTAGTGGTGATTGATGGCGGAATGTTAACTGCAGATAGGTACATCAGAGATATTCTTCAAAACCATGTTGTACCTTTTGCCCCATATATCCCAGACTTTTTAATTCAAGTGGGTATAACAACAATAGGTTGAACATTATTCCAAAAAACATCGTACTAGAAGATTACCTGAGAGATAACAACAATATGTACACTACAGGGAAAATAATTAGATTTTTATGTCTGTTCCTTTGCCGGTCTGTGTATATTGAAATGACGAAAATATCATTTTGTGAAACATATATGTATAGAAGGTTGTTAAATCTGATTGTTTTGTTGTATTTTATTAATTTGTTTATTATAGACTACAGTTTCGGTTCACGCCAATGATGTATTCGGGCAATTCGTGTTATATAACTTTGATTAACTGCAGTTAGTACAATAAACAAATCATAGAAACAACGAAATGGTTAAGTATTTAACAACGTTCAATCAGTTAGTCCTTTATGAAACGGTGAGTTTATTGTCCCGGCAGGTAAGACGGCGGCTGAACACGCCTTGTCGAGCGGTTTCAAGGAGATAGCCGTGAAGTTGAAGAGTGGAAGCAGTGTGCAGAGCGCTGGTCCAGCCTCGGCGCACGGCAATGACTCGGACACCTGGGCCGACAGTCCCGTATCAACACCTCCGTCAAGGCGAGCCGCGTGTCAGCCCGAGCCGCGGGACAAGCAGCTGGCACGAATCGCTGAGAAGTTCCTGCACGAGGAAACGGACATCTCAGAGGACAAGTCCGAGTCGGACGTGTCGATGAAACGCTCAGAGAACGCATCACCGCAGTCCGGTGTAATACCACCGCCTTGCAAACCACTTCGCAGTCTCGAGTACCTACAAGCGGGGCGCGGGACAGGGGAAGACAGTGGAAGACCTCTTCACCTGTTGACCCTTGGCACCGTGCGCACCAGACACATCAGTATGACCGAGTCGGAGCAGTCGCGAGGCAACACACCTCACCGGTATAGTTATCAGGGCGATCTGCCTTCAAGCGGAGGTGGGGAGCAGGGCCGTGCAGCCGCCCCTGACCTCGTGGCTTACTGCTGCCCTCCGGCACCGTGTCACGAACCGTGCAAGCCGCCCGTTGCCGCCCCCAGGTCCACACCCGCTGCTCGTGAAGATTGCGGCTCTGCAGTGCCCAGTGACTGGGGCAGTAACGAGAGCCTGCCGCTGGACGAGCTACCGCCACCACGCAAACACGCCTCCTCCATAGGCAGCAAGGACAACACGTTCCTCCAGAAGCAGTTCTCCCTGCTCGAGGACTACGAGAAGAAGCATTCGCGCACATGCTCGGCTGTTACAGGCGCGGTGGAGATCGCTACGTTGCTCGAAGACAACGGTCGCATCAACGCTCACCTGGAAAGGTACGCGCACGGAGGATGCGAGCGTACCTGTCTCGCCAGCAAGTCCCGCTCCTTGCCACGCAGCTGCGAGCAACAGGAAGGTTCGTACAGGGCTGGCTCCATGTCACTCCCCCGTACATTGGACTGCGGCCGAGATTTCATCAGAGACATGAAGCGCTACGGATCCTACCGCCCGACTAAGACACACTACATCTACCAGCACAAGCACAAGGCAGACAGCATCAGCTCAAGTAAAAAGCACGGCTTTATAGAAAAGCTAAAAAATGTGTTCGGGAAAAAAGCACAAATACACCTGAGCGATTCAACAGATGCGAACCAGACCTGGCTGCCACCCCCAGAGGACAGCAGGGAGGTCAAGTGCTGCAGCTGCGCCGCCTCCCACAATCCACCCCAGCACAGCAGGTGAGTTCATTCGCGCGGCGGCTTGTTCTGGCCGCAGCGTGCCACTACTATATCCGCGATTGGCCGTCCGTACTTCCGTCCATAGTCGTTCAACTTGAACAGGTTGGTAGCGCCTCGTACCACCTTACCAAACGCGGTCTGTTTCCCGTCCAGGTCCACCACTTCCTCAAACGTGATACAGAAGGCTCCGTCTGCCGTGCGGCTTAATACACCGGCCTTGCAATGACGCAAGTCGCGTCTATCCTCAATGCTTGCGTCCACTTCCTCCTCTGCGACCTGGGCAGGCCTCATCACTAGGTACCTGTAGTAAACGTATTGCCGTTAAATAAGCTTTATTACAAGAAATACATTATCAATTATCAGTGGCGGCTCGTGAGTACACGCTGCGGAGCTGCAGCTCTTACTTGAAAATAATAAAAAACCAAAATCTTTTTTTGAACTCAAAATGCATTTAACATAGTAATTGTGGTGTGAAAATGCTTTTTTTAAAATATATTTTGAACATTAAATGCTATTAAGAACTGACACGCTCGGATACGCAGTCTGGTGGTCAAATATTGTACTACGCGACTGTAGTACTATTTGAAATTATTACATATGTTCTGGTGTTGATTTTTTGTTAGAACGTCGATAGATACATTTTCATAAAATAAAAATGTACTGTGCTTAAATTAACCTGTTCCCTGTTAGCATATTGACAGCTGAATACTAGACAATTCAGCCATTTTGCCATGAATTACAGCGCCGCCAACGGTAATGTCACTTCTCAATAGGGGAAAAATTTTAAGATCGTAGCGCCACGCGGATTTTTTTGAAACCATTCTAAATCAGATACCACTTGACATTTAAATACCACTTGACACTAGTAAATAATAGCGAAAAGTGTATCAAAAAACGACAAAAAATAAATAATTGTTTGGGATTTTCTGATTTTGTGAAGTGACATTACTTGTAAACATCTAAAATACTACATTTTGTGATCTGGTTTTAAGTTATGGCGGTTTTCCATTGTCGATTATTTTAACTATATTGGGGGAAATAATAATCCCCGTGTTGTTTACCAAGGGGTAGAAATCTACAATGCTGGGCATATAATATTGTGTGGAGTCACTGAAAAAAACAGAGAGTTCATAAAGATTTATGCATTATGCCTACAAACTTGTGCATTACAAACCCACACACAATAACAGGAATTTTCAAGATATGCGATAATAAATACAAAATTGAAAATATTTTTTGTAGTCACTATCATTAAAATGTAATGAGCAAACTTTGATATATGGGCTCACTTTTTTTCAATTTTTAAATTGTTTATCTAAACATCGCGTCGATTCCTAACCTCTTGCTTTCCCAATTTTGTTTCGAACCGTACGGTGTTTGATATTAGTGGAAACAAATGAAACGATATTTCCGGGTTTCTTCTTTTCAATGAATTGCACATAGGCACACAACAATATGTATTATACATTTTTCAATGATTATAATAAAACTTTAAAAACAAACTTCATACAAAACCAATACACAAAACGAAATGTAATCTGATGTACACAAGTTCATGAAACGCTCACCAGATGGTAGGGTGCCTAGCTGCAAATCCCTATTGTTTCATAAATATTTACAAGTTTCCTTTGAATAAGTCTACGTGGTGCTGTTTATATCCTAGCTTCAAGGAAAGTGCAAATGTAGGCTTGTAAAGGGGTAGCGGTGCGTGGACAGTAGTGAGAAACTAGTGGGGATTGGAGCTAGAATGCTTTTAGCGTCACAATAACAGTGATCACAGATTATGAAATTATTGAATGTATTTATTTAAGTCGTAACGAAATCGCTATACCTATATTATCTCTAAAAATTTATTGTTTAGGTAGGTATTAATAATTAGTATTTTCTAACTTTTTCTTTTAAATTTATATAAGTATCTTAGCTTAACAAATACGTTTCGTATTTTAGATTATAAAACAATAGGTTTAAATAATGAATACTGTCAAATCATTTTTTGAAATTCCATTTAACAGACGAAAGTTAGAAGAAAAAATTGATATTAAAAAATTGGGGCGACACACACCAAATTTAAATATTTCGGAAAGTGCAAAAAGCAAAAATTATAATTATAAGAGGCAATTCAAGAGAGTCTTATATGATTAAACGTCGTGGTTAACACCTAAACCTATCCTTGTATTCAGGGGCGGATCGACCTATCGGGCGATCGGGCATCGCCCGATGGGCCGACAGCTTTTTGGGCCGATGCGACGGCCGCTATCCACTCAAATATCTAGGATCAATTCTATGATATTACTTTAGAAATCACTCACATTTTTTTATTTGTTTTTTCAACATTTTTTTATTATTTTAGAGACTGTATTTTTATTTTCAATATTAATACTAAAAATATAAATTAAATAAGTGTATTTAAATATACTTTGGTCTTTATTTATGCCCGGGATTCGGGCCTCTTATATTAGGTGTGTGAATTAATTCGGTCCGTTTTTTTCTTCCAGAAAAGACTTTGTTGTGAAAAAAAAAAACATAAAAAAATACAATATACAAAGTATTTGACGTCGTTTGCTATTATTTTTTACCATCTGTCTGGTAGTTGTTCTATTCCGTGACGTAAAAACGTGACAAAGTGATCCATCCATTGAGTCATTTCTCTATTTCTTCATAATTGTTCAAGTGCTGACCCGAAGGCCCATGTGCCATCGATCTGAACAAGTGATAATTTGATGAAGCAATGTCTGGTGAACACGGCGGGTGAGGTAAAACGTCCCAGCCAAGTGCTTCCAGGGTGGCCCTCACAATCTTTCCAACATGTAGCCAAGCGTTATCATGCTGGAAGATAACTTTGTCGTGTCTCTTTGCATATTTCTGCCGCTTATTCTTCAATGCGTTCCTTAAATGGGGCAATTGTTGTTGGTTATGTTCGGCAGTGATGGTTTGGCTCTGCTTTAATAACTCATCGAAATATATCCACTTTTCGTCTCCAGTCACAATACGATGCAAAAAACGTTTTCTTTTTTGCCTGGCAAGCAAGATTTCAGACATGGTTTTGCGCCTCTCGATGTCTCTTCCTTTCAGTTCGTATGGCGCCCATCTTTCTTCTTTGTGAATCTTTCCCATGGTTGCCAAATGCACAGAAATTGTTGATCGATCAACATTCAACAATTTCGCGAGCTCATGTTGCGATTGACACGGATCTTCATCGATTAACGCCTGCAATTCCTCGTTCTCGAACTGCTTCGGTTGACCTAGACGAGATTTTACATCGACACTGAAATCATGACTTTTGAAACGTCGAAACCATTCTCTGCATGATTTATCGGTGGAAGCACTTTCACCATAAGCTTCTACGAGCATTCGATGAGCTTCAGCGGCTGATTTCTTCAAATGAAAACAGAAAATAGGAACGTCCTGGAAATGATGCTTATTTGGCTCGAATTTCGACATTTTCGAATCAGATAAACACGATATTATTGTTATAAACCCAAACGTTTACCAAGTGAATATTGTTGCCATATGTCAACACTAAAACATAAAGCCAGTTGCAGATATTTGACGTTAGAAAATTCCATAGTACAGCAATTGACCTCCAGATGGACCGAATTAATTGACATACCTAATAACATTCCCTATAAATAGTCAACAAGTTCCGTGAGCCCGGGCCGAATCATCCAAATCGCCCGGGCCGATTTAATCCCTCGATCCGCCCCTGCTTGTATTATAATTTGCAGCTCTGAGTCCCAAAAAATCACGAGCCGCCACTGTCAATTATATAAAAATATGTCATTCCCTAATTATGTCAAAACGTTCTCCCTGACAACTCTCATCACCATATTCAATATACCAATACTCTCACTATACTGCAGTACCTGTCCTTGTATATCTTGCTGACGGGACAGTTTTTGAGCGAGACGGGCGCCTTCTCCGCGAGCAACTGAAGGAACTGTTGGGCCGCTACGGGTGCATGATCAGTGTACAGCTCGATCAACACGCGACCCAGGCTGACCTTGGCCTCTGGTATCTGGAACTCCAGGTAACACTTGGGACGGGCTGATGGATTGTTATCGTCCAGGCCCTCGCTGATGGACGGCAGAGCACGCAGTTCGTCGTCTTTCGTCTTTATCACGTAGTGCGGATACTTGGAAGTGTACTCCAACTTCCTCTGAACCTTTTTCCAGAATCTGTCGTGCTCTTCTTTAGGGTACTGCGACTTCTGAAACATACAAGTTGGTAATAAGTACGTTTTATTGCTAACAAATTCCTTCCACTGCCACCAGTGGCAACACAATTCGCCGTTTTATTGCAGATATTTTTCCACCTCCTTCCCACTTTTGCTACGATGAACTCGGTTTCGATGAATTGATTTTCGATGAATTTACTTTCGATGAACTCGTCGGATACCACCAGAAAGCGTGCAGTAGTGCGTGGTTTAGTACCCTCCTTTCTTTGTTGTCACAGGGTAAATATTCTCTCCTCCAAAAGGCATGCTGTATGAAATCGGAGACCATAAACTGTCATGAGCTCCCGGTCTATTATAAATACAGACATGTTTAAAACTTTTGTACGAACAAAAATCATTCTTTTTTTGCAACAAAAATAAATCCTAGCCTCTTCAAATAATTAAACATATGGCTAACTTTGTATGGAAATTGTATTCCGTCTTCTTACAAATTTTTTATTAAAAGTGCACAGTGGGTACTATATTTTTTGAATAAAAGTCGTATATTTTATTTATTATTGTTTTAGACATAAAACTATATATTTTCTTGAAAACTTATAAGTCGGGTCGTTTTCGCTGCTGATTTTTACCACGAACAATATGTTGAATTGTTCTGTATGGAACACTAGTTAATTCCGCAGTTCTAAGTATAGGTCTGTCATTAACTTCCGAAACTAACTTTTTATAAACGTTCAATATCAGAATTTTGCAATCTTATGACAAATTACATTTTTCTTTAGTAGCCACGTCCACATTTTCGCATTCCACGTCAACGTCCACATTTTCGCACTCCAAATCACCTTGCATAGATTCACTATTTTCACTACAGAAATTAGGAATTTCTTCAAAATCAAATGGTCGCTAAAGAGCCATGTTGTTAATGTATGCATGCTATGAACGTTGAAAATTAACTAACAAACAAGTATAACAAACCCTAAAATTTAGTAACAATAAGATTATAAATTTGGAAAATATCCTTAATGGTTTTTAAGAAACTTCAATTGAACTAGTGGTACATCTATTCGATTTAAATTTAAAATTTCCTTAATACCTCTTATATTCTTTTTACAGCTACGAGTCTTGGGATCACTGCCATAAACCCATTACCGCATTGTTAAGCTTCTTAACAATAGTGGCCATTTCATTTTGTAAATCTTTATATATAAAAGAGAATATTTGTGGATATGTCCGGAAATTCTAACCCACTTCCAGATATGGTACCGAGTTGAAATTTGGCATACAGGTAGAAAATGCCTTCATCATAATTATAAAAATCGAAAATCTCAAAAAAGTCCCATTAGAAACGAGAAATTAATAATTTTGTTTTTAATTATATTGGACCATTGGAATATCTATTAAACCGTCAGTGAGAACACGGGAATTTCCCTTCAATAGTTGGTTGTACAATTATATTGAGATCGGGACTGTTCGGTCAAAATCGTAAATGGCTCACATATGTAGGAGTGGGGACGCATTTAATCTCGGTACTTCGTGCGGGCAACATCGCTCTGAGTACAGTCGGTAGAAAATCTAGCAATAGTAAATATGCCTTTTAAAAGTAAGTTAAACGGTCGCGCTATTACTAGCCAAAGTCGCGAAATAATTTCTTATATTTTGACTTTTACGAGGCTGAGAAACCTATTATTCCTTTCAAATCAGTTTTTGCTTGAATGGCTGCTGCAACAGGGGTAACGAGAATTTCAAAAAAAAAAAAAAATCTATCAAGGTGAACCCTCGAAATTTTCTTCACCTAGAAAAAGTATACAAAAGGATCGTACGAAAAGAAATATAGACGATTTTGATAAAGGAGTTTTAAAGAAAACTATATTAGACCTGCATACAACAGAAAAAATAGTATCTACTCTGTTTACTATTTTACCAAAATTTTAAGATTTCACGGGATATGACGGAGATCGGGAGACACTCCGATGGGAGAATTAGTATAGGCATCTTTAAAACAGTTTGTGGACTCCAGAAATATGACATTTCGCCTTGAAAACGCTAAAGAATTATCTCACTTAAATTATTTGTGAACAAGCACATATTTATACAATGGTAGAGTAAAACAAAAAATATATAATTAGACCATACTAAAACTATTCGCACCAAATCTAATTTGAACCCATTCCGACATGGGCTCGGTCTAAACCGGCTACGGCTGTATTTTTTCCGGTAGCGAAGCATCGGGTACACTGCTAGTACTATACTAAAGTTAACTTACCGTTTTGAGGAGGCGCTTGTAGAGGTTGAGGTTCTCCGCGTTGATCTCTTTGATCCACTTCTCCTTGAGGCGCCAGTTGCTCATATTCATGTACGCGTGCGGGTTCCACGTGTCGACATGTCCTCCGTTGCGATTGATCCAGTTAATTCTTTTGAGCATCTCCTTGTTTCCGTGGTCTAGCTGCCGCAGCCGGCTCTGGTCCTGATAGATGTTTATGACCTTCATGTACTTGAGGGCATGGTACTTGGGGGGCCTGGTGTCCACTTTCGTCTGAGCCGCGTATACCTACACAATCCAATAAACCAATGTGTAAAATACTAGGGAGATATTTCAAATATTTTAAATAATACGGAAATGTTTGAAATACTGGGAAATATTTTAAATACTAGGAAATATTTAAACTACTAGGAAATATTTGAAATCGCTCCGGCCTCCAATTCCAAATTCCAATTCGAATATTCCAAGCTATGTTAAGTTACTACATTAATTAAGAATAAAGATACTACAGTCTGTTCCAAACGGTTAGGCGGAACTAGATTTTGCAATCTAGTTACTTTCATCGTTTAAATCGTGCCTTTCGGCCGTTTTGTTTAAGCTTTGTAAATCATACTTACAATAAACATTTTTTGGTTAAGGTTAATATCATTTTAAAATGTCATTTTCTTTATATTTTGATTTTTTGTGTCATTCTTAATACAAATTTCCCATTTACAGTCTGTTCCAAACGGTTAAGCTGAACTAGATTTTGCAATCTAGTTACTTTCATCGTTTAAATCGTGCCTTTCGGCCGTTTTGTTTAAGCTTTGTAAATCATACTTACAATAAAAATTTTTTGGTTAAGGTTAATATCATTTTAAAATGTCATTTTCTTTATATTTTGATTTTTTGTTTCATTCTTAATACAAATTTTCCATTTATTTATTTTTTTGTCATTAAAATATCTAAAAAAATATTTAATTTTGACATATGTCATTCGTTTCCATGGTTTCATTGTTGGAATTTTAAATTTTGACATCCCAACGTGAAAAATGAAAACCCAAGCAAGGTCCCTTCTCGTGACAACCTAAAAGAACTAAATTCCCATTTAGTTCCGCCTAACCGTTTGGAACAGACTGTATTCGCGACTGCAAATAACAGTGAGACGTCTGGTGGTGACTAGCTAAATTAAACAGAAGCGTATATTTGGATAATATTTGTTGCGTGTTGTGCTGCAGTTTATGTGAATTAAGAAGTATTTTAAAATATAGTGACTTAAATACAGTGAATTTTTGCCGAAATATTGTTTGAACAGATAAATATTAAGAAAAAACTTCTGACATATACGCTTCTCGTGCGCCATTAGCTGTTGTACGCAGCGCCGCCAACGTTAGTTTCAGTCGCGAATAATGAGACAAGCTGAACTGAGTAAGCTGAAAATGCGAGTCTGATGATGTACACACGGTCCGGTACGCCTGTACAGGTCTTTACGACGCAGACATATAACTGTGCAGGCAAAAATTGACTGTATAAGTTGTCATACGCACGTTTTGGCATACCTACCTAGCTGCCATTAAGCGTATGATATACATATACGATAGTAGTACCTCACCTTCTGCCGAATAGCGAGTACTTACATTGTAGCGATGTTGGTTGTATATGTGGAGGTCCTTGTCCAAGGTAGCACTGTCCACTGAGCCGGGCAAGTAACGTGGTGTTTTCCACGGCTTGAACCCCTTATCTTTGCTATAGTCACTTTTAGATTTACTACTCATTTCGAACTTAAAATCTATAATTTTGCGGTTGACATGAAATAACAAATAGACATCAGAACATCGTATCTGTTGTCATATCAAAAATGACAACCGCGTGTTTTTGAGTGTCAACTGTGAATGGAGTAAATACTTTGGAGTGAATTATGTTTTAAATTTCAGCGAATGCACGAAGGGGTTGGAAAAGAAGGTGACTCCTGTGGGCAGCACGATGTCGAGGAAATGTCACTCGCGCAAGTCTTCCGGCAGTCGCAGCAGCGTGGAAACGCCGCTCGAAGAATCACACAACGACCGGAGCCCATCACTTAGCAAGGTGAGCAGTTTGTCCTTTCTTCCTTCCTGTTCCTACCCTCCTATCCTGTCTACTTTCCTTTAGAGGCCGGAGAACGTCTGTCGTGATCTGGTGAGCGTTGCTTTCTGTCCGGATTGCGCCGAGTACGCAGGTCACAAGTTAGCAGAGGTACGGCGTGAGCTGGACGGTCGAGAGAGCCTCGTGCGGATGTTGCAGTGGCAGCTCGAGCAGATGCAGGAGCGCAACTTGCGTACCATCACCGAGCAGCAAGAGATGACGTACAAGTACTACCAGGCGAGCCAGGAGTTGGTGTCAGTGCGCGCCCTAGCGCACAAGGTCCTCCCTGCACAACGGGCACACTTGGGGCACACGGCCACTCACTCAGCCCGTGTCTGTGTTGCAGTACGAGGACGAGGTGAGACGGCTGTTGGGCGAGAGGTGCGTCGCGGCGCGCAGGGAGTGCCGTTGCTGTCACGTCACTACCAACACCGCTACACCGGCTCCGCTACCCATAGCCAGCGCAGCCGAGGAGTCGCCAGATAAGTGGAAAACACAGTTCAGTAACAAACAATCCGTTGATTGTGCTGTGCCAGCTTGTTGTTTATGCCTCTTGTAGCAGGTACTGGAGCTCTCTCTCATGTGTCTGCTAGAGGGTAGGCTAGGTTTTTAGATAGGCGCATGGCTTAGTGTGTCTTCCTGTTTCCACACGAGTTTGTTTCGTCTTGTAACGGCACGCGGCGTGCGTGCTCGTGTGCGTTTGTTGCAGGTGCTGCGAGTTAGAAACCGAAGCGGAGACTCTGCGAGTGGAAAATGCGCGCATGTCTGGGCAAGTGTGCGAACTGCAGGCGGAACTAAGTCGTGCCACACAGCGCCTCCTCGAACTGGAACAATCCACGGCGGACACGCGTCGAGATATCGACAACGAACTGCGCGACAGGAACGATCAACTCGAGAAAGAACTGGACAAGATCCGAGCTGGATACGACAAGCTTCAGACCATCTACAGTGAGACAGAAACGGCTTTTAATGAGAGTGTGGATCAACATGGTTGTGTCATCTCGGCGAACGAATCGCTGAAGCAGGAGAATAAGGAGTTGAGAGAAAGGCTTGCTGAACTGAGCAAGCGTGTGGTTTGTATGAGGAGTTCCGCACTCATGCGCAACAGTGTTTTGCGCGCAGAGCTAAAGAAGAGTCGTGTGCCGTGCACACAATGCGAGGAAGGAACGAGCGGTGGTGCAGTAATCAGCACTGGAAGAAGAGTGACTTTCGATGAGTCGAGCAAAGAGTTGGCTTGCGTACGTCTTGACACGGACGCTGTCTGTGGCGAGGCGGTCGAAACTGCCATGTCACAGATCGAACGACTCAATGACGAATATTCCGAGATGCACCTCAAGTTACAAGAAGCCGGTATGCGGGAGAGACTCGAGCGTGTCGAACAGGAGAACGATCGATTGGTAGAGGAGATCGAAGAGCAGCGTAAGTTGATAGCGCGCTTAGAGACTCTAGCCAGTGAACTGAAGGAGGAGAACGCGGAGGGTTGCGCACGTATAGGGGAACTACTTGAGGAGAACGATCAACTCAAGAAGGGTTTCGAGGAGATGCTGACCGAGATAGAACACATGCGCGCGGACGCCAAGTTGAAATCGGCGAGCATCAAACAGCAGGAATGCTTGCTGGGTCGTCACCAGCAACGGGCGGAAGCGCAGGCGCGAGATGCCGAAGAGAGATTGAGGATATTGCAGTGCGAACACGACAAGAAGTGCTGTAAGATCACAGCGCTCGAGGTAACCAATGCGGAAGGTGCCGCCAAGATTGTCGGACTAGAAGAAAATCTGGAGATGGTGACGATGGAGCGCGATCGTTTGCAGGAGGATGTCGAACAGTTAAAACGCGAGAAGCGTGAGCTTGTCGAGAGTCTGGAGAGGACGCGAGAGGAGCTGGAGAGGTCACGTGAGGAACTGTCACGTATCGAGGCCGGGTTGTGCGCGTGTCACTCTAACCTCGAGCGGCTGCAGGCGGCCAATCAACAGTTGCGACTCAATGCTGAGCGGGTTTCTGAAGAGGCGCGCGAAGGCGAACAACAGACCGAAGACGCCATCATACAACTCAACACGAGGCTGCAACAACTCGACCACGACAACAACCGACTCATCGACCAGGTAATAATCAGCTAATTATATGCGAAATTAGATGCGAAACTGCTGTTATATTTTTTTAAACCAAATTAGCGCTGTAGTTGTTGGGTTATAGAACTAAAATTGGTAGGGGAGGAAAGGGTTGGTTTTTCTCGGGTATTTCAAATGCTTCAGTGGATATAGTTGTAAGCATAATTAAATGTTATTATTAAATAAAACAATTGTTATGATTTATTCTGTCTATTTTTAATATTATTAACGACAACAATATTAAAAATAGACAAAATAAATCATAACAATTGTATCATTTAATAATAACATTTAATTATGTTTACAATTAAGAACAAGCAGTTAGGAATTATACAGAAACAGAAAAACAATAACTAGCAGAAATTATTATTTATTAAGTAGACTAACATATAACATAATATTTACTAATACTTAATATTTATGGACACTTCCATGGACAAGCCAACCAATTTTGGATTTCCAATGTTCCTCATCCACGTTTTATACAATTCTGGAGCCACACGTGTCTTCGGGTTTGGAAAGCGATATCTTGTAGGTTCACTACTATCACACCCCAAAACAAAGCATTTAACACCCATTTTCCGAATTAAACAATGAAATTACAAATATACAGAAGACGATTTTGACACTAATTACAGATTTTGACGCTAATGACAGAAGCCGTAACAGGCAACATCGTTTCATACACATAGCTATAGCGACTGGGGCGCTATTCGTGTTGGGTTATGGAACGTAATATGGTTTTCGTTTTGCCATTAGAGTTTCACCCCCCTGGTACACAGTAGTTTTAGGGGCGGTAACGTTCAGATTAAAATAAAGAAAAATAAATTATTTAATATTTAATTCGTAAGACTTGTTAAGAATAATTCGAGTCGCTCGGGTTCTTCTGTAGTAACTTCTTTACTATCATAACCTGACCCAGTTATGTTTAAATTGCAGGTGACGCAGGCACGCCATCATTGCGATTTTCTTGAGAAACAGTTGTCAGGTATGAGGGAACAGTTAAGAAGGAAGGAGGACGAATGTACGCGACGAGTGACCGAACGGCCTGTCCAAGAAAAGACCGATATGAACAATGTCGCTGAGGTGTTACGTTCAATCCTCTCGGAGAACATGCAACGCTGTACGGCCGCACCAGACCTAGACAGAATAACCTCCGAGATAATGAAGCGACTTGAGACGCGCTACGGTTCGATGCATCTCCACAAAAACAACCCTTGCCCGAGGAGGTGGACGGCGTCTAGGATACCGAAACGTTTGTCCAGTGCTTCTATCAAGAAAGTGTCGGTTCAGACGACACTTTCTGAGATCGGAGAAACGGAGAGCAGAAACAGTCGGTGCAAACCGCGTCCTACGAGGAGTGCCTCACTATCGGACAAGAACTTGAAGACGGAGGCAATCACTTGCGCAGTGTGCGATACGAATTCAGGTACTGTTGTTTATTAGATAGATATAGTCTTTATTCGTGCTTTGCGGCTTTGAATGGAGTACAGTTCTTACATAAATAACCCATAACACTGGTCAACAAATTTAAACTTTTTTTTTGCTGACTTAGTACTGATACTTTGTTTTTAACTAATTTTGGGGTGCTGATTTCAAAAATGTTAACAGTTTCTGCCTATCACGTAAAATTTTTGTTCTATCGTATTTTGACTTTTTTCACCTTTTCACGTTCTGATATCAAAAATCATTCCCCCCCCCCCCTCTTCATATTAAACTGGGTCTAATGAAGCAGTTTGTAAAAGCGTTGAACAAAGATGGTGACTGTTTCAAATATATATCTGAAACATTTCAAAGTCTGAGTAATGAGAAGCTAAAAGCTGGCATTTACTTCGCAACCCAATTTTTGGTCGCGAACCGTAGGTTAAGAACCTCTGTCCTAGTGTATCACGTCATGGTAACTGACTTATTAAAAAAAATCAGCTGTGGCCACCACAGGACCGACCGCCATCATAAAGTTCTTATATAAAATAATGTATTTTTTTAGCAGCAGAGTAGAAATAACTTGGCCTAATATTTTCTTGGCGAGATATTATTTATCATGACCATGGAAACGTTACATATAAGTATGAAAAAATTGAGACTACAAAAATTATTCGAAATTTTTCGTTTTATCAAAAAACGTCTCAAATAAAAGTTATTAATTATTGCTTTTATAGCAACTTTTGTTCAATACATTTTTTCTAAATATTTTTCTGTTGTGAAATATTCACAAAAATCTTAAAATCGACACGAGTAAACTCCCATTTTTAGTCAACCGATTTTTACCAAAAGTTGATCAACTCGTTGATAGCAGAAACTTAAATATAAAGTTTCATAAAAATCTTTTCAGCCGAATTTGCTCTGCACGTGTACACAGACAGACGGACAGACAGACGGACGGACAGACAGACGGACAGACAGACCGACAGGCATCATGCTAAAAATAGTCGAAACGTTATGTAGGGACCTCAATTCGTGGAGATCCATCGAAATCTCGAAATGTCAAAATCGGTATGATCACAATACCTCCCTTATATATGTTGGCGATCGGTAAAAAAAAACTTACGAGTGCCACTGTGTTACAGGTATAAGCCGCAGATCCTCGTCTATGCCCAGTCTCCTGCAGTCAAATGAAGAATCGGAGGTGGAGATCGGTATAACGAACGAGGAGACATCGTGTGATTGTCCCGTATCATCTCAGAGGAGAAACACATGCAGCGTGCTGTTCAAGTGCTCGCTGATGGACGGACGGGCAGTTGGAACACTTCGCAAGAGTTCTTCAATGGTGTGCGTACGACCGGAGAAGTCAGCGCGTCCGGAGATCCTGACGAGGCCGTGTGAGAACAACTCGATGGCACAGCCCGATAGGCAATACCGTGACCTAATCAGCCGACTGCAAGGGCAGGTGGCTACGTTACAAGAACGCGCTCAACACGAGACCTGCCGCAATTTCGATCTGGAGACCGAGCTGAATGCACTACGCGCTAGTGTCGCCTCCGTTGCTGATATGGATGGGGAGATCGCACACCTAAGAGCTCAGTTGGAAAGAGAACGAGCCACCAGGTCAGTCAGTTATATATACCTAGTGGGTCTCTCAACAGTCACTCATTGTAACTATTTCAGGATTCATGAATTCGAGATTGCTAAGATACGCAAAGAGGAAGAGTTGAGGGAATTTCGACAGAAAATCAAAGAGGAATTTTTGAGTAGCAAACATAAATGTATGTGCGAGCAGAAAAAAACCAAGGACCTGCCACAAAGTAAGTGTTTCGATGGCGGTGAGATATTAACTTAAAAATGAACAGATCAAAGCTAAAGCTGGGTCCAGATTAGCAAACCGATTCTGTAATGTAATACGCCGTGTATCATTTTTGTCTAGTTTAGATGGAATCGAGCGCACAAGACGAGTGGTTCGAAAAGCACTCGACCTATTCGCTCCGTGTAGGTTTTTGTAAGCTTATCTAAGTATTGTTACTTGTAAAAGGAAAGCACCTATTGTCCGGGAGAATTGTGATTAATATATTTGTTATTAAAATACTATTTTATTGTTAGGGTGCTTGCAAGTTGTTGCGTGTCCACCCAAGTCGATATTTCAACCGTTCTTCTCCTTAGCTGTGTCCTGTCCAGGTAGTTAGCTTAATAGAGGCCGCCGCCGCCACACTAGTGGGGAGCGCCCGCCCACAAACCCTTTCTTTAAATTCCAATTGGAGTTCCGATCCAGTCACAAGTGGTTCGACTGTTCTTTTCTACGTCAACTTACTTTGTTTTGACTGTGTGCGACTGTATTAACATAAGGCGATTTCTTTTTACCACAATACTTAAATATTCTTACCTTACTTAAGTTGTAAGGGCGTTCTAAAGACTACAAAAGATTTTTTCTCCCCCCTTAACCTTGCCAAGGCATTTGTCTGACTTGTAAGCTTATCTAAGTATTTTTACTTAGCAGCACCTATTGTCCGGGAGAATTCTGAATAATATCTTTGTTATTAAAATACTGTTGATGTTTGAACTGTAAAACAGCTAAGACAGCGGATGAGAATGGAACAAGAAACAAATGCGAGCAGCTGAAGAAAGAGGTGTCACAGAAAGAGCAATGGCGCAAGGAGGTGCTGCAGCAACCACCATATCAGAGGGCGAGGTCTACAGAACGTTGCCAACCGTCGGTGCGGCCCCCGGGCCATGGCCAGGCTTGTTCCACCAGCCGCACTCTGCGCTTCCAGCTCGACAACTCCGTCAATAGGCATCGTCTTGCCTCAGGTAATCACCCCCTCACAAAAATTTTCTTTGATGGTTATTTTATAAAATGTCCTAAAGCCCTTTACGGTTTTTCGAAAATGTTATATTTACAAATTTTCAAGACTACACGGATCAAAAAGGCGTTAATTCAGGAGGGGTTTCACTTTTATTTAGGTAGTTAAAAGTCTAGATTTCAAAAATTCAAACCGTAGGTTTCTATCTCTAATCGTTTCCAATAATACTATCATTTTGCGAAAATTTAAATTTAATATTAACTTTTTCTCCATTTTCTTATGATAAGTTAAAAAAAAAAAACTAAGATGCCTATCGTTGTCCTTTCTTAAATGATAGCCAGAAACACTACAATTTGTTCTGATTTTTTAGTTTTTCACAAATTCTGTCGATACTGTAAGAAAAATTCAACACTAAAATAGGGTGACCATTTTCTTAAGAAGGCAATGTGGGACGGAGCAAAAAAAAAGGGTCCTCATCTCCCAAATCCAAGTGAAGAGCAAAAAAAAAGGTCCTCACCTCCCAAATCCAAGTGAAGAGCAAAATAAAAGGTCCTCATCTCCCAAAATCCAAGTAAAGAGCAAAAAAAAGGTCTTCACCTCCTCCCAAATCCAAGTGTAGAGCAAAAAAAAAGGTCCTCACCTCCCAAATCCAAAATGCGGGACAAAATGTTAAAATGCGGGACAGTCCCGCAAAATGCGGGATGAATGGTCACCCTACACTAAAATATACGTGATAAGTTCAAACTGTACTGCAGTATTTTCTACAATAATTGGGCTACCAGTAAGCGTATTAGACCGTGACACTTCTCAATACCTAGAGTGACTATCATCGTTCTACATTATTTTCTCGCGCAACATTACTTTTTTTTAAATTTGTGTACGCACAGGTTATTCCAAACGATTAGGCGGAACTAAGTGGAATTTTCATTTTTGAAAGTTGTCATTAGCTATTTTTTTATATATTGAAGTTGGCTTTTCCTGAACAAAATGATCAAAAGCTTCAATCAATCTGTAAAAATTACTAGATTTGAAAATCTAGTTTCACCTAATCGTTTGGAATAGACTTTATGTAGATAAATTTTATTGTGGGGAGTTTAAAAAATATTATAGAATCGCGAATGACGTCAGAAATTTGGAAGTGTACTGAGAAGTATTATGTAAAATAGTCTTTACGCTTTACATTCTGTTGCAGGTTCTCCTCCAATCACCCGCTCTCTCTCCCAGGAGGAACTCGAAAAGAAGTACTTGTTAAAATAAAAAAAAAAAGGAAGAAAGAAATTTTGCTCATTATATTTGTGTATGTGAGAGATGTTTTATTGTTAGGGTAGCGAGTTAGGGCGCATGCAATTTGTTGCGTGTCCGCCCAAGTCGATGTTTCAACCGTTCTTCTCCTTAGCCGTGTCCTGTCCCAGGTAGTTAGCATATTAGAGGCCGCCGCCGCCACACTAGTGGAGAGCGCCCGCCCACAATCCATTTCTTTAAATTCCAGTTGCAGTTCCGATCCAGAGTCACATGCAAGTACGCATGTGATTCGATTGTTCCTTTCTACGTCAACTCACTTTGCTTTGACTGTGTGACTGTGTTTATCTGTGGGTCCAAATAATCAGTTGGCTTCTTCCATTTTAACAACTCCTTCACATGTGATATATTTGTTAGTTACATATTTTTGTTTGTTGCCTGTTTTCAAAAGTATGTTCACTATATTGTTTAACAGTTTTTTTATTGTTAATTAAAGATACTTTAAAAATAAAATACAGAAATAAACATAACAATATTTTTTACGTATAAATTCCAATAGTGAAGATCACATTCAGTATGGGGTACCAGCTTCAAGGTTAGCATAGGGAAATAGGCGAAACAGTGCAGTTGCGTCACAAAAAAATGTGACGTCATGTTTAGTACGTTTACATTCATCTATTTAACGAATGTAATATTTGTACGCTGTCACTTGTATCGAAATGAAATGAACATATAAGAATAATAACAGAATAAAAACAAATAAACTATTCTAATAGGCAAAATAGTGCTACAAAGGATTGATGTGATCCAAAAATATGATTAACGAAAATAAAATAAAAATAAGTTGAATATAACCTAAAAACTATGCAGTACGCACAAAATCAAATAAGAAAATATATAACTAAACACAAAACTGCTAAATAAACAACAAACTAAATAAAAAAGGTTTTTAGAAATTACTATAATTTAGATATTTGACATAAGTCAGTATCAAAACACAACAGACGTATTATTAAATGACAAATGTAAACATCGTTTTATTCAGGGATACCAATACAAATGTCCCGATATTAAATAAACACTTTTAAAATTTGTAAATCTTCAGAATGACTATCGAACACAAACTAAATATGACTTCAAAAGGTATGTTTTAGTAAAATAAAAGAGTAAAGAGCAATATGAGTCTATAATTCACATGCAATCGATTTAGTTATTTCGCCATGTCATTGAAGTTATGACGCAAAATGATGAACTGCGCTGTTTCAACGACTGAGTTATATTACGTAATTAGGTTAGTAAAGTAATAAAACAGAAGAAGCCGAAATGCTCAGAGCGTCAATATAAAATACTGTGCACCAAGAAGTACTGTCCCCGCACTAAACTTTTACCCAAAAATAGTTTTATTAGGGGTGAACTAGTTATGTGTCAGATGCTGAGGTATTGACGGGCAACAATCTCACGTTGCTGAAGAAGTTATCATGTTGAATAGAGGTGAGGCTGGCTGACAGCTGTAAAGCGTGCTGATTGAGGTGACGCAGAGAGCCAATAGCAGTCTGAAGTGCTACCTGTGAACGCAGCAGTTGGCCATCCGCTGCATGTATTGTCTTAACCGCTTCCGCTACAGACCCGCAGCACGCTGCCTGTACATTCAAAGCCAAAGACCTATTTCTCTCCTCTGAAATAACAAACAGCGGTTAACACCAACACTGGCAATAACACCAATAACACTTACTCAGTTTCTTGTGTAGCAACGAGCTGAACTTGTCTTGCGGTGGGTGCTGGTGGTGATGCGCTATGGCAGACACTGCACTGCTCACGCTGGCTCCATGCTCTGTAACACAGTAACGCTGTATTGACACGACTTCACATTCTTCTGCGGCTTCTCTTACCGTCATCGGATTCCGAGGCTTCGCCTTCCACGCTTGCCCCCTGCACTGATTTACTCATTGCACTGTCCAAAGCCCTATCCTCAGCTGTACAGCCGTTGCCCGTCTCATCTTCACTGTCCGTCTCCGGAGCTTCTCCTTCAATTACAACTTTATGATCCATCCTGTCTTAAACAAAAAAATATTCGAAACTGATGCCATAAACAAATAACAATTTTTAACATTTATTGTTATTTTTCTACTTCATAAAGAACAGTGACATTTCTTCGAGTAACACTTCATCAAGAGATGGCAGTATAAAATGCATCGATAACCTATATTTTTTAACATAGTTGACAAAACAGTGAAATGTTGTAAACATTAGATAAATAGTAAACTTTTGATAATATATCACTTGTTTTTATAAAACAAATCTAACAGACATTCACTTTGATATGTTACTCTTATATTTTTGATTATGATATTGTTTTTTGGACATTGTAAATATTAAAAATAGGTTATGGCCGATACTGATTGTCAAAGTGAGAGTGCCAGTTCAATTTGTGATGAAGAAAGAGTTAGAAGATTATTTCAAGCATGTGATGCAAATGGGGATGGATATATTGATAGGTAAAATATATTGTCAAAATTAAATTTTGGTTATTTTAATGGTATATTTATTTTAGCCAAGATCTTTTGGCCATATGTCGAGAACTCAGTTTAGAAGATTCTCTCGATGAATTGATGCTGCAACTTGGTGCTGATTCTCAGGGCCGTATTTCTTATCAACAGTTCCTACAACGGAGGTTAGCTTTAAAACCTGAAATTGAAGCATTGAAAGCTCCACAAAATCATGATACTGCAAGTGATAACAGCCAAGGTATGTTATTTTTAAGTATTAGTGCTTACAGAGATGTATATATGATTATTTTATTGTTATCGCAGCCTTTTGAAATATGGGTCAATCCTGCTTATAAAATTATTTTGCTGTAGACTTCGCCGCATCTCTACATATTTCATTTAAACTATTATATTGTATCTTCGAAAAGTTCAAAGATAAATATCGTTTTCCCTCTATTTTCTTCACTCTGTATATGTTACTTTATTTTTATTTACTCATTTATTTAAATTTGTAATAAAATTTTAATTAACTGTAATTTCTTAAGTATTATATTACGTACAACGTTTTAATGATAAATATTGTTTTGCGCAGGGAAAATAGACAGCTGGGAATGGGATTCTGGTGCCAGAGATCTAAGTCCAGTGCCACAACCTTTGTCTGCCAAAACTAACAACCATCATTTGCTGGAACCACTGATTCAGGTGAGTTTTTCTGATGATTTTATCTTAATTTATTCATCCAATGAAAAAAATAAGTAGGTTGTAAAATTAGGTTCCAAACTTGTTGCAAATTGGTTTGTTATGTTTTTTAGAATAATTTCAAAACTGTTTTACTGTGATAAATCATATATTGAATGTTATCTTCTCAAATATTTTTAGTATCAGCCCTGCCTACGAAATCCTGTAAACTATGAAAATTCACAGTATATATATTTTTTCAGATAAACAGATTTCGTCGCATAAATGTTAATGTAATTCCTGCTAATGATGTAAAAATAAAATTTCCTTATCAACTTATTTAAGAGGATTAATTATTTTTTTAATCCCATACTAATTCATTTGTGGTTAACAAAACATCGAGATAACATTAAAATGTCTTTCTTATAAATTCTAAGTTATTTTTTGTACGTATTCTAACATTGAATATATTGGGTCTCGTGAAAGTGTAGTTATTTTTGGAAATTTGGGTATTAAATCAAAAACTATATCTCAAAAATGGTAAGAAATAGAGACCTAAGGTTTAAATCTTTAAAAAATTTAGTTTTACGATGTTTTTTCTGTAATATTTGGTCCGTAATGACCTAAAACTAATTGGTAAAATTTTGATTTTATTTTGTAAATTTCAAAAATTCATATCTTAAAAATGGTAAGAGGTAGAGACTTGAGGTTTGAATTTTTGGAATTCTTACACCTTGTTTTGTCTAGAAAAATTAATGTTTGGTCCGTAATGACCTAAAACTATTGAAAATTTTGATATTTTTGTAATTTTAAAAATTCATATCTCAAAAAATCAGCTGTGGCCACCACAGGACCGACCGCCATCGTAAAGTACTTATATAAAATACATTCTAGCAGCAGAGTAGAAATAACTTGGCCTAATATTTTCCAACGGAGAAATTATTTATCATTACAATGGAAACGTTACATATAAGTATGAAAAAATAGATACTTGGAAAAAATTTTTGACTTTGATTTTGGTCAAAATATAGTTTTAAGCTAATTTTGCGGTGAGTATTATGAAAAAAAATATTTAAAAAATTCATACTTTCCTAGGTTTTGAGTTAGAGCCGATTTGGGTCAGTTTTTTGCCTATAATTCCAAAACTTTTGCCTAAATTTCAAAATGGACCAAATTTTATTGATCTATGATCAAAAATACATATTTGTACCAATTTTCAATAAAATCGGAGACAAATTTTTTTTGCTTAAAAATCATGATTTTTAAGGTCTACCCCTTACGATTTTTTCGATTTTTGGCCATTTTTAAGGATTTTGGATTACTGCCCCTACAAAACTTAATAATTGATTTATTAAGGCCCAAATTTATTTTTAGACTAAACAATGTAGGAGAATTTCAAAAATTCAAACTGCATATTTATATCCCTAACCATATTTTAGTTAGGATTTACCAAAATTTTCAAAAAATTTTTTTGTTTCAAAATAGGGTAAAAAGTCAATTAGGACCTTAAGATTTCAAAAATTTCAACCGCAGGTCTTTATCGCATTTCGTTTTTGAGATACGTCCATGACAAGATAAAAATTTCTATAAATCAGGCCATATTAAAATTAGTCATTATTTTAAAATACGTCAAAGGAATAAGGCCTCAATTTTTTTCTGGACTAAATAAACTACGAGGAATCCAAAAATTCTAATCTCAGGTCGTTTTTTCTAACCATTTTTGAATTGTGATTTTGTTTAATTCTCATATTTCACAAATAATGTAAATTATGCTATTAAAAAGATTGTCAAATTTAATGTTGTCATAATTTCAAAACGCGTTTAATGAATAAGGCCTCAAATTTTTTCCTAACTTAAATAAACTACGAGGAATCCAAAAATTCTAACCTCAGATCGTTTTCTCTAACCGTTTTAGAGTTGTGATTTTTTTTAATCCACAATTTTTACAAATAATGTTAATTACACCATTAAAAATATTATCATAATTTCAAAATGCATTAAACGATAACGCCTCAATTTTTTAAAAAAAGCTAAATACACTACCAAGAATCCAAAAATCTCAGATCGTTTTTTCTAAGTAATGGAATTTCTTGGAGTTGCATTCCTCTTGTCTGCAAGCAAAAAAAAAACTATTAAACTCTTGTTATTTATAAAACATTTAATTGAAAAATAAAAATTTAAGTTATTTCATGTTATTTCATATAATAACTAGTTATAACAGTTTATTTTAGAGATATTTTGTTTCTTTTTTTATTGTTTTCAAAGCTTGCTACGTTCAACTTTGTAAAACTTATGTTAATTATTATTTTGTAAATAAATGGTTGCCATTTTGAAATGGTTAACATAAAAATATGACTTTTTGGTGTCATTATAAAGCTAATTTAATGTACTTTTAGAAAAAAATATAAAATTATCGATTCCTTATGCTAGATCTAAAGTTGACATCATATCCGGTGAAACCGGAAGTGCCTCAGAATTCTTATAGTAACCTTTAGATGGGCCTTTTTGTCTAGTTTAACTTTTGTTCTGAAGATTTTTTGTATCTTTACAAATAAAGGAGATTTTCGGGGTGCCCCGTTTCAAACAAACACCCTGTATACCTGCGAAACCCTGCAATGTGTGAAAATTCACACTTCACATCAATTTTTAGGGTTTTGTAGGTATGACCAAAAAACCCTTATACCGTCATTTTGTCGTCTGTCTGTCTGTCTGTCTGTCTGTCTGTCTGTCTGTCTGTCTGTCTTTCTGTCTGTCTGTCTGTCTGTCTGTCTGTCTGTCTGTCTGTTCGGTAAACATTGTAGCCAAACGGCTAAACCTAGAGAGTTGAAATTTGGCATGCTTATACAACTCTTTGACCCGCACATAGGAAAAATACTAAAACATCTAAAAAACATACCCCCCTAAAAATATAAACAAATATGTGCTCATCGAAAACAAAAATATTTTTTTTAAATTCTGAGTAGGGTATCAAATGAAAGCCCTTAGTACGTGAATTAACGATCAAATTTTTATTTTTGCAAAATAAATTATTTTGATGCGATTTTTGCCAAAATATTGCAAAAAAAATTTTGTCCCGCACCCTGTAGCCCAGATGGTTTAAACTAAAAATCTAAAAAAATTCTAAGTAATGTATATTGGTGTGAACCGAAATAGTACAACAGGAATTTTTGATCAGATTATGTTTTCGGAAAATAACGCATTTTTTGTGGTTTTTGGTTCACAAAGTACAAAAGTTATACCAATGTAAGACACTCACATACAAGGCATGCGATAGCGTAACGGTTAGAGCACTGGTGTCGTAAGCTAAAATGCGAAACGAAGGGTTTCGAGTTCGAGTACGGAGTGAATTTTATTTTTTGTTTTTTTTTTCATTTTTATTATGTTGAAATTATTTTGTCAAAATTCTTGCACAAATGTTGCATTTAATTTTTAAGAGCGTAAATTTAATAACCAGTCTTATTATATGATTAACAGACGATAAATTATTTTAAAAATATCGTTCATTTTGCCGTGATTACTACAAAGTAAAATTTGTCCTACACACTCAGCATACCGCCTTCACTTATTATATACCTGCAAAATCCTGAAATGTGTGAATATTCACACTTCACATCAATTTTTTCATTACTGATGATGATTCCTACGTTACTAGCTTCGAATTTTATTAACATAGATGAGTAAAACTAATGTTAATAAAAATGCATTGATTTCATTTAGTTATTGTTATAAAATAAGGGATTGTTGATTAGTAACAATTTTTTCATTATTTCATTTTAACTTTTCCTAAGAAATAAGTATATTTTCTCGGATCTAAAATTGCGTACGCTAATTGAATATAAATGAATTACAAACAATTGCTTTGATAATGAGATTATTGTGTAACTTCCTGAAATAAGGGAGTGTTAGATATAAGATGAAATTAATACAGGAACTGAAGTAGTTATAAATAATGTTCATATAAATACCAGAAAGCGTTCAGTACGCCGCCGCCAACATTCCAGACGTTTTATCTAACTAAAATTCAGGCGCTGAGATCATTACAACATTGACGCGGAAATAGACGCTCTACGGCGTTTCTACGTACCGTCTTTCTGTGACCTATATTAATCTATTGTTGTTTAACCAATGTTTGTGATTACAAAATTAAGATATTGTGTCAAAATAATTAAAATGACAACAGTTAAAATATATTTTAATGAAAAATATGAAAATTAATTCGTGTTTTTTATTAATATTTCGTGATAATAACATGTAGGATGTGCCCATATATTTTTGTTTTTTATTTTGCATTTTGAAATGCAAAAGGAATTAAATATTTATAACTATTACTTATAAGTGGGTGAGTAATTAATTATGAGGGTTATGTTTATAAAATTAAAGCATTGATGTATTTAAATCATATTACAGTAAGCCAGTGCTTTCCAACCGGTGTGTTGCAATTTGTAGCTATGTCATAGCAGTGTTGTAATAGATGCATTTAAAAAAACGGGGGTGGCCACCACAGGACCGACCGCCATCACAAAGTACTTGCATAAAATACATTCTAGCAGCAGAGTAGAAATAAATTGGCCTAATATTTTTTAACAGAGATATTATTTATCATAACCATGGAAACGTTGCATATAAGTATAAAAAAATGGATACTTAGAAATAATTTGGAAAAATTTTTCTAATTTTTTTTTCGTTTTATCAAAAAATGTCACAAATAAAAGCTGTTAATTATTGCTTTTATAGCAACTTTTGTTAAATACATTTTTTCGAAATATTTTTCTGATAATAATAATAATAATAGTAAAAAAAAATGGTGATGTTAAATATTCGCCAAAATCTTAAAATCGACACGAATTAACTCCACCGATTTTTACCAAAAGTTGATCAACTCGTGCCATTGATGGCAGAAGCTTAAATATGAAGTTTCATAAAAAAATCTTTTAGCCGAATTTGGTCTGCACGTGTACACAGACAAACGGACGGACAGACAGACGGACAGAGGGACAGACAGACGGACAGAGGGACAGACAGACGGACAGACAGACAGACAGACGGACAGACCGACAGACATCATGCTAAAAATAGTCAAAACGTTATGTAGGGACCTCAATTCGTGGAGATCCATCGAAATCTCGAAATGTCAAAATCGGTATGATCACAATACCTCCCTTATATATGTTGGCGGTCGGTAAAAATAATAATAATAATTTATCATGACCCTGGAAACGTTACATATAAGTATGAAAAAATAGATAGAATTTCGGAAAATAATTCAATTTTTTTTTCGTTTTATCAAAAAATGTCTCAAATAAAAGTTGTTAGTTATTGCTTTTATATCAACATTTGTTTAATAAATTTATTCGAAATATTTCTCCGTTGTGAAATATTCGCAAAAATCTTAAAATCGACACTAGTAAACTTCCATTTTTAGTCAACCGATTTTTACCAAAAGCTGATCAACTCGTGCCATTGATGTCAAAAGCTTAAATATGAAGTTTCATAAAAATCATTTTAACCGAATTTGCACTGCACGTGTACACGGGCTGACAGACAGACAGACAGACAGACATACAGACAGACAGACCGACAGACATCATGCTAAAAATAGTCAAAACGTTATGTAGGGACCTCAATTCGTGGAGATCCATCGGAATCTCGAAATTTCAAAATCGGTATGATCACAATACCTCCCTTATACCATGAGTTCAAAAAGTAACTACATAAGGGTTGGCGATGGAAAAATGAAAAAATGTCTAATGTAAGCTTTAGAATTAATTAACTGTCATCACTGTTGTTTTTGTCATAAGTTATTTGTTATTATATAAAGCAGTATAATCTGTCTCAATTTGTAATACGAAACTAGATCTGGTTACTTTGGTGACTGTTGTGGTGTAAACAGATTTTGGCGTATCCGTGTGAACCAACACTATGATAATATTATAAATGTATTGTCAATATACAACATAAAAAATGAACTTTTCCTGTTAGTTCCGTATTACAAAATGAGACAGATAATATAAGCAGTTCACTTTTGTAAGAACAAACTAGATCTGGTTAGTTTGGTTACTTTTATGGTGTGTTACTGACTTTAAATGTCAATTAAAAATATTCCTTACGCTGTAAAACCGACTTTAGGTTGATAAGGTTATGATCATTATAATTAAGATATCATTTTTCATTATGACATATGTCAAATGGATCGACATTTTAAAAAAGTGACATTTTTTAATACCAACATGACATACAGCTTCAAAGGTGCTATTGAAAACAAAATTTCATCTTAGTTTGTTCTTACAAAAGTGAACAGCTTATAGACATTATTTTATTTTTCCCTAGCCAGCCCTTATGAAACTTTTTGATATGTTGGCGGTCGGTAAAAAAGAAACAATACGATATTGGGTCAAATGTACTGATATTAATAAAGTATCGGAAGATTAGTACCGGTACCAAAATCGCGATATCGAATAAAAAATATCGATACTGGTATCGTATCAATAGTATCGGAATATCCCTATGCAGAGCACACTCTGAACACACTTCGGGGTAGCCTTTCCCACACTAGTGCGGACATGGAGTTTATTTCTGCACTAGTCTGATAATGAACTCTATTATCTAACTGAAATGACTTAGATAAGTACGCCTATTTCTTTACAGCCGTAAAAAAATAACTATTATAAACATAATCAAGATAATTAAAGACTCACCCTCATTAAATGACAGTGTATTTATTTTTAAAATTATACAAATATAAATAAACAGTGTTAAGTTTTGAAACTATATGTAGAGTTTGTTAGTGAATTTTAACCCGTTGAAAATAAATCCGTCAAACTGAGGGCCAAAGCGCATTATTGCATATCAAACCAATCCAACACCGGCCAGGATTGTTGGAACATCACCCTGGATACATTGAGGGACGGCTCTGGGGGCGGTTGCCATACTACGTACGTATTTGCTGACACTGTGGAAAGATGCACTGGAACACCAAGTCCAGAGGAATCAACACCACTTGCCGAAGTACACGGCCAAACCAAACGAAACAATCCAGAAAAAAATACAGATAACGAAACTCAAATATTTAACGATAAAATTAAAGAATGGGGCAATGTAATTGAAGAACTACCATATTTATACGAAAATAAACAGAATAATGATGAATTACCTGGGAATAAATCTGAGTCAGGTACTGATAATATAACAGATGATTGGTTGAAAAATAGTCCGGAAAATAAATTATCACTCTCTAACCATGAATCGAATAAAAGTCTTAATGACTGGATTGTTGTAAGTAGTCGTGAAAAGAAATATTTACCTGAAAATCAGTGTCAGAATTATACTTATGGACAGATTTTACTTAAAAATGTACATGATCGTCCTTTTTTTAATAACAAATACAGTGATTTTGGTACTTGTCATTATCCTTTTACTATTACTAATGGTAGTACAGTTGAAAGGACTTATGATGAGCCTTGTGTGGATTTACCAAGGAGTCGTTCGTGGTTATGTTGTCCTGGTTCACGACCAGTTACGACTCAGTCGCCGCAGAAAACTTTGGAAGCGCCTGTTCTTGGAGAAAATGTTATTACAACACCACCAGCTGTTCATTGCTCGGAACACTGTGTATGTTTTATTTTATTACTTCTAATCTTAAGTGACGTTCATTGATAATGAATACGGAATGAATACCGGAACACTTGTTCAGTAAGATTGAAACATAGTTTCATGTGTTGACAATGTGTTATTTGATTTATAATTAATTATTTCACTATTATAAATGATTTATATCTCTTTGGGGTCGAGCTTTCACACATGAACGCTACACAACTTGCATTACTTAACTATGTAGTGTATTGAGAAGTGACATTACCTATAGAGGCGCTGTTGTCGCTTACAAAATGGCAATTGGAATAGGATTTTTTGACATTTGCCATTTGATTAGGGTGACCATTCGTTCCGCATTCTAAAATTTTGTCCCGCATTTTGTAACTTGTATTTGAGGAAATTAGGACTTTTTTTTTTTTGCTCTTCACTTGGATTTGGGAGGTGAGGACCTTTTTTTTTGCTCTTCACTTGGATTTTGGGAGATGAGGACCTTTTTTTTTACTCTTCACTTGGATTTTGGGAGATGAGGACCTTTTTTTTTGCTCTTCACTTGGATTTTGGGAGATGAGGACCTTTTTTTTTTGCTCTTCACTTGGATTTGGGAGGTGAGGACCTTTTTTTGCTCTTCACTTGGATTTGGGAGGTGAGGACCTTTTTTTTTTGCTCTTCACTTGGATTTTGGGAGATGAGGACCTTTTTCATTTGCTCTTCACTTGGATTTGGGAGGTGAGGACCTTTTTTTTTGCTCTTCACTTGGATTTTGGGAGATGAGGACCTTTTTTTTTGCTATTCACTTGGATTTAGGAGGTGAGGACCTTTTTTTTTGCTCTTCACTTGTATTTGGGAGGTGAGGACCGTTTTTTTGCTCCGTCCCGCCTTGCCTTCTTAAGAAAATGGTCACCCTACATTTGATACACAAGAATTCACATTGCAGTTAATTTTCTGTTGCGATTTTAAAGGCATTTTATTAAATTTTTCTTCACTTTAACACATACAAACAATGCAATTAAATGAGCCACATCCAACAAAATCCTATTCCGTTAAGTTCCAAAATATTTCGCTAGGCGTCACTTCAGTTATTGTCAGTTCTCAATAGTCCGTACCATATTAGTTTTGAAGGTCGCAATAAAATAATACGAGTTAGGGAACTAAAATTACAATAGAAGTGATATAACTAGGCGTGTCTACCCATAGCCGTAGGGATTAGTTTTTCACATTACGCATCTTACTTAAAGGATTAACAAAAACAAGTATACTTATTTATAGTTAGTAATTAAACGTATATATGCGCCACTGACCGTTGACTGTTTACAACGTGGTTGTAAACATAAACCCTAGTTCTTTTGTAGTTTCACAATGTGATTATAGTTATACGGGATAATTGTTTTATGCCGATCTTCAAAAGTAATATGGTACGTTCTATACTAGTGTAGCTCACATAGTCGATTCTGAGCTGTTATTTTTTTTTTTTTATATTTTAATTTTAAAAGATGATGTAGGTACACTACCTTAGTTATAAATACAACAACAACAAAAAAATAACATTTTTAGCAATAATTTAGTCATGAAAAATAATCATTGTGTCAAAAACGCTGATTTTTTAGTACTTTTTTGGAAAAAAATCTTATTAAAATAAAAATATAATAAATAAATATAAAACTATTTCCCGTTTCTTTATCAACGTCTTAAGAGCTTTCTTTTGATTCTTTTAATTCTATGCATTCTTTTTAACGTTGCATGTACCGTTCACATCTGTTATAAATTAGTACGTTACGAATAGCCCTCCATCTGTGAATTTTGAAACCAACTATTTAGCTTCGTAAAATATTTTATATGTATTATCGTTCTTATAATTCTGTTGTCTTAGATTTTAACTACCTAATTACCTAAATTGATCATATTTACTGCCCGTCTTTGTAATTTTGAGCAAGATTTATGCAAGAAGTTATGTAAAGGCATACCATAACTACGGTGTCATTGATAGAATGCGATAGCCAATGTGTTTATATGTCTGTCTCATTAAAACATCTCACTAGCTATAAGTTTAGAAAATTATGCACAATCCACAACAAACAGTGTATTAAATTTGGAGGTCTGAACGGTTTCACGTCTTACCATATGACAAACTTTCTGATGACAGTGAACAGTGCATAAGCTATTGATTTAAGAGCTCTGAATGCGGTTTTAAGGTCGAAAATGATCTTTCAGGTAACACCGTCGTTACTGGTAACGTTACCAAAATTTTTAGCAAACAGTAAATGTTTGGGAACATATTTTTGTCGCAGTGAATTATACATGCTATTGCGTTAGTAGGTTTATTTGAAAAGACATAAAGAAAATAGTTAATTTGACCGCCATATTTGTATAGCAACCGGAACAAGAACTGAAAACCGGGACTGTCCCGGTCATACCGGAACGCATGATGGCCCTATTTAAATTATAAAACACTAAGGCCCGGTCTTTCCACCTTCAGATAAAGTTCCAGGTAACTATCTGACAGATAAGGATATTTATAATTTAATCTGCTGAATAAATGTCATCCCTTCTTTCTATACAAATGTATCTATCGGATAGTTATCTAACGGATAATGAGACTGACGTATTGGATTCACTGACTGGTATTGACATTTATTCAGCAGATGAAGTTATAAATAACCTTATCTGTCAGATAGTTACCTGGAACTTTATCTGAAGGTGGAAAGACCGGGCCTTACATTGACTAAATGTCATAATACGATATAAAAAATAATAATCACTATTTTCCATTTTTCTAAATGAAAACTACATATTTAAAAATTGTTAGAGGATCTGCAGCCCCCTAGCCCCCCCTTAAATACGCCCCTGTTTGGTGGTCATGCCTACAAAATCCTAAAAAAAAGATGTAGCCACCAATTTTATTAATATTACTGCATCCGATTTAGTAAGCAAACAATATTGTATAATTTTTCATGTCAACTTTATACAATTTTTGCATATTTAAAAGTGTTTTTATTTGTTTAATTGCTTGTCAAGGATGCTAAATAAAGTAACATACTTAATGCTGTAGTAGAGATACGTTGAATAGGTTTCTCGTGTCCTACATATGTGCGGTGGAATCCTGGCAAGGTCATGGCAGCGTTGCAGGACTATTGATTCGGAAGCACTGATCATTTAAAATTCTACGTGTATCTAGGAATACTCCTGGCGATATTATTTTGTTATTACATTACACAGAACAAATCGTCTGACGTCATGTCAGTTGTGAAGGATTTATTTATTTTTAACAGGGGGATTTTTGAGAAACATTAAACATCTGTGAGATTTAATAGACTAAACAGAAGTCTACTAAGGACTATTATTTAACTAAACTGGTGTTCAATTTAATATAAAATATTAATATTTCATTTAATACCTTACATGAAATTTAGAAAATATAAACAATAAGCCAAGATACGGTGGTCAAATATAAATTTAATTTTTTCAAAAACTATTCATTTATATTAATAAATAAATATATAGGTATTTTCTTGGGTTTCGGTCGATAATTAAAAGCAAATTTAGTCTATATATTTATCTATAAAATACGGTCAAGAATTCTTTTATTCAACTTATATTAATAAAATTGGAGGTTATATCTGCTTTTTTTTTTAATTTTCGGCTTCATATTTCCTTTTTACCTGTTTCAGATGATTATAAGACAATATCCGCAATCAATTTTTGTCTGTCTGTCTGTCCGAGATTCACGCAAAAACGGCTAGACATAGTTTTACGTAATTTGGTATGATGATAGAGTAGAACCAGGATTCGAACATAGGCTATAAGGCATTTAAAAATTTTTATTCTAGGGTGTTGTTTCGGAGTTAAAACTGTTTATTAAAATATCTTCCTCATTATTGACTCCAGGGCTTCGAACTGGAACTGAACCGAAAAGTGAAAACCGAAAAAAAAAACGTTATTTTTGCCGGAACGAAAACCGGAGCTGAACCGAAAAAAATATCGGTTTATTTCGGTTCAGATAATGTTTATGGGAGTGAACCAAAATATAAAATACATTTTATTTAATATTCTTTTTTAAACTGATGAACAGAAAAAAATCGTAATTTTTTTAACTGATGAGTAAAAAAAAATCCGCTTCTATTATTTCGGGGGGTGAACGCCCAGAACCCCCCCCCCCCCCCCTGGCAGCGGTCTTGGTATGATTAATATAGTAGAAAATAAATTTCTAATACAAAGAAAAGCATTTAAAAATTTATCACTCGGAACTCAACCGAAAACCGAAAAAAACCGTTATTTTTGCCGGAACGAAAACCGGAACCGATCTGATATATATTTTTTTAATTGAACCGGAACGAAAACCGAAACGAAAAAAATAACGGTTCGAAGCCCTGTAATAAATTTTAAAAACATTTTTAAATTTTTATATTTAAAAATACTGTGCACTGTCGGGGTCCATTTATTATTTATACATTTATTGTTAAAATACAGAACTACGCAAAAGCAATTTAGTTCCGCGTAAACGGCTAGAATAGCCTATAATGCTAATACTGGTTAACAAAATTATTATAAATTTAAAAAATTATTTTTAAATTTTTATATTTAAATTGCTGTGCACTGTCGTGGACCATTTATTGTTTATGCAATACAGAACTACGCAAAAAAATCCACATTAAAATTCTCATTAGCGCAACTAATTAAGAGGATTAATTTCTTTACTTAATCCTTTATTGCATAATTTTGGTCGACACTACGTCACTAATCTTTCCAAATATTTCTCGTTCAGAATCATTTATGAAACGTTCTAACACATGTTGACCAATGCATTTTTTTGTATAAAATACCCTTAAATTAATATTTTTTTTTAATTGAACCGGAACAAAAACCGAAACGATAAAAATAACGGTTCGAAGCCCTGATTGACTACTGAAAAATGTATATAACAAAAATTGTTTACAATAATAAAACAAATATTTTTCGTCATTAATAGTCCGCGTTAGAAAATTATATATTTTACTGGTCCGCGGTGCGTTTTTGATTGAGAAACACTGCTTTACATCAAAAATGTTCATGCGGAAACATTTTTGTTTCTTCTTCAATGCGGCTTTTAATTAGAATATTATTCACGGGGCAATAGAAATTTTACTTATAAGGTTGAAATATCTCATTTCTTCTTTATTTAACAGCAAAATTGTATATGAGAAAAGAAACTATCAGATCAGTTCTGTAAAAATTTACTGTGTAGTAACGTTACTATAAGATAAAATATTATAAAATGTATAATGACTTTCATTCATGATAGTAACTGACCTTTGTCATAGTGACAAATTTAGTTACTATGATCATAGTAACTGAGTTACAGGATTGGTCTGTATTTTTTTCTGTTCAATGCATATCGGGAATAAAAAGAAATCGCACGGATTTTTATAAAAATATATTTTTTTGAAGAAAAACACATTATCAAAAATTTAATCAACATCAAAGGGGCGGTATTTGGGGTTATTAGTGTAATCCCATTAGTAGAGAGAGGATTTATGAAGTTTACACACGGGCGACATTTAGGTTCGATTCTAGTAATAGGCAATCATGAATATTTGCAGACGGATAGCCGACACCCAACGTGGTGTTCCTGTGTATATTATTTTGTTTGACTTCTTTCTGTTTATTCCAGGCGAAGGTACAACAGCAGTTAGATGAACAAGCCCAGAGGTATGAAGAACAGTTGACTGAACTCCATTCTGTTATTGCTGAATTAACAAGAAAATTACACCAACAAAGAGTCATGGCGATAACTGAGGAGGATGAAGGTTCCGGTAAGCAATCTTAACCTCTTCTTGCATTTTGGCACATATGTGTACATTTTAAAAACCAAGATCTAATGAAAAATTAACTAATATATTTATTGCACGATGGCCACATATGATGCCATTTTGCATATTAGTTCATATATCTTACGCTTGAGGGTGCTGCAGGGGTGTTTCAATGCATAGGGGAAAGGAGAAACACGAGTAAGTGACGCCTGCAGGAATTGGACACTATCCAGAGAAAAAAGTATATAAAAATCCACCACGGTGCCATGAAAAAAATTGTTCAAAACGTACAAGATATGCATGTAAGAAGTGCAAAGAGCCTTTGTACCCAGAATGCATGGAAAATTTCCATGCATAGAAGATATTCGTATTGATATTCGCTCTATGGCCATATATGTGTACGTTTGGTTTTTACATCAAATATTGGTCAAAAATAAGTTAAATTTTAATTTTTTGTATTTTTTATATTTGATTAATAAAAACTAGTGTGTTTAGATTCTTTAAATATTTTTTAAATTTTGAAAAAAATATTCGTGCAAGAAGAGGTTAATGCACAAAATAGGCGTTTTCGCAAACCCTATCCGATACATATATGACGTCATTGATTTAATCTGATAGCTACGAACCTGTTCGCAAACTTTTTCTTTGATCAGATACAAAACTATCTACGTTCGCAAACCTACAATAACTATCTGATAAACGCGATCGCATAGCAATATTTCAATCCTGCAAAATAGTAGGATCCATTTCAGATTAAATATCCTAAAAAATTATTTGATGTGTATGTCATTTTGGGTTTTTGACTTCAATCTAAAAAATTTTGCCGATTATAACTATTGGACACGCTCTTTTTTTCGATGATGATGGTTATGATGATACTGACGAAAATAATATGGTAATACTATTTTTAAACCGCAAAGAATTACAGTGGAAAACTATGAAAATATTATTTATCGTTATTCGTCAAGATCTTACAAATCGTCAAGTTTAAGTAATGAAATAAAGTCGTAAAGTCGTAAGTGGTGCCATCTAGACAATAAAACACTAAACTCTAAACAATCCTGTCCGCAAAGGTCCGTAAGAAGTTATTTGGATCAAGCGATTAATATTCGTTCGCAAACTGACTTTATCTGATAAATTCTATCCGATTGAATTTCGTGACGTCATTTATTTATCGGATTCGCGATCGGATTGAGGTTTGCGAAAACGGCTAATTATTATGTAACAAATGTTCAGGAATGTAATAAATAATATAATAAATTAAATTTTTATTTTAAGAAATGTGCACGAGTGCTCATGATGACTCAATAACATGTCCATTAGAAGTAAGTGAACTTGAAAATGAACATTTAGAAAATGAATTATCGGATACAGAAACAAAACATCCCGTAAGTATTTGTTCTTCATTTTTACCACTTTCATGTTTGTTTTTTTTTTTTTTTTCTTTTTCAGTATATCGACGATGTGCATGCAATCTCCTATAGTAAAGGAGAATTTAGATGACAGATGACGGTTAATAGGGGATAGGCATGATTTTTTTTTTATTTTTTATTATATTCCTCTTGTTGCATATAAATATAAAAAACAATTTTGCATTTTTTTTTAATTTGAAGGCTTAAAAAAATCAAATGTATGTAGCGCGCGAAAATCACGTGTGACGTCATACCCTACATAAGTGTACTACTTACAGTTTACCCAGTCTACAGCGTACAGCCTACATAGTCTGTCGTGAACTTATTTGCTTGTATAACTTTTATAGATTGTGTAAAGTTAGAGTGATTTTAATTAAAATAAAGTTTAATTCTATAAAAACAATTTATACATATTTACCGAATTAAATTTTATATTAAAATATATAACCTATATTGCAGTATTTCAATTATGCCTCTAACGTTTTGTAACTTCATGTAAACAATGTTGTAAAATTCTGACATCTAAATTACATGAATATTTACATTTTACAGAGTTGCAGCGTTTATATTGTTTACATTAAGTTATAGAATACATAAATGGTTTACTTACAAGTCTGTTTTGACACCACGTATTTCTTCAGCACTGTATCATTCATTATTTTTCATATATTCCATAAAAGCATCAATGTTGGGTAAATTATCACTCTGAGCCCTAACAAAATCTTTATCTGCCAATTTAATAATAAATGCGTGAAAAATTGTTTAAAAACAAATACAAAACTCTCGAACAATACAATATACACACGTATAGATTATGTTGTAGTCTAGGCCGTCTAGGGCTTGACGTTATGCTCAGTCGTATTTACTCGGCAACCTTCGCGCTGTGGTCGGCTTATTTCAAATTTACAATTTTTTAATTACAAAATTTGGCTGTAATATTAATTAAAATGTGATTCTTGTTTTGTTAGGTGACATAACTAATATTAACATATCAAAAAAATGTAGTTTTAAGGAAATATAAATTTTATGCGTATCCCCTATTCCAACGGTTCCCAAACTTTTTTGACCGCGACCCGGTACGAGGTTTTAAAATTTTTCGCGACCCAACTTATGAAAAAAAAACATTTATTTACAAAACAAATTTTATTTTAAAGCAGTAGCTTTAGGCAGCAGTCTGACTGATCGAGCGCCGTCGTGTAACGTAGCGTCGAGTCGTGTAGCGTCATTTAAAAATTTAAAAGCTGGTCTGACTGATCAAGTACTGTCGAGTATTATCGATCATTCAGTGTCAAGTAAATTTGTTTCTCACTTGTCAAATAGTGCATATTCCAACCTAAAACTATCAAACAGTTAATTTTGTTTTTGAGGTAATATTTGGACAATAAGTTGTTTTTTATACAATATTAGTATGTCAGATAGCGACGAGGCTTAAATTCTCTACTTAATATGGAGAAATAAAATTTAAAAAAAAGAAGAAAAACTTATGGGCTCGAAACATATTTTTAGATAGAGAAGTGTTAGGAGAATTTCACCATTTGAAACCTCAACTCGAAAATGATGAGTCAATGTTTTATAGCTATTATAGAATGAATAAATCATCATACGAGTTACTGATATATTTAATTTCATTATTTCAATAATTCATTAAAAAAACTAAAATCATACACTTATTTTGGAACGGAGGGAGTATTTTACTTTACAAATAAAAATATTAAATTGGAAAAACAGTAATGTTAGAGTGAACAATATTTTGAAAATCATCTGGGAATCTAAATATTTAGAACTTCCATTTAATATCCTACATGAATAATAAAAAATCCAATTTACCGCTAGTTTAGTCTTACATTTGATACCCTACATTTTTTGAGCAAATTATTGAGTGCAATCACCGAACATTATTATTGAAAATTAATTTATGTCCGTGATTGATCATAGAGATCGTCGTTTTCTCTAACTAGATTGATTAATAACTCAATCTCGATTGTACTCCACACTTTACTAATTAGCGAGTCCATTTTACTCTATATTGTAATTTTGTTTTTTTTTTGACGTTCCAACTGTCAAATAATATATGGTTATGAACTAATATGCTTAAATGCGCATGTGCTATTGCCTCGAGCGTCGAGTGAAATTCAAACCGGTTTGAAATACAAACAACTTGATGCTACTTGACGGCAAATGATGGTTCAGTGCGACTCATGCCCTTAGTTAACGTGTGTTTGAAATTTGCTCGACAGCAAACGATCGACAGCACTCGATCAGTCAGACTGCTGCCTTATAGTAATAAAGAGTAATAAATAGTAATAAAGAGTATAGTATAGTAATAGTGAATATAGTATAGTAATAAAGAGCACAAATACACACTATTCTAGTGATTAACTGACGTAAAAAAAAAATAATATGTACAAAAAAAATCTTTTTTGTGTTTTTACAATTTTTTTCGCGACCCGACAAAATTTTTCTGCGACCCGGTGCCTGGTCGCGACCCACACTTTGGGAAACGCTGTCCTATTCCAACAACTGCACTTTAAATATTATCATTATTAAAGAAAGTTCATAATTTGTTATTTTTTAAGATTGTTGAAAATAAAAGCTATAGGTTACATTCCATTTTATATTTTTTTCAATTAGAGACAGTCGTAGAAAAAATATTGTATGAAACACATGCATAAAGCGTCCAACTACTTTATCCAATTGTTTCATAAATAATTATTGTATTTAAAATTAAAATATACCTTCTCTGTATCACTTTGTCTATATATACACGAATGTTAATGCATAATAAAATATTATTATGCTTTTTTGACATAATAGAAATTTCTACTAGTTTCTACTTCTTTCCAATCAATTTGAATTTATTTAAATAATTTGATCATAAACAATTTTTTTTTGCATTTTAGCTAACCGATAGCCCTTTGGAATTACCAGATCCAAAAATAAATACATCTCAACAAGATACAAATGAAATATTAACATCTAAAGAAGAAAATGAAGCACTAAAAGTTGAAATCGAAATACTTCGAACACAATTAAGCGAAGCGCAAACTCAGTTAGCTCAGTCTTCCAGTACAGAATGCTTACAGTATTCTCAACTTCCACTAGGAGCAACTGAATGTGCAGACAAAGAAAATGAAGTTATTTTTTTATCCGATGAAAAAATTGATATTAAATCATCAACAGTTGTTCCGGTACATAAAACAAGTAGTTTAAATAATAGTAATTTTTCACCAGCTGCAATTCCTAAAATGGCTGAAAGGGTGAAATTACGAAGAGCTGCAGAAGATGATAAAGTTGTATCTTCTACGGATTTAGTTGATTCGAGTCTTTCGACAGCTGTTGCGGAACATTTAGTTGGTGATATTTTAAGGCAATGCGATCAACCTGAAAAACAGTCTTTGGAAATTGAAATTAATAGATTGTCGGCTAAATTGGAACATTCTAAAGCTCAAAATGCAGTTTTGGCTTTGACTTTGGCAGATACTAAAGAACACTGTGATAGGTGAGTGGATTATACTATTGTACCATGTGTTTAAAAAGAAATTACATAAGGGTTGGCTGTGGAAAAATAAAATAATGTGTACTGCAAGCTTTAACTGTCATCACTGTTCTTGTCATAAGTATCTATTGAAAATTAGTTAGTCAATTGTTATATAAAGCTTGCAATAGACATTATTTTATTTTTCCACAGCCAACCCTTATGTAATTTCTTTTTAAACTCATGGTATAACAAATAAAAGATGTCGTTTCAAGGTCATGTATAAATAATTGAATAATCGCATAGTTTTTTATCGCTACCGTAGGCGGTACCTATGACTAGAGCCCTGCACAACTGCGGATATCCGCTAGTTTTTTGCGGATGCGGATAAACTATCATTTAAATCGAGCGGATGCGGCTAAAATATTATATACGCAAATAATGTTTATAATAAGAAAAAAAAAAACTTTTTTGTTATATATAATTTTTCGGTTCGATGAATATTTGGGGAGTTACGGGGGAACACCCTAAAACTAAAATTTTCAAATCTCTCTTGTTATTTACTTTACATCAAGAATTTATATGAGGAACGAAATTATTCTTCTCTTTTCAAGCCAGTTTTTAATAAGATATGTATTTGGGGAGCTGTGGGGAAAGCTACTTATAATACTTAAGAAGAATTTTAAATATTTCCTAGTATTTAATATATTTTCCTAGTATTTCAAATATTTTCATAGTATTTCAAATATTTCCCTATTATTTCAAATATTTTCCTATTATTTCAAATATTTCCCGAGAACATATTTCAAATATATCTTAGAATTTCAAATATTTCCCTAGTATTTCAAATATTTTCCTATTATTTCAAATATTTTTCGAGTACATATTCAAGTATTCCCTAGTATTTCAAATAATTGCCTATTATTTCAAATATTTTCTGGAATTTCAAATATTTCTTAATATTTTAAATATATCCCTAGTATTTCAGATATTTTCCTATTATTTCAAATATGTACCGAGTACACATTTCAAGAATTTCCTAGTATTTCAAATATTTCCCTATTATTTCAAATATTTCCCTATTATTTCAAATATTTCTCTATTATTTCAAATAATTCCCTATTATTTTAATTATTTCCCTAGCATTTTAAATATTTCCTTATTATTTCAAATGTTACCTAGTACAGTCGATTCCGCTTAATTGGGACACATCGGGACTTAGGCATTTTGGCCCAATTAAGTGGCTGCCCCAATTAAGCGAATTTCACATAAAATTAAACAATGCATATTTTTCTTTCAATAATTTTATTTTATAAACTCTTGGACAAAACTATAAATTACATATAACCAAAAAATATAAACTTTTAAGAAAAAATAATAATAAATTCCAAAATAAAATAATAAATAGGTACATACAATTTAATTCAATGCAAAAATGCGTCAAGTGTAATCTGTCTTTTGTTTTTGTAACATTTCACTTCTACAAAATCAGCACAGGTATTCAGTGCGGATGTAGGGCTCCCTTCATTTCCTTCCTGCATAAAATAACTCTGTAATATTAAATTCTTTGTACATATTTTTTCTTGAGAATATGTGTAACATAATATGTACTGTGATCTTAAATTTACTGTCCCAATTAAGCGGAATGTTGTCCCAATTAAACATGTAAATTTACTGTTGGTTCCTTGGTTTGGTTTCTGTTCTTTGGTATTTGGCCCAAATAAGCGGCTGCCCCAATTAAGCGGTGACCCAATTAAGCGGAATCGTCTGTATTTCAAATATTTCCTAGTATTTTGAATATTTTCTAGTATTTCAAATAATTCTATTATTTCAAATACATTTTAATTATTTGAAATACATTATTTTAAATGTTTTTTAAAAGTATTTGATATTTCAAATTTTGAATTATTTGGATTATTTTTACTATTACAACTTAATAACTTATACTAGTAAATAATTAATTTATTTTATTATTTCAGACTGTCTTTATTGTGTGGTAAATACGAATCAAATGCAGTAGCCCTTAGATTGGCCTTAGGAATTACAGATAGAACAATAGAAGCCTACGATGTACTACTCGCTCTTCTTGAAACCGAATTGGCTGTCGATCAAAATGAACAAGGTAATTTTCCTTAACTTATAAAAATAAGCCCTACTTTGTATCGTATTAAGAATAATTTTCCTCTTATACCTCCCCACTTCGCTAACTCTATAAGTATTCCAATTTGCAATGTTTACTGAGTTTAGATAAATTTTATACTTGTATATATGAAATCGTATTTTCAGAAACTATCGATAATCGTGCAGCAGCTGAAGGAGTAGCCAAGCAGCTTCTTCAACATTTAGACACTCATCACAGTACAGACATTCTTCTGTCGCCATGGCAACACAGTATTTATCCGCATGCGCCTATAAATGGGTCAGTATTTATTAGAGATGGGAATTTCGGCTCAGTTTGCGGAACCGGATCAGTGGAGGTCGTTCAGTTTGTTGAGCCGGTTCATTGATCCGGCTCAGTGATCCGGTTAAGTAAACATGTCTCCGAAACACAGGACGGTCGTTAGTTCGTAGGTAGAAAGTCGCTTAGAGCCGGTTCTTGCAATATATAAACTGTAAATATGATCCCGAGACACAGGTCGGTTGGTTGTTCGGTCGTAGGTAGAACGTCGTTTACAGCCGGCTCTTGCTTAGAGCCGATTCTTGCAATATATGAACTGTAAACATGATCCCGAGACGCAGGTCGGTCGGTCGTTCGGTCGTAGGTAGAACGTCGCTTAGAACCGACTCTTGCTCAGAGCCGGTTCTTGTAAACATGATCCCGAGACACAGGTCGGTCGGTCGTTCGGTAGAACGTCGCTTAGAGCTTAGAGGTAGAACGTCGCTTAGAACCGACTCTTGCTTAGAGCCGGTTATTTTAAACATGATCCCGAGACACAGGTCAGTCAGTTGCCGGTCGTCCGGTCGTAGGTAGAACGTCGCTTAGCCCCGACTCTTATCTAACATTTTTGAAACAAGCAATTCACTTTATGTAGCTACTGTATTTTAAACCAGATGTGTTAAGTTTATGGCGATGTTTATTGCCCTTATAAATCGGACATCTGGGATTTGGGCAATATTTTTAATATTTTTATATAGTATGGTTGTAAGAAAATACAGACTAAAGTATCATTCACAGCTCATGTTTTAATAGATAGAACGTAATTCATAGTGCATAATGTTAATGGATAATGTTAGTGGCTAGTCACAAAACTTTGGTACCATTCATAGCTCATGTTTTAATAGATAAATCGATCTTGCTGCCATCTACTCGCAATAGAAATTACTAAACAATTTATAATAAAAATATCTTGTTATTAAATATATATATTGTTTTTTTATTAAATATACTTCTAAAAAGAACCAAAATAATATTTATTAAGTGAATTATTAAATAAAATAACTATAATGTTTCTGAAGCTACTCACTCTAACCTAACTTTTTGATTTCACTAAAAAAAGATAACTTTGTTTCCCAGAAGTGTTGGTCTAAAATTCTGAAAAAAATCTCAATAATGTACATTGATGGAAACTAAAATAGTTCAAAAGGAATTTTTGTCAGATTAATTTTTTTATTGTTGAAAAAATACATATTTTATTTTAAAAGTTCATGTAGTATTTTAAGGAAAAACTCTTTGTACATAGAATAACAAACGGTACATTATTTTCAAAATATTGTTCAATTGGGCTTGATTACCCCAAAAAAAAAAAATGTTCCACACATATAGCTGCTTTAACTTGGGTACTAGATACCTGAAAAACACTAAAATATGTGAAAATTCACACTTCACATTAATTTTTTATTAGATTCAACACATTTATTAATTAGTACATCATAAACTGCAGCCACAAGTCTTTTTATAATTTCCTGTATAATATATTCGTCTATTTTGAAATGTATCACTGTATACCTGCGAAACCCTGAAATATGTAAAAATTCTCACTTCACATCTATTTTTCAATATTAGTTTCAACATTTTTACTAATAATTATGTCACAAGCTGCATCCACAAGTCTTATTCGAATTTCAAGTATAATATATTCCTTCATTTTGACAGTTGTCAGTGTTTTAATGTTAATGTTAATGTCAGAAGTTTGAGATATATAAACTTTTAACATTATGCGTTAAATATTTTCTTACGCTTATCCACTAAATTGGAGCTATGAATGCTTATACGGATTTGTGTAGAACTAACATTCTTATGCGTTAACATTAACATTATGAATTACGTACTATCTATTAAAACATGAGCTGTGAATGATACTTAACCCTATTAGTTTCAAATAAACTGCCCTACAAATTGATGACAAAATACACTTTATGATAATACATTACAAGCCAAGTTCTCGCGAAGTTCAACATGACATCGATCCAGATCCGGATCACTCCGGTCACTGTTCACAATCGCCCGACCAATCGTATCCTTGAAACTTGAAACTATACAGTGAGCCGTGAGCCGGCTCATTTCAATTTGGTGAACCGTGTCACTTCGGTCAGTGTACTGAGCCGGCTCAGTGAGCCGGTTCTTTCATGAACGACCCATCTCTAGTATTTATGTCTTCATTTGTACACCGATATTAATTGTTTTCGGTTATAGGGACCCATGGACTTCGGAACATGAAAAACGACTTAGAGAACATGTGAGTCGCTTGAAGCTGGATCGAAGTACTATACAGGGCACATTTGTTAATCTGGAATCAACTCATTTGGAAAATATACCTACAATTCCACCATCAACTCAAGAAATAAGGAAAATGGACCTAGAGATGGCTGTTTTATTGCAAGTAAGATAGTAACAATAATTTCTTCATACGATTTTGGAATTTAGACAGCTAGTTGCTTACATGTTTTGCACTCCAAATTGGTGTACAAAACATGTATTGTGTTCCTACTGTATTGTTCGGTATAAATACAGTTTTTGATTAGTTTGGACACTGTTATCTTTTAGGAACTGATGAGCTTACGCGAGGATAAAGCAGAATTAATAGCAAAAATATTTGTCTTGGAAAAAGAAAAGGGTTCATGCGAATTAAAACTGAAGTATGTTGATGGTCAACAAAGAGCTCAAGCTGCTGCTTTGAAAAATTTACAAGGACAACTCAAGGATACTGAAGGATTATTGGTAATTGCTACTCAAAATAAGGTCAGTTGAACAAAACAAGAGAACACACAATTAATTCATATAGTGACCTAATTCGTCTTAGGAGCGTTAATAAATTTAAGGGCCGAGAGTTCCAGTTGCTAATAAACTGTCCAATAAGTTTATTAGCAACATAATTTTTTTTCCGAGAGTTCCACCCCGAAATAGTTATTAGGTTGCTAATAAACAGGCTTATTTGTCTAATAACTTATAGGCAACATGAAGTGCTTAATAAAGTGACATATAACCAAAAACAAGTTCGCAAAATGTGTTAATATTTCAATTTTAATTGAAAAACAGTATAATTTTAAAAGAATATACGAATGTGTATTTTTAAACATTTCTATAATGGTGATTTTAGTGTTTTATATACATTTAAGTTGTATTTTGGCGAAATCGACGATCTGTTTGGATGAATTTATAAATTATGGACAACCGTTCTTAGAATATTTTGGGCATTTATTGTAAATGTGATACAGTCTGTTCCAAACGGTTAAGCGGAACTAAATTTTGCAATCTAGTTACTTTCATCGTTTAAATCGTGCTTTTCGACCGTTTTGTTTAAGCTTTGTAAATCATACTTACAATACACATTTTTTGGTTAAGGTTAATATCATTTTAAATTGTCATTTTCTTTATATTTTGATTTTTTGTGTCATGCTTAATAAAAATTTCCCATTTATTAATTTTTTTATCATTAAAATATATAAAAAAATAATTTAATTTTGACATAGGTCATTCGTTTCCATGGTTTCATTTGTTGTAATTTTTAAATTTTGACAGTCCAACGTTAAAAATGAAATAACCCAAGCAAGGTCCCTTGTCGTGACAACCTAAAAGAACGAAATTCCCATTTAGTTCGGCCTAAGCGTTTGAAACAGACTGTATATAAAGAACAATATATAAATATATATTTTTAAAGAAACATTGTCTTTTATTTTTACATTTGTATTTATTTCAATTACGATTACAACACATTACAAACAATACTTTAAGCATTACTATTTATATAAAAATGATAGAGAATAAGAAGACAGACGCAATTATTGGCAGAATAACAAAGATGTGTGGCTGAAAATTGCTGATAAGTTTAATTTATATTGTTTAAGGAATGTAAAATAAAGCAAAATATGGCTGTGTTCTTATTTTCAGTCACTTTTGTATTATAAAATGCTATTTTTATTAACTTCTCTTCTATCTATATTGTCCTCTTTTTCTGTGATAAAATTTGTTGAACGCCGTTTAATTGTCATTTTAACAGTAACACAAAAAATATACGTAATGTCATTGAATGTCAAGTCAAACTATTTATTGTCAAAATATTTAATGTCAAAATATTCAGTGTCAAAATTTCATCTCACTTTAGCTCTACAAATTTACGTATAGCTCTATCCCTCTTGCACCGTGTTACTATCTTCATAAGAAATACCAATGCAAAAACAAAAAATTATGTTGCTAATAAACTATTAGAAGGATTTTGTAACTTGGAAATCACCAATAAATTTATTAGCTTCATAAATATATTATGTGTCAAATAACTATTAGGGAGTTTATTAGGAACTGGAACTCTCGGCCCTTAGAGTATTCAAATAAATTGTATCGATACCGTACTAGTATTGATACTATTGTTTCATCCCTTAGCTACGACAAATAACAGTTATCCAAGTCATTTCCTGCATTTTTATAATATCGATGTTTAAATTGAAATGTTTCAGAAACAGGATTACTCAGATGCTGAACATGCCCAAGGTATTGAATTGGAATTAATGCAAGCACTAGCCAGAGAATCTCGATTAAAACTACGCTTGCAAGAACTTGTAACAACCCTAGAACAAGTTACAAAAAATGCAGAAGCAAGATTATTGGAAGGGAAAGAATTAGTGCAGGATCTTAACCAAACAAACAGGTAAAAAACACTCCTACTAAATAATTATTTAAACTTAAGAATAAATAAAATATGGCAATACTATATTCCTGCTTAGATATATACAAATGTTTAATTATTCATTACGATAATTATGATGATTTAACGTCCGTACTGTCTCCAATGTTGCATAATCCACATCGTTGTAAGCTTTCGTGCAGGACGAAGTGCATAATGTCTGTTTAGTAAACAAATTTTGCAGTCAAAGTTAAAATAAAATATTTATATCTGCATTTTATGGTGAAATAATAATTATGTATTTTATTTTCAGTGTTTTGGTTGAAACAGTTGACAGAAATTATAGAAAATATCAATCGCGCTTAAAAAAAATGGAACATCAAATGTTAACGCTTGTAGAACGCCATACTACACAAGTAAGTAAACAATAATTTTTGTCTGTCTGTACGCTAGAAATTGTACTATTTATTAGAGGGGCTGATTTAAAGATCTGGCAAAAATCAGAGTAATGCATATTATTGTAAACCGGGATAGTACGCTGGGAATTTGCAGAATGATCTCGAAATAATCACATTATTTTTTTTGTAAGTTACTGATATTTCTGTCTTGTTCAGATATTATTTATTATATTTATTATTAATTATTTATAATATTATTTTTCAATAAAAAAATCAATGTTTATATTATTTCGTAACATTTTTTATGTAGGAAAAAGATGTAACATATGATTTTATAAGGAAAATAATTTAAAATATTCTTTATTTCTTTATATATTGCATGTAATAAAAAATAGATATTACAAAAAAGAAATCAAAAATAATTTTTCTCTTACAACCTAGTAAAAACGGTGTTAATATTTGCAGTTCTTTCTGTAGTATTGTTTAGTAAATTTCTGTTTGGTTCAAGCGGAACTGCATCAGAAGCGTCTCCAAGTATTTGAATTTCTTTTACACTAGATGGATTTTTTTCTTTAGATAACATTGTCATATTATGTAAAACACAACATACAATTATTACTGCAAGTCTTGTGTCAATTTTTAATCTTAATCCCATAGAGAAACATGGCAATCGTCTTTTTAAGATTTGGAACGATTTTTCTATGGTATTTCTTATCAATATGTGTCCTGCGTTGTAGTTCTATTAAGGGTTAGTGTATGGATTGAGTAAAGGAGTTAATAACCAACTACAGGGATATCCGTAATAGACCACAAATTAGGAGGGTCATTTAATATACGCGGTCGAAAAATCAGGTGCAATGTCTAAAAATTCATCTGATGACTCGGAAAATAATTTGCTGGTAAAGAAAAACAGTTTAAAGAAGTTATAATCTATGATATTAAATATTAAAAAAACTTATACACACGTCTTCCAATATATGAAATTTTGTATGTATAAATATGTATTATAACCATAGATAAAGAAGGAAATAGATGCGAAACTGCCGTTATATTTTTGAAACCAAATTAACGCTGTAGTTGTTGGGTTATGGAACTAAAATTGGTATGGGAGGAAAGGATTGGGTTTTCGCGGGTATTTCAAATGCTTCAGTGGATATAGTTGTAAGCATAATTAAATGCTATTTTTAAATGAAACAATTGTTATGATTTATTTTGTCTATTTTTAATATTATTAACGACAACAATATTAAAAATAGACAAAATAAATCATAACAATTGTATCATTTAATAATAACATTTAACTATGTTTACAATTAAGAACAAGCAGTTAGGAATTATACAGAAACAGAAAAACAATATCTAGCAGAAATAATTATTTATTAAGTAGACTAACATATAACATAATATTTACTAATACTTAATATTAATGGACACTTCCATGGACAAAGCCATCCAATTTTGGATTTCCAATATTCCTCATCCACGTTTTATACAATTCTGGAGCCACACGTGTCTTCGGGTTTAGAAAGCGATATCTTGTAGGTTCACTACTATCACACCCCAAAACAAAGCATTTAACACCCATTTTCCGAATTAAACAATGAAATTACAAAATTACAGAAGACGATTTTGACACTAATTACAGATTTTGACGCTAATGACAGAAGCCGTAACAGGCAACATCGTTTCATGCACGTAGCTATAGCGACTGGGGCGCTATTCGTGTTGGGTTATGGAACGTAATATGGTTTTCGTTATGCCATTAGAGACACCCCTAATTATAACCTATATTTTCTACTTTCTTTATATTAAATTTAAATATTTGATATAAAAATTAGTAAAACTATGGTAACAATGCAATGTTAAATATTTAACACAACCTCAGACCTATGTTAAAATAGCAGAGGGTTTAATTCTTTGCTAAATTCAACATTGCTTTATGGAATGCAAAACTGTACTTAACAACGAAATTAAAATTTAACAACGTTGCTAAAATTTAGCATTGCTTTATGAAACCGGTCATTAGAGTACAGTCTATTAATTTTAGAGCTGTGAACAAAGATTTACTCAAGTAAAAACAATATACAAAAACATATCATAAATTTTGCAGTATTTAATTCGTTTCTTTTCCAGGTACATAATCTAAAGCAAAGAATAGCTGAACTAGAAAGTCCACGCCGTCAAATAAATAGTTCGGGCAATTCAGAAACATCCTTATAGACGTGCTGCTGCGAAGTGAGAGGTCGAGGGCGTGGAGGTTAAAAGAAGACATACTATATATGTACTTATTCTTTTACAGTTCATTTTTCTAACAATGTAGATTATGGCAAGTAACTGTATAACCTGTTATGTAACAGTCTGTGATTAGTTTGTAAATAATCCTAAAATAGGTATCTTTAATAGGTATCTAAAATGTATTTGAGGTTATATATTACAGGTTGATTTTAAAGTCTTGTTATTATGCAATACGTAGCTTATCATATGTCCAGTTACAAATTTCCTCAACTGAATTATCATTTCTGGCTATTTTTGTTTCTAACAAAATAGTTTAGATTATATTATTGTTATGACTAAGGTTCGGAAATAATTATTCTTTTTGAAAAATATGTTCAAATCATTAATTTCAAGCGGCAAATATGAGGAGCATATTTCCATAACGTCTCTTATCTATTTTTCAAAAGTTGAAAGTTACCACGAAAAACGTTTAATTGCAATTATAAATTATAAGCTATTCCAAATCTTTAAGCGGAACTAAATGGAATATAAATTTTCACTAGCTAATTTTTTAGACATTGAAGTAGGCTTTTCTTAAACATAATTATCAAAAGCTTCAATCAAACGGTATAAGTTACTAGATTTAAAAATCTAGTTCCACATAAACCGAAGAAACCGCCTATACTTAAAATCACTTTTATTTAGACAGCCATTTATTCAAGGTTTCTAGGTCAGATTGGAAAGAAAATATGCTTTCTATAAGTTTGTATTGTTATATAAAGATTGCAGTAGAGATTATATTATTTTTCCATAGCCAACCCTTATGTAATTACTTTTTGAACTCATGGTATAAGGAGGTATTGTGATCATACCGATTTCGAGATTTCGATGGATCTCCACAAATTGAGGCCCCTACATAACGTTTTGACTATTTTTAGCATGATGTCTGTCGATCTGTCTGTTTATTTGCCTGTCTGTCTGTCTGTGTACACGTGCAGAGCAAATTCGGCTAAAAGGATTTTCATGAAATGTCATATTTAAGCTTTTGACATCAATGGCATGAATTGATCAACTTTTGGTAAAAATCGGTTAACTAGAAATGGGAGTTTACTCGTGTTGGTTTTAAGATTTTTACGTATATTTCGCAACAGAGAAATATTTCGAAAAAAATTATTTAACAAAGTTGCTAGAGGGCAAGAGACGTTTTGGAAATAAGCTCATTTCTATTTCAGACGGGCACACAGAAAATGATCTGGGGGGGTACATCTCGAAAAAATATCCTTTAAAAAAAATATAAATTTATTATTGATTTTTTATGAAGAGAGGTGGGTTTATATATTAATTTAATTTTGATTATAATTTGATTTTTATTAAAAAAAAGTGTTTTTTTTTCACTTCCTTAATTTTTATTAAATAAGTGTATGGTTGTTTTGTTTCTAGGGGGACAACACAAATCAAAGTCGACAAGAGATAAAATTTTAATGAGATGGATTATTCTTGTCATGTTATTATTTTGAGTAATTAGCATAGTTTGGTTTTATTTCATAAAATTTAGTTATGTACAAGATCGCAGATTCAAACTTAGCTGCGAATTTAAAAAATGTCTATTTTATATTTATGAAAACGTATTGAAACAAATATAAAAAATAATTGTGCCCGAACTGTAGTTTTTAAATGGCTTAAATCTTTTCAAAAAATAATTGTTAATTGTCATTATGTAGGTATTTGTCAATACGTATAATAAATTGTACTACATTATTAATGATTTTGTAAGAACTAAATTTTTATGTGTAGATGACTGTAGCGTTTCGTTAACTTAGTTTAATTTAGACTACAATTTTTAAAAGCTGGTACAAAATTTTAAGTGATTTCCTGTTATGTAATTATAAGATTTTAAAGTCACCTGTATTATGTAATCATTATATTATTTTTATTTATTTAAATGTATAATAAGCAAGCATTTTATATCTTTGTTTTATTTTTTTAAGCTTTTAAAAATGTTTTTAATATTACTTTTTGCAGTATTGCATCAAATTATAAATAAATATATGTAAATATAATTTAAACAAAATAACTAGTTGTATATTCACCTTGTAGTTTTTTCCTTACGCCATAAATTTTGTAATTGTTTATATAATTTGCGTTTCTTATAAGTATGACGTAATAATTTATGCTCGTCGAGAATTTACTTGGCCGATGACGATAATATAGTTCAACAAAAATGAAACGATTTCATTTGATCACATAAGTACGGAGAAGGTAAGTATCCCATTTATAGACTTACGAGGTGTGTAAATTAAGCAACCAGACTGATTTATTAATTTTTTTTTATTCGAATAGAATTACAATTCAATATTGCCTCCTTTAAAATAACTTCCTTAGGAAGCCACACAGCGCTGGAGACGGTTCTTCCAATCCTCATAGCAGTGCTGGAACTCGGATACTGGAATAGCTTTAAGCTGGTCGGTTACGGACGTTTGAATGTTTTCGAGTGTCCCAAAATGACGTCCCTTGAGGTTATATTTCAATCTTGGGAAGAGTGAAAAGTCAAGGACTCAAATCAGGCGAATAAGGAGGCTGTTGAAGTTTTGCAAAAGTTTTCGTTGCACTGTGCCCAAGTCTGAAGTAAAACCTGATGGCACACTGTTGCTCGAAATGAATTTCACTCATTTTCAGAACGCACTAGAAAAAACTTTCACGAAAAAAATCGCTACGGACAACAAAATTACTCTAGCGAGTTCAAACTCGTACTGATGGTGTATCATATGTTCACCTGTTGCCCCTCCAAGTCCCGCGTCCCAAATGTTGCCAGATCAAACGGTATGTTGCCGGTCCGATTACTTAATTTACACGCCTCGTATCTTTACCTTTTAGTAACATAAAAATGATAATACATTCTTTTAACATAAACATTTATTTTGCTTGTTTCACTTTGTACTCTTGTACATAAGTACATTTTACTTTGATTCATTGTGTACTCTTCTTTAATGATCCACTGTGTACCATCCAAGTTTTACACCGTTGATTAGAGAAAAAAAAGTTCTATAATAATATGTGTAGTGTAATTTGAAGACAATTTATTTATAGTCATACCTTTTGTAAAACAAATGCAACAATATTTTTACAAGTCTTTTTATTAAGGAAATAATCAAGGTTAACATAAGTTTTTCCTCAGCCTGTAGAATCACATATGTGCCTTTGCTGAGACATGTTACAACCCATACACAAAGAAACTAGACGTGAAAAATACAATATACCTTGTGCAGACCTTATTGTAACGGCAGTGGAAACTACAAATTTGTGGAGTTAAATTTTTTTATACGTTTCATATTATAAAAAATTATTTATTATTTTTTTCATATTTGGTGCTATAATATATTATAATATTTCCAAAATGAAATGGTTCCCACTCTTGTTAAGAGGCTTAACAATGCGGTAATGGGTTTACGGCAGCAATCCTAACACTCGCTGCTGTAAAAAAATATATAAGAGGTATTAAGGGAATTTTAAATTTAAATCGAATAGATGTAACTAGTTCAATTGAAGTTTCTTAAAAACCATTAAGGATATTTTCCAAATTTATAACCTTATTGTTTCTAAATTTTAGAGGTTGTTATACTTGTTAGTTAGATAATTTTCAACGTTCATAGCGTGCATACATTAACAACATGGCTCTTTGGCGACCATTTGATTTTGAAGAAATTCCTAATTACTGTAGTGAAAATAGTGAATCTGTGCAAGGTGATTTGGAGTGCGAAAATGTGGACGTTGACGTGGATTGCGAAAATGTGAACGTGGCTACTAAAGAAAAATGTAATTTGTCAGAAGTTCTGATTCTGAACGTTTATAAAAAGTTAGTTTCGGAAGGTAATGACAAACCTATACTTAGAACTGCGGAATTAATTTGTGTTTCATACAGAACAATTCAACGTATCATTGTTCGTGGCAAAAATCAGCAGCGAAAACGACCCGATTTACAAGTTTTCAAGAAAATAGATAGTTTTATGTCTAAAACAATAATAAATAAAATATACGATTGTGCTTCTTTTAATAAAAAAGTTGGAAGACTGAATAGAGTTTCCATACAAAGTTAGCCATATGTATAATTATTTGAAGTTGCTAGGATTTATTTTTGTTGCAAAAAAAGAATGATTTTTGATCAGTCCTAAGCCTGATAAAAATGTGAAGCAATGTCATGTGAGTATATACAGTTCATTCTAAATAGCATATAAGAAAACACGTTTATTTTATTTAAAATACTATGACTAAATTATTTAAATATTACGGTCCTGGCAACTGTTATTAACAGTACCATAAACTCAGCAGGTATAATAGTTGTATAACTATTCCAATAATGGCTGACAATACTGTCAGTCATTATTGGAATCAGTAAGTGAGGGTGGCCATTTCACTTTGGAAATACTATACTAGTGGGTGTACTCGTGTTTCTCTACGGCATTTCACTACTTTAAAACGAAGAAAGTAGAACATAACGCTCACAAAGCTAAAGTTAAATATATAAAACGATAATATAATTTACAATTAACTATTAGAGATGGGAAATATAGAAATCTCCAGCACTGCCATCTATTGGTAAGTTCCGTACCAAATAGCGACATACATGTACAACTTTAAACATTTCTGTGCATGCGTACAATTTACACTGTGATAACTCCGTTATTATTAATCTTTGATGTATAGTGTTAAGTACATTATGATTCTACGTGAAATGTTCTAATTTGTTATTCTAAAATAATTGATATATCACTATAAAATACACAGAAAATGTAAGAAATCATGTTGATATCCAATTACCTTAGCAATTTTATTGGATTTATAAAAGTGGGTAATTTTCCATGAGCATTTTTCAGTATGAGTAATTGTCGTGTGAGCATTTATCACTGCGATATTTTCGGTGTGGGGAATTTTCTATGTGAGTATGATTCCGTGTGAGGAGTTTTCGTGTGATCACTTATGACTGTGCGCACTTTTCTGTTGGCATTCTTCTTCTGCGGATATTTCTGGTCATGATTTCTCAGCTAGTATTAAATAAATTTGTACATTTAATCCGACGTTGAATTTTCACCAGAAGAAAATTATTTTTATTAAATATACTAATATTATTAGCATTATTTTTGCCAAATATTAAACCAAATGAAAAGAATCGCGCTCATATACTGGGTACATATTGTACAGAATCAGGCTCTAAACCGATCAATATTTTGAACAACGAGATGAACTTAAAAGAAAACTAAAAATCTAGATCTGATACGAACTGAATGCATTGTACCTATGATAATTCAAATTTTACGTCAAAGTACACCTTATTTTTACCGACCGCCAACATATATAAGGGAGGTATTGTGATCATACCGATTTTGACATTTCGAGATTTCGATGGATCTCCACGAATTGAGGTCTCTACATAACGTTTCGACTATTTTTAGCGTGATGTGTGTCTGTCTGTCTGTCAGTCTGTCTGTCTGTCCGTCCGTCTGTCTGTGTACACGTGCAGAGCAAATTCGGATAAAAGCTACATTTGACCCAATATCGTATCGTTTCTTTTTTACCGACCGCCAACATATAATAAGGGAGGTATTGTGATCATACCGATTTTGACATTTCGAGATTTCGATGGATCTCCACGAATTGAGGTCCCTACATAACGTTTTGACTATTTTTAGCATGATGTGTGTCTGTCTGTCTGTCAGTCTGTCTGTCTGTCCGTCCGTCTGTCTGTGTACACGTGCAGAGCAAATTCGACTAAAGGCTACATTTGACCCAATATCGTATCGTTTCTTTTTTACCGACCGCCAACATATATATAAGGGAGGTATTTTGATCATACCGATTTTGACATTTCGAGATATCGATGGATCTCCACGAATTGAGGTCTCTACATAACGTTTTGACTATTTTTAGCGTGATGTGTGTCTGTCAGTCTGTCTGTCTGCCCGTCCGTCTGTCTGTGTCACGTGCAGAGCAAATTTGGCTAAAAGCTACATTTGACCCAATATCGTATCGTTTCTTTTTTACCGACCGCCAACATATAATAAGGGAGGTATTGTGATCATACCGATTTTGACATTTCGAGATTTCAATGGATCTCCACGAATTGAGGTCCCTACATAACGTTTTGACTATTTTTAGCATGATGTGTGTCTGTCTGTCTGTCTGTCTGTCTGTCTGCCCGTCCGTCTGTCTGTGTACACGTGCAGAGCAAATTCGGCTAAAAGCTACATTTGACCCAATATCATATCGTTTCTTTTTTACCGACCGCCAACATATATAAGGGAGGTATTGTGATCATACCGATTTTTACGTTTCGAGATTTCGATGGATCTCCACGAATTGAGGTCCCTACATAACGTTTTGACTATTTTTAGCATGATGTGTGTCTGTCTGTCTGTCTGTCTGTCTGCCCGTCCGTCTGTCTGTGTACACGTGCAGAGCAAATTCGGCTAAAAGCTACATTTGACCCAATATCATATCGTTTCTTTTTTACCGACCGCCAACATATATAAGGGAGGTATTGTGATCATACCGATTTTGACATTTCGAGATTTCAATGGATCTCCACGAATTGAGGTCCCTACATAACGTTTTGACTATTTTTAGCATGATGTGTGTCTGTCTGTCTGTCTGTCTGTCCGTCCGTCTGTCTGTGTACACGTGCAGAGCAAATTCGACTAAAGGCTACATTTGACCCAATATCGTATCGTTTCCTTTTTACCGACCGCCAACATATATAAGGGAGGTATTGTGATCATACCGATTTTCACATTTCGAGACTTCGTTGGATCTCCACGAATTGAGGTCCCTACATAACGTTTTGACTATTTTTAGCATGATGTCTGTCGGTCTGTCTGTCCGTCTGTCTGTCTGTCCGTCCGTCGGTCTGTGTATACGTGCAGAGCAAATTCGGCTAAAAGCTACATTTGACCCAATATCGTATCGTTTCTTTTTTGCCGACCGTCAACATATATAAGGGAGGTATTGTAATCAAACCGATTTTGACATTTCGAGATTTCGATGGATCTCCACGAATTGAGGTCCCTACATAACGTTTTGACCGTTTTTAGCATGATGTCTATGTATACGTGCAGAGCAAATTCGGCTAAAAGGATTTTTATGAAATTTCATATTTAAGCTTTTGAGATCAATGGCACGAGTTGATCAACTTTTGGTAAAAATCGGTTGACTAGAAATGGGAGTTTACTCGTGTCGATGTTAAGATTTTTGCGAATATTTCATAACAGAAAAATATTTAACAAAAGTTGCTATAAAAGCAATAACTAACAACTTATTTCAGACATTTTTTGATAAAATGAAAAAATATAATATAACATTTATTTAATTTTTGAAATAGGGCCCCCTTTAGGCTTTTTTTTGTATAGATATATAAACTTTGTCTCTCATATAAGGAGCAGAAACTAATTCTATCTCCATGTATAAAATTTTATCAAAATTGGCCCATAAACATTAAAAATATTGTAATTTTAAAAAAATTGGACCCCCATTTAGGCCTTTTTTTGTACAGATACATGAATTTTGAACACCTACATACCTGGAGACACTAATTCTAATATTCTGTGTCAAATCCCATCGAAATCGGTCCATAAATAAGCGAGTTATGGCCGTGCTCTATTTTTGGTCAAAACTGGAGCAAATTTTTTTACCAACTTGCGAATTTGATGTTTTTACTATACAGGTAAAAGCCTCATGCACTCCTAATTCTAAAACTGTAAGTATTTCCAAAATCCGTTCATAAATAAACGAGCTACAGTCATTTGAACTAGTTTCCATTAATCCGCTCTAATTATTTGGTCTAATTCAGTAATTAGTTCAGATATTTGGTTTAGTTTAGGTGTATTCCCGGGTTAGCAGCACTTGCCATACATTTCTGAATCAAATCAAAATATAAATATACGTCATTAGGATTACAATGTAATTTACTGGAAAAACGTATGTTTTAATTGTAATTTATGCAGATAAAATTTGATCAAGGACTTTTTAATTAGGCCTTTTGATTGGCCCTAGGTACGTGTCGTCAACAGACGCTAAGTATCCGAAGATGGCTACCTATTTTTGTCTAATGATGACATTTGATATTTTTTAAGGAAATTAAATTGAAAATTTGTGCTGAAAAGTTGTAAAAAGGTAAGAAATATTTTAAAATTTAATTAGAATTTATTATTTATATTTCACAACAGAAAAATATTTCGAAAAAAAATTTATTTAACAAAAGTTGCTATAAAAGCAATAGCTAATAACTTTTATTTGAGACATTTTTTGATAAGACGAAAAAAAAATGTATTTATTTTTTATACTTATAAGTAACGTTTCCATGGTCATGATAAATAATATCTCTGTTAAAAAATATTAGGCCAAATTATTTCTACTCTGCTGCTAGAATGTATTTTCTACAAGTACTTTGTGATGGCGGTCGGTCCTGTGGTGGCAACAGCTGATTTTTTTTAAATATACCTATCATTCATTAAGGGGCGCAATTCAAATATTTGCCCGGGGCGCTAGAATTCGTCGGGCTGGCCCTGCCTATCAGATATTCTATCAACTATAACTTTATATATCTACCATTATAATAATTATCAAATTTGTAGTCAAATGTTCATAGGTATGATATGTAAATTAACCTGTTTGGTAAAAATATGAAGTGGCGCCTATGAAATGTTATAAATTTTTAATGGTAAAAACGTGAAAGTTGTAGCCCCGCCTTGAAGCATGTGTCATTGGTTAACTAAGACCCCCCGTCGTCCAATAATAATGCAGACTTCCGGTATTGGCGCCGGCGCTAATGTGCCAAATTATTTATGTATGATCCTCGTATTTAAGCACTCTTCTCAAACAGGGTTATAAATTTACAAATAACACAAACATTTTAAAACTTCACTTGAAGTAGCAAAATCTAAAAATACCGTATATGACCTTTGATAAAAAAAATCGCAGACTAGTGTCACAGAACTTAATCGACAAGAATTTAAGAGGGAAGTTCAAAATTGACCTGCAGTTTATTTTTTTTTAAACTTAATTGAAGAGCACTGTAATGAGGTTTTATATTCATCATAGTTCACAATAGATATGTCAGCTAATACCATAAAAAATTCCAACTTGACTGTATCAATACTGTCAATATTATTAACAATGGCGTCCAACGATGTTTTAAAATCGGTTGTACAACGTGTTATTATTAAATTTCTTTTTAATGAAGGTGTAAAAGCGACTGAGATTGATCTGAAACTTCAAAAACAGTTGCAGAAGAATGTTTATCATTCAGCACAGTCTTTAATTTATGTAAATCTAACTAGGATTGACGCGATCGCGTATCAAAATTTCCATATGCTGCCTCTCCAGCATTTACTGTGAAACTTGAGAATATTCAAAAAGCTGACCAGCTCATCCGGAGCTATAGGCGAATATCTGTGAAGGAAATCATCTTCCATATGGTCCAAACTTAACCCCAAGTCAGGCGTCGGCAACCTGCGGCTCTTTTAGAAAATATTGTGGCTCTTTGAAAATTGGCTGGTTTTTATTTTAATATAATTTATTTTTTAATTTTCAACTTTTTGACTGTACTATACAGGTTTTGTATTGTTCAGGATGTTTTACGGAAATTACATAAAATATTAGGAAGTATTTCAAATACTAACGTTTTCAGACAACAAATATCAAATACAAATACCTGGGGAAAGGTCCAAATACGTAGAGATACCTTTATCTCTGTAACACTGCAAATCTCAAGTGAGTACTAGTATTCATTTAAAGTGCGTACATTGCTTGTCCTCGTTTTTACTCACGTACAAGTGAGTACTTTTGTACGCACTTTAAATGAGTACTAGTACTCACTTAAACTGAGTACTAGTACGCATTTTAAATGGGTAGTGGAAAGGAAGAGAGGGTAGTAATACGCACTTATAGTGCGTACATAGGTATAAAACTCTTTTCTTGAGTGACGTCACAATAAAGCTTTAAAATTCAGGAAAAGTAAAAATGTTGATTGAACATCAGAAAAATAGTTTTTAAATTATTATAATCAATAATTTATACACTTTTTTTGCCAATTTTCAATGCAATCCTTTTCCAGAATTTATGAAGCTTCATATTTTTCTGTAAATAATAAAATGCGATTATTATTATTTCTTGAATATATTTATTTAAAAAATTTTCAAACCTTTCAGATATTACAACTAAAATAATCATAATGATTAAGTATAAGTATGAACTTAGTTATCATCTAAAATTCAATAAATTATTCTAAACAATTTCTACGAATAATAGAAGATAAAAATTATGATTTTCTCCTTAGTTACATTTTGAAACGTATTATTTTAGTATCTAAAATATAATGTAATTGTCTCGGTAATTATGTCGTATAATAGAATCAATGTTAAATCTTTAAACATATCTAGAAGGTACCTGAATTAATCTGAGCGCATTTATTCCTAAAATAATGCAATCATCACATGTGCTATTATTATATCGCATTTAAATTAAAACTGCATATTTGTATAACTAACTTTGAGGCTTCCGAACCTTCTTAAACAAAAACTATGCAAAAATAAATTCTGGCTTCAGCAGCCTCTCAATGCTACATTTCACTTTATTATTATTATTTTTCACTTTTACTTAACTTTAAATTCACTTATTAATCAGCAGATATTTTGGCACTTTTTTTTTTAATTTTTAATTGTCTAATAAACGTTAATATTGTACTATTATTTGGTTGTTTAGTTTTAAAGAGCTTATATGACAGGAAATTTAATATGTTAGGTTAGGTTAGAAATTCATCGCAAGTATATTGAAAGTACGCATTTAAAATGAGTATTAGTACTCACATATAACGCGTATTAAAAGTACGCATTTAAAATGAGTATTAGTACTCACATATAACGCGTAGTTTCCGCTTTAGAAGTGAGTACTTGTACTCGTTTTACGTGAGTATTTTGAAGTACTCATTTATAACGAGTACTAGTACTCACTTCAAATGCGTTCACTTATCTCCTTCTTCAAAGTGAGTACAAGTACGCACTTTAAATGAGTAATATTAAAAGTACTCATTTAAAAGGAGTACTATTACTCACTAAGATTTGCAGTGAAGAGATACAGAAAGCAATAAAATTAGGGAAAAATCTTAGATTTTACAGTGGTTTTTATAATTATGATGGTATTTTCTAATCCTTGTTTACACTAAATATAACACAAATTTTTTGAATATACAGTCGATTCCGCTTAATCGGGACTAGTACATTTTGTCCCGGTTAAGCGGCTGGCCCAATTATTCGAAGTTCCACAAAAATTACCGGATTAGAGTTTTTTGATAAGTATTTTATTTGATAAATTGCAGAAAAATAAAACAACTCACAAAACTATTCGTAGGTATGTATACATATTAAAAAATTATATACGTATCAAATATCGTATCCTACTAAGATAGAGCTGCCATACGTCCCGGTACACCGGGATATGTCCCGGTTTTGAGATCTGTGTCCCAGTGTCCCAGTCTAAGAATCATTTGTCCCGGTCGATTTAAAATTTACGCATATTAAAAAATTATTTTCCTACGCATACCTACACAAAAAATCATCATATTTTTCCAGTCGAACTGAGTGTTCCAAAATGATTCACCATTGATCCCAACGTTTTGCTCTTGGAATATCTATTATCAATCTCTTCTTTAATTGTATTTTTTTGTCTTCCAATTTTTTTTTTAAATTAAATTTTAAAAGATTGACCTTTTTACCGACCGTCAACATATATAAGAGAGGTATTGTGATCATACCGATTTTGACATTTCGAGATTTCGATGGATCTCCACGAATTGAGGTCCCTACACAACGTTTTGACTATTTTTAGCATGATGTCTGTCGGTCTGTCTGTCCGTCTGTCTGTCTGTCCGTCTGTCTGTCTGTCCGTCTGTCCGTCTGTGTACACGTGCAGAGTAAATTCGGCTGAAAGGATTTTTATGATACTTCATATTTAAGCTTCTGCCATCAATGGCACGAGTTGATCAACTTTTGGTAAAAATCGGTTGACTAAAAATGGGAGTTTACTCGTGTCGATTTTAAGATTTTTATGAATATTTCACAACAGAAAAATATTTCGAAAAAATTTATTGAACTAAAGTTGCTATAAAAGCAACAATTAATAACTTTTATTTGAGACGTTTTTTCATACTTATAAGTAACGTTTCCATGATCATGATAAATAATATCTCTGTTAGAAAATATTAGGCCAAGTTATTTCTACTCTGCTGCTAGCATGTATTTTATATAAGTACTTTACGATGGCGGTCGGTCCTGTGGTGGCCACAGCTGATTTTTTTATAATAAAGTTATGATTGTCGATAAAAGTTTTTTTAAGTGGTTTTTGGGGGGGTCCCCGTCGGTATACATTTTCTGATATAACTTAAAATAATTCAGACTATTTAAAGTTTCGTAGGTATAATCAAGAATATAATTAATGTCTGTATATAGTAAAATGGTCCAAAGACCTATTTTCCAATTGAGTTTGATTGTTAACTCATCCAGTTTCTGGTATTTCTTGATCATGCAAAATTTTCTGATATGGAAAATAAATTAGAAAAAATCAGATGCAATACTATTTTTATTAGGCCCTTATTAATATTGGACAACCCGTTCAGATGTTTTACAATCATATGGGAGTGACTTGCGCACGCTTCTTTTGGAGATACATTTATAAATGCGCCTGTGCAGACACAAGCGCCGGAAAAGGGGTCTAAAAATTTTCTAGAGTACATAAAATTCATAACATTATAAAATTGACTACTTTACAGAAGAAATTAAAATGACGAATCCAAGAAACTTGTTTAGAAGTGATGTCGTCAGTAAAGGCTAGTCGGTCAGTCAATGCAGTTGCGTCACTTTAACGTCACATTTTTTATGACGTCATATTAGATACGTTAACATGGCATCCAAAATAGAAATAAGTTGAATTTAACCTAAAAAGCTATGCACTACACACAATGTCACAAAATAGAAATCTATTAGAAAATATATAACTAAATACAAAACTGCTAAATAAACAACAAACTAAATAAAAAAAAATCAGCTGTGTCCACCACAGGACCGACCGCCTTCACAAAGTACTTTTATACTGCTTTATCAAAAAATGTCTCAAATAAAAGTTGTTAGTTATTGCCTTTGTAGCAACTTTTGTTGGGTAAATTTTTTCAAAATATTCTGTTGTGAATTATTAACAAAAATCTTAAAACCGGCACGGGTAAACTCCCATTTCTAGTTAACCGATTTTTACCAAAAGTTGATCAACTTGTCCCATTGATGTCAAAAGCTTAAATATGAAGTTTCATAATAATCCTTTCAGCCGAATTAGCTCTGCACGTGTACACGGACCGACAGACAGACCGACAGACAGACAGACAGACAGACAGACAGACAGACGGACAGACAGACAGCCAGACAGACAGACGGACGGACAGACCGACAGACATCATGCTAAAAATAGTCAAAACGTTATGTAAGGACCTAAATTGGAGATCCATCGAAATCTCGAAATGTCAAAATCAGTATGATCACAATACCTCCCTTATATATGTTGGTGGTCGGTAAAAAAAGATAGACAAAATTACTATAAGATAGATATGTGAACATAAGTGTCAAAACATATCAGTACGTAATATGTCGGCAAATATAAACAAAATAAAATTTAGCGATACCAATACAAATGTCCTTATATTAAATAAAAACTTTTAAAATTTGTAAATCTTCAAAATGACTATCTAACACAAATTAAATATGACTTCAATACGTATGTTTTAGTAAAATAAAAGAGTGAAAAGCAATATTAGTCTATAAATCAAATGAAAAAAAAAATAAATAAATAAAATGATTTAATTATTTGTTCGCCACTAAGTTTGTCATTGAAGTTATGACGCAAAATGACAAACTGCATTGACTGGACGATTTAAGTACGGAAGTTGTTCATTAATAAGCGATCCAAAGCGAAAGCACAGTATATTATACCCGTCGAACTAAAAAAAAAAAAGAAACGAGTATATGTTCTCTTTAAAAGAGACTTTCTGCCACCCTACTCTAGTGGTATATAGGCTATTCCAAACTTTTAGGCGGAACTAACTAGAATTTTCATTTTTGTAAGTTGTCATTTTCCTGAACAAAATTATCAAAATTCACGATTGCGAGGCTTACCGATTACGCCTGCTTTACGAGAGAATCTAGTATTGTACTCATGTTGTCGAAGGTGTGAGATAGAAAGCAAATGTCATCTGCATACTCCAGATCTGCCAGGTGGGTCGTTAAAGTCCAGCGAATTCCGTCTCCAGTTCCGATACTCCTTCTCAATACATCATCTAGAACGATGTTAAAGAGGGCGACAGAGTACTTGCTTAATGCCAACAGGAATGGGGTCGCTGAGAACGCCTTTGTGCAGGATTTCGCAAGTGGCATCCTGATAAAGGAGCTAGAGTTTTATGAGCTTAGGTGGAATTCTTCTTTTTCGTGCAGCTCTCCAAATTGCATCGTGAGATAGACAATGCTTTCTGGAAATCTATGAAAACAAGGTACAGAGCAGTTCTCCACTCGATTGACTGTTCGATGGCAATACATAATGTATTAATGTGGTCTATGCAGGACATGCGAGGCCGGAACCCTGCCTGTTCTTGACGAATACAGCTACTGAGTACGCGTACTCAGTAGCTGAATTCGTAGTTGTACTCAAGTACTTTATTGCAAGAATTGAGTAGGGTAATTCCACGCCAATTATTACAGTTGGAGAGATCGCCTTTCTTGGGAAGCTTGATCATTAGTCCTTTTTTCCATTCAGATGGTAGGAATTCTTCGGTTCAAATTTGCGTTAACGAGGGGTGCAATATTTTACTGACTGTTGGTCTCTTTAACCTTTATTTTTGATCATTTGGTCTTTCGGAAGACCTTTATTCACTATTTGCTTTCCCGAAAAACCCTTAAACAAAACTGGGATTGAGAAAATTCTATATGACTATTCTAAAAGTAAAAAATGTCACGCTTTTTATTTTTTGGCTCTTCTGAATTCCGGTCTTTAGCAACCCTGGATTAGAAGTTATCTTGATTTGTTTGAAGTAAACAAGTCGTTCCAAGTTTATTTCATAAATGGTTATGTTTAAATCTTCCCCCAAAATCTGTACACAATGAGGAGATATTATAATAACCAAAATTATTTGCTGATAATGTTAGTGTGTTGTTTTAGTGGATCGATAAGTAATTCCTATTTACTCGGAAGCCAGCTCATGTGAGGTTGCTAACCCGGACCATCCACCCAGTCGAGGGGAGCGCCCCGGGCTGTAATATCGCAGCCGCTCAAATTTGTTGCGAAAAATCTATAAAAATTAACAAACAAACAACCATCTAAATATTAATTTTATCAAGCTACAAGAATAACAGTACCAGAGATAGAGATTGCTTAAAATAACTTTAAAGACAAATTATTTTAGTTAATTTGGATACAGTAGGTTTAGTTCTTCTTCTTCCATCACACGAGGGGGAGTATATATTTGTACTGGACTTTTTTATACAACAACAATACTACCACTAAGGTTATCTATAACCAAATAGATAGAAAATGGTTGCTATGGTTGCCGAGTTTAACCAAAAGATTAAACTCTGCTAAGCTTTCAGAAACCGGCCCTAAGTTAATTAAACAAACTTTATGTTTGAAAATATTGCCCTTGCTTTGTTTCACACTTTACCGATACTACCAGTTTTCTGGGTCTCGTCTTACTTGGCGGGCACATTTTTTGTCCGTCAAGAAAAAATGTCAAAAGTCGCTCAATTTGTTGCGGGTCCTCAGACAGTCCAAGCCATTGGGTGCAGACCGCACTATCATGTTGCGTTTATACCGTTCTCTAATGCGCTATAAGCTGGACTATGGATGTCTACCTTATGGGTCATCTGAACATCAAGAGGTTGACCAAAATCGGTTGTGATTCAAAAAAACATCGATGTTATGCGCGAAATGATTGAAAACGATGGACATGTGACTTACCGTGAGATAGAAGCATCCTTTGGCATATCCCAGATTGCAATACATTCGATTTTGCATGAACCTTTACCTAGTGGTTTAAATGAAGGTGGAAAGACCGGGCCTTAAGGTCATAATGCCCGGGGGGGACACCTTAGCCCTCCAAATGAACCCGTAAATAAAAAAATTAACCTGTATAAAATTCTCGAGAGATAACTCCATTATACTTCCAATAGTAATTTTCATCCCTTTCTGAGATCTCAGAATTATCATTGATAGCCCAAAAGTCATCCTATTATCACCTCTGTCCTCCCATTTTACCATATAGGCCGTGTCTCCAACGTTATAGCTCTGAAATTTTAATAAATACTCAATCAAAATGTATAACTATTTATATAAGATACAAAGTAACAAAATATAAACTATTTTAGATCATGTAGTACCAAGTAACTTCCAAATTTAACGTTATACCTCATCTTCAATAATAAAAAAATAGTGTATTGGGCCCGGTAGTTCAATTTCAACCACCTGTATACTATTGATAAAATATTAATATATGTGTTTATTCTCATAAAGAATTATTTTAAGCAATTCTGTTCCTTATATATTAATTGTTAATGACTATATTCCTTAATGAGCTTTATCAAGATTAGCCATCTTGATATGTAGTGATACGTGATTTTTGCAAGTGGCGTCTTTAGTTTTTTTTATGACGTTTTTAGTTATTTTTAAGTGATAAAAGTGCAGAAAATACTTGAAATAGTGTGTTATAGTGTCGACTTTGGTGTTTGTGCTCCATACAGACCAAAATTGGAGCGACTGGGAAGGTATTTGTAGAAATTTTTGTTAATTTTATAATGTAAGTCATTGTTATGTAGAATGTGCTTCTATGGACAATATAAAAACACATATATGCATACACTATCGGCTATAACTAGAGAAACAAAACTATTTTTTAAATCATATTCATAAATCCCGATTATTGACTAAATGAATATTGAATTATATTGGTATAGCAACAACAATTTATAAATTACCTGCTCTTAAAAATATTTGTTGGACTGGTACAATAAATAAAATAATTAACTTTCTGCTGCAGCAGACCATCTGCATATTTCTTTTGTAAGACTTAATAATAAAACAATTTTTTGTGGTTAAATTTTTTCCTTTGCCCTAGCTCCCGTTCTTGTCCCGGTTTACAGTTTCATAATTATGGTACATATATAGATAAATATACATATATATATATAGGGGGGCCGCAGACAATATTTAAGTTATTTTGGGGGGTCCCATGCCAGAAAAGGTTGAGAAACACTGCTTTAGGAAACACACCTACTTATCTTACTGATTTCAATTAGGAAATGAACTTAATATCCACACTAGCATGGCCGGCCCTTGGGTGAGGCGGACTAGAACCTTCAAGTGAAGAAATGCCTTAAAAAAATTATCAAAGCGTATTTTCAATAACTGGATACTTTTGAAGGACCTTTAGTTGTCTTGCCCAAGGCTTCACAAAACCACGGTCCATTCCCAAACCACTTGTGTGGATATAATTTTTCATGTTTTTAGTAAATTGCTTATCAAAATAGCAACAATAGTTATTCAAAAAGTTATTTTTCATTAATAATGACTCATTTTCCGTAAGTTTTGTTCCTATTATTGTGGTACCTAAATACCTACTATTTTAGCTTACTACTTTAAAAGCTACGAAAAACGGAGATTATTATTTTTATTTGATATTCCATGGGTACATTCGAGTTGTACAGAGTAGAGCGAGCGCTGAGCGAACAGTTGATGGTGACGTCATGAATAGAGCACTAACTGAGCGAGCGTTCTTGTGACGTATTGTTTATAAAATCTAACCCTCCAATTTTAGGCGGCGTTTTTACTGTCAGATTAATTCACGTCAGTCATGAATCAAAATTATATATGTACCTCGGTTTTTCCTTGATTTTTTTTTTTAATAATGAAGAAATAAAATTAATTAAAAATTAAATAATAATTAATGAATTTTTTCCATTTTAATTTTATGCACGGTGTATTTTAATAATTTTTTTACTGTTTACAGAACGTCACAAATACATAAAATAGCCGTACTTCTGTAGCCATAGACAAATAACAATATTATTTGTCTAAGGCTATTATTTTTATTTTATTTATAATTTAATTTTAAACTTCCCCCACTTTTTTACGTCATACTCCATATGCTCGGTCTTAAAACCCCGAACACATAGAGCGCACTCTAAATGCTCGCTCGATCGCAAAACGAATGCAATTGAGTGTACTCCGAGCGTCAAATCGAACACGTTTGAGTGTACAGAACGTGCTCGGAACGCTCGGAGCGTCAAATCGAATGTACCCCATATAAATTTTGTTTGTAAATGTCAGAATTTCAATTGTTTTCTGAATTTTGTTTATAGTAAAAATAAAATATTTAAAATTACAATTTATAATTAAACTACTATTTGTATCAGCTCGGTATCATGGTATAAAAATAAAGTAACTATCAAAGTATCAGAAATACAGATACAAGATACTTAAATTTAATATCTAGATACAGATACAGATACAGATACATATTTCAAAAAGTATCTAATTTGTATCTCGATACTTGTGACTAAATACATTACAATACTGTGGACCTCCCTCTTAAGACAGATACCTACGAAACCCTGCAATATGTAAATAATCACAATACACATCATTATTTATATTTAAATAGTGTATGTATATTATTGCATGATACGTCTATTTAGAAATTAAACTGTAATAAATCTGTTTACCTAAAAAGGGGCGTGTTTATATCATCCCCTCAGCTACAGGTGATATAGTACTTGCGCAAAACTGATGACGATCACTCTTTGCGCTATCCTGTGTCATGTCAATTTTCATTCCTATATATCTATCATCACAGTAAGTCTCTGATTCTTTAACAAGTTTATGGTGATGGTTATTTCAATTATTTGTTAATAAACTGTTATTGTTATTTCGTGATTCAACAAATGTGTGGCGAATTTAAGAAGGAATGAATCAAGACCAAGAAGTTGCTGCCGGAGCTACCGATTTGCTTAGAGTTGTAAGTTCATTTAATTATTAACGTTTCAATTTTTTTACTAAAATAACTGTAATTGTCGAATCAATATAGTAGTCATAAGGATGGTCTGTGTTAGGAGCAAATAGCCATCGTTGTTGTGCGCCAAAAATTTCAACTAACAAGGGCTGGTGCGTGGAGGGTTCTATGTGTTTCCTGGAACCGGGCCCCGCGATATATCCTTTTTTTACCGACCGTCAACATATATAAGGGAGGTATTGTGATCATACCGATTTTGACATTTCGAGATTTCAATGGATCTCCACGAATTTAGGTCCCTACATAACGTTTTGACTATTTTTAGCATGATGTCTGTCAGTCTGTCTGTCCGTCCGTCCGTCTGTCTGTCCGTCTGTCCGTCCGCCCGTCTGTCTGTGTACACGTGTAGTAATTCGGCTAAAAGGATTTTTATGAAACTTCATATTTAAGCTTTTGCCATCAAGGGCTCAAGTTGATCAACTTTTGGTAAGAATCGGTTGACTAAAAATGGGAATTTACTCGTGTGGATTTTAATATTTTTGTGAATATTTCACAACAGAATAATATTTCGAAAAAATTTATTGAACAAAAGTTGCTATAAAAGCAATAATTAATTTTTATTTGAGACGTTTTTTGATAAAACGAAAAATTTCGAATAATTTTTGTAAAATTTTTCGAAATTTTTTCTGTCTCATTTTTTTCATACTTATATGTAACGTTATTTCTACTCTGCTGCTAGAATGTATTTTATATAAATACTTTATGATGGCGGTCGGTCCTGTGGTGGCCACAGCTAATTTTTTTGTCATCATTTCGGTCTGTTTTTCCGTTTTTACCGTTTTTATCGACACGAGTAAACTCCCATTTCTAGTCAACCGATTTTTACCAAAAGTTGATCAACTCGTGCCATTGATGGCAGAAACTGAAATATGAAGTTTCATAAAAACCCTTTTAGCCGAATTTGCTCTGCACGTGTACACATACAGACAGACTGACGGACGGACGGACAGGCGGACAGACGGACAGACGGACAGACGGACAGACGGACAGACGGACGGACAGACAGACCGACAGACATCATGTTAAAAATTATCAAAACATTATGTAGGGACCTCAATTCGTGGAGATCCATCGAAATCTCGAAATGTCAAAATCGGTATGATCACAATACTTCCCTTATATAAGTTGGCGGTCGGTAAAAACCTTATAACGTCACTGTCTATCTGTTTGTCTGTACGGTAGAAAATGTAGCCGACCGGCTAAACATAGAAAGGAATTTAGCATGCTTTTACAACTTTTTTTACCGACCGCCAACATTTACAGGCTGTCCCAGCCAAGTGGTTCACCATTGCTATCTTTCTTAATATTATAGATAGAGATTCGGTTAAATTGACAAAGTTCGAGTATTTTACATAGGAAATATCATGACATACTCAAAAATATTTTTGGTTGTTTCGTTGACCAGATATTTTGAAAATAAACATTTTTTTAAATGGAATACCCTGTATATTGTTAGGCCATTGGAACAACGTTTTTTTTTTGTCTTTATAAAAAACTAAACATGTTTATAATGAAATTTTTTTAATAACGGATATATCAACGTTACAAACTTATAAAAATAGTACGATTAAAAACTTACATATAATAAAAACAAAAATAAAAATTACCAAGTATTTTGGTTACAAATATTTTTCGATTAAATATCCATTATTGTTTAACACAATCTTATTCTTTATTTTATGTTTCGCATTACATTGCGTAACATATTTTTAGAAATTTTACTGCAAGCAAGAGATATTCGGTGTGAGTTTTCATAAAATGATCGAAATATATTATGCTCAGTTAACAGTAACTACAGTAGTAAATATATGCTTTAGATATAAAGGGTTGTAGGGTGACACAGTCGGGGAGTTCTGTTGACACTGCTAATGAAATTATCCACTTTTCCCACCACGCAATTATTGCCACTTAATAAATTATCTTCTGCTTCTCCCAACTTACTCAGGTCGGCAATTGAAATCTACTCCTGTATATTATATTTTGAATATAACACTGGTCAACACAATTTTTGCTGACTTACATCTAAGACTTGTTTCTTACTTATTTCGTCCTGCTGAACTCAAATAACACATCAGTTTTTGCCTATTACATCAGATTTTTGCTCTACAACAAATACATATTTTCGGCCAAATAATGCTTCTATCGTTTAATTTTAGACGTCGATACCGTAATTGGTACAAATCTGGCGAACAATAAGGACTAAATAATTAGAAAATATTCTTAAAATTTTATTTATAGTGAAATAAAGAAAATGAGAACAGTTTTAATTACATTTTAATGCATTGGAGTGTTAAAATAAAAATACAAAATAATTTAAGGATTAAATGGTCGTTTGTAAGATCTTCTGGTGTGCACCATTCCCGATAAGTCTCTTTTAATACTCCAACAGTAGTCAGCCATCATGTGAGTATCCCACTTTCCTTGATAACGTCTCTACATCTCTTTTAAATCCTGATGGAAACGTTCACCCTGTTCATCACTAAAAATTGTCAAGATGACTGGTTAAAAAATGAAGTTTCACGCTCATGTTGCACCCCAGATGATGATAATTTTCAATCAAATTTTCAACGACCTCCACATAGTTTTCGGCTTTTTTATTCCCAAGAAAATTTTTGATGAGCGCCACGAAAGACTGCCATGCATTCTTCTCCATATCATCCATATGTACAGTGAAATGTGGATCATTCACTAATTTTCTAATTTGTGGTCCGTCAAAAATGCCAGCTTTTAGCTTCTCATTACTGAGACTTTGAAATGTTTCAGATATATATTTGAAACAGTCACCATCTTTGTTCAACGCTTTTACAAACTGCTTCATTAGACCCAGTTTAATATGAAGAGGGGGGAAAATGATTTTGGTTCGCTCCACCAAAAGTTCGTGTATTATGTTTGGGTCTCAACATTTAAATCTATTCTCACCGGCCAATTCTTATCTCTCGCTCTGCTGTCCCACAAACACAAAAAACATGGATATTTTGTGAATCCACCTTGTTGGCAAGTAAAAAGTTTACCATTTTAACATCTAAGTTGTAACAAGGTCTATAACAAGTACCTGCATGTAAGGCCGTCCTACGAAATATATTGGACAACAAGAACGAAGTTGAAATTAAAGTAGACGTATATCAGAACGTGAAAAGGTGAAAAATGTCAAAATACGATAGAACAAAAATTTGACTTGATAGGCAGAAACTGTTAACATTTTTGAAATCAGCACCCCAAAATTAGTTAAAAACAAGTATCTGATCTAAGTCAGCAAAAAAAAAAGTTTAAATTTGTTGACCAGTGTTATTTGTTTTTGCACTTTCTTGGAAGCCAAACTTTCTTCTAATATTTCTTCCCTGCTTTTTCGAAATTGTTCTTGAGCCATGAGGGTTTCTTGATCTTACCCAGCGCTGGGGTTACGCACAAACAAATCAGGCTATCGCCTGTAGCGTAAAATTTGGAAAAACGTCAAAATGTTAAATGCAAGTATAACAAATCTGTTTTTTACTTTTATCGGGCGATTTTATTTATTAGGGCGAAAGTAAATTTGGCCTGTGACAGAAAAGAGTCTAGCTCTGTCGCTGGTTATACCTACGAAATCCCAAAAAAGAAATACCTTGAGAAAACTGTTACTTAGAGAATTCGTGAAGTGATAGTAGATCACAAAAGTATTGTCTTTGGAGTAATCGGAAATGAATCAATCTCAAAGCGGAATAAGAACGTTTCTGGCGACAAAATTCTCAGTTCGAAGTGTGATGTAATTACTTGCGAGAAATTTCACACAGAACAAAAATGACCTTTAAATGTAATTTAATCAAATTAAATCCTAATTACATATTTTTTTAAACTGGTAATTTTTGAAATGTAAAAAAAAAAATCAAAGCAACACATCAAATTAAATATAAAATTATAATATTGGATAACAAATGTTACTTAGGTCCATTAATATACTTAAAAGTTAAGTTCTATAGAAAGGCAAATGGGCAACTGTTTAGAAAAAAAAACTATTCTTAAAATTTATTGTGTGGTATCAAAAGAAAGATCTTAAGGCGTAGATTAAATAACGATAGATAGTTTTTTGAAATTCGTTTCTTTTAACGCGAATTTAGCCAGAGTGCAAAAGTTCTTGTCCCACACCCATTTACCAAAAAGGGTTAAACCAAAAATCTAAAAAAAAATGTAGGTAATGTACATTGATCTAAGCTGGAAAAGTAAGAGAGGAATTTTTGATCAGATTGTGTTTTTGAAAAATATGGCGGTTTTTGTGTTGTTGGCAAAATTAATTATTTTTTTAATTCATGGCTAAATTATGGCTAATAATATTATGGATTTTTTATATTTATAGCTAAGATAGAGCGTGCATTTTTTTGAAAATAAAAATATAAAAAAAAATATTTTTATATTGTAGCTGTGGCCACCACAGGACTGACCGCCATCATAAAGTACTTGTATAAAATACATTCTAGCAGCAGAGTAGAAATAACTTGGCCTAATATTTTTCTAACAGAGATATTATTTATCATGACCATGGAAACGTTAGTTATTGCATTTATAGCAACTTTTGTTAAATAAATTTTTTCGAAATATTTTTCTGTTGCTAAATATTCGCAAAAATCTTAAAATCGACACGAGTACACTGCAAATCTCAAGTGAGTACTAGTACTCATTTAAAGTGCGTACATTGCTTGTCCTCGTTTTTACTCACGTACAAGTGAGTACTTTTGTACGCACTTTAAATGAGTACTAGTACTCACTTAAAGTGAGTACTAGTACGCTTTTTAAATGGGTAGTGGAAAGGAAGAGAGGGTAGTAATACGCACTTATAGTGCGTACATAGGTATAAAACTCTTTTCTTGAGTGACGTCACAATAAAGCTTTAAAATTCAGGAAAAGTAAAAATGTTGATTGAACATCAGAAAAATAGTTTTTAAATTATTATAATCAATAATTTATATACTTTTTTGCCAATTTTCAATGCATTCCTTTTCCAGAATTTATGAAGCTTCATAAAAACGGATAAAACGAATATAAATTAACATTAGAACATTTTTTACAATGATATAATTACTCATACGAAAAATATTCATGCTAATAGTAATATTTGTATTTTCTAAAATATTTATAAATAGAAAAGAAATTCATCGCAAGTATATTGAAAGTACGCATTTAAAATGAGTATTAGTACTCACATATAACGCGTAGTTTCAGTTCTTTTAGAAGTGAGTACTTGTACTCGTTTTACGTGAGTATTTTGAAGTACTCATTTATAACGAGTACTATATAGTACTCACTTCAAGTGCGTACACTTATCTCCTTCTTCAAAGTGAGTACAAGTACGTACTTTAAATGAGTAATATAAAAAGTACTCATTTAAAAGGAGTACTATTACTCACTAAGATTTGCAGTGTAAATTCCCATTTCCAGTCAACCGATTTTTACCAAAAGTTGAGCAACTCGTGCCATTGATGGCAGAAGCTTAAATATGAACTTTCATAAAAATCCTTTTAGCCGAATTTGCTCTGAACGTGTACACAGACAGACAGACAGACAGACAGACGGACGGATGGACGGACGGACAGACAGGCCGACAGACACTTGGCTAAAAATAGTCAAAACGTTATGTAGGGACCTCAATTCGTGGAGATCCATCGAAATCTCGAAATGTCAAAATAGGTATGATCACAATACCTCCCTTATATATTTTGGCGGTCGGTAAAAAAATAATGTACAATATAAATGAAATAACATTAATTAAACACTTAAAAATAGACCTTCGATTATTTGAACGATTTGAACACATCTTAGTCTCTATTAGTTCACATAACCGAGCGCCTACTGTATTGTGTAATATTTTATAAATACCTGCAGGTTTTTTGTCAAATTCTTGTTCTTTTTTGTTTGAAAATGTATCAGAAAGAATAGCAAAGGTGACAATACACGTGGTGCAAGCCGAGGGTAGATAGTTAGGGTGTGTGTAGGGTGTAGGGTGTAGGGGATGTGAAACAATACTCAAAGTAGGGTCGTAGCAATGTTTGTACAAGTCATTCTCTCATTATAGTAATTGGTTCAACACCTTTGATAAAGCCAATAACTTGTCGCTCTACTCAAAACTGTTGGGACAAGAAATTAGCCAGATTGATATTTGATTGATTACTTATTTTATTATATAATTCGGTCAAAATTTAACAATACTAAAATAAAATAACTTGCTTAACAATGGATAATGATTGATAATAAAATGGAAAGGAAATCACATATGTTAAAATTTTGGGATTAATTTTAAAAATGGTATTCTATAATAACAACAAGATTTATTACATACGGAAAGGTTGCTGACATCGCACTACTTAAAATATTTTTAAAGATTTCTCAAAAAGTTTTCATACTTTTCCTATAATTACCGACCGCCAACATATACAGGGTGTTTGTTTGAAACGGGGCACCCCGAAAATCTCCTTTATTTGTAAAGATACAAAAAATCTTCAGAACAAAAGTTAAACTAGACAAAAAGGCCCATCTAAAAGTTACTATAAGAATTCTGAGGCACTTCCGGTTTCACCGGAAATGATGTCAACTTTTGATCTAGCATAGGGAATCGATAATTTTATATTTTTTTCCTAAAAGTACATTAAATTAGCTTTACAATGACACCAAAAAGTTATATTTTTATGTTAACCATTTCAAAATGGCGACCATTTATTTACAAAATAATAATCAACATAAGTTTTACAAAGTTGAACGTAGCAAGCTTTGAAAACAATAAAAAGGGCGATGGAAGATTTTTTATTAAGAATGAGAAAATGTGTGGACAATAATGGTGGCTTGATCGAACATTTGTAATTTTTTTTTTTTTTTTTAAATAATTGTATGATGTAATAGTTTTTTTTTTTTTTCTAGATAGTCAAATAGTTTATTTAAGAGATATTTTATTTCTTTTTTTATTGCTTTCAAAGTTTGCTACGTTCAACTTTGTAAAACTTATGTTGATTATTATTTTGAAAATTTACATTTCACTTACATTTTTTGTACTAACATAGTCGCAGAGATTGAAATCGTCTCTCATTAGGAGAGGGTTTTTCTTGCTTTATATTTCTAGCATTTTTATGAAATAATTTTTGAATAATATAGGGTTTTTTCTTTTTTTTTTCAGGGAAATATATTTGGCGCACCTTTGGGATTTCATTACTACGCCCAAACAACATCACAAGATACTTGCAAACATTTCGATACAGGTGAGAGAATTTTTGAACTTCAGTAGTGGATGGTGGTGTCTTTTGCTTTGGTTTCTAGTTTTGTTCAACCCGTAAAAAAAAATAACGCCCCCTAAGAGGACATGGGCGAAGTTGGAACTCTCACTAAAACCTTTCTCGTATTATTTTACCCCCCCCCCCCCCCCAGTACTAAATTTGGTGAAAATTGGTCTATCCATTTTGGTTTTTTAAAGAACAGACAAAGAAACAAACAGATATTGTTTTTTATATATACAGTAATCCCCGAAGTTACGCGATAGGTGGGTCCGACGAAAATCGCTTAGGTCGAATTCGCGTAAGTCGGGGTACAACTTTGCATATAAATACATATCAAGTTTGTTTAATTGGGTCCAAGTACTAACAAAAAACTTAGTTTAGAAGAAAAATATTTAGTAAATTTGCAGTTCTTTATACATATTAATACAATATATTAAAAAAATAAATTAGTTACGTAAAAAAGTTATTTCGATGTCGATGGCTTCATAAAATCTAACAATACAATACTCTAATTTTCACGCCGAATTTCTTCGTAGAAAGTTAATAATTTTCTCATTCCTTGCTTTGCAGCTATTACGCGTACTTCGTTGGAGTCTATGTTTCTAAAATTTTTAAGTCCTTTTCAATTGAGCTGAGACCTTCTGTCATTCTGCTATCAAAATCCTTGATAATGTTGAGTTTACATTCCAAAGATATCGTTTTCCTTTTCTTACTAGGTGCAGGAGAATAAGATTTACTTCGTTTGGACGAAATATTTTTTTAAGGGTTTAGATAATGTATAATAAAACAATCTTAATTTTCGTCGATCGTAGAATCGTAATCGTGCACAAAGAGTTCGCGCGAAACGCGTCCAATACGTATCACAGCAAGAGATACGAGGTCTGTTCAAAAAGTATCGCGAATTTTGAATTTTCGCGGGTTACGTATATTCGATTTTCGATTTTTTTGTGGCGTTATGTTGGTACTCATGTCTCTCACTTATGCCGACAAGTTCGGCTATTTTGAATGTTCAGTTAATTTTTGACAGTTGCTTTGCTTGCACGTGTTTTGGCTCGTCTTCGATTTTTGCCTATACCAAAAAATGGATCAAAGAACCTGTATCAAATTTTGTGTGAAATACAAAATTAAGTGCGCGGACGCTTTCCGAATGCTGACTGTGGCATATGGTGAAGCTACCTTGGACCGAAGCAACGTTTATCGGTAGTACAAAATATTCTCAGAGGGCCGAGAAGATGTGAACGACGAAGAGCGTGCCGGACGCCCGAGCACGTCAACTACAAACGAAAACATTGATGAAGTGAAGAAAATAGTATTGGCCAATCGTTGAATCACCGTTAGAGAAGTTGCTGAGGACCTAAACATATCGATTGGCTCGTGCCATTCGATTTTTACCAATGATTTGGGCATGAGACGGGTCGCCGCGAAATTCGTACCAAAATTCGTCGTGTTTTTGGCCAAAAACAACACACGAATAATGCCGCAGCCACCGTATTCCCCAGATCTGCCCCCTGTGACTTTTTCTTGTTCCCGAAACTGAAGAGGCCCATGAAAGGACGACGCTACGCTACGGGTGAGCAGATAAAGACGGCATAGAAGGAGGAGCTGAACAAGATCATAAAAAATGATTTTTTCAAGTGCTTCGAGGATTGGAAAAAACGTTGGCACAAGTGTATAATATCTGGTGGGGATTACTTTGAAGGGGACAAAATAGATATTCATGAATAAATAATAATTTTTGAAAAAACACATAATTCGCGATACTTTTTGAACAGACCTCGTACATTGAAGATAGCGGGTGGCAGAGTTGTCAAACGAAAAAATCCCCTCCCTTACTTTATAATAATTATAATTAATTTGAGATTGTTACACTGGTTTAAAGATACTGTTTTAACATTATTTTGAACATAAATGTTGTAAAGAAAAATGTGAATTATCTTGTTGGAAACAATGTGTTAATTAATAATTTGTTTTAGTAACAGGGTCCGAGATTTCCACCCCATCATTCCCCGAGTGGAGAGAGCCCTGGCAGCAGCAAGAAGGTAAGCAACACCTCTTCATAATTGATGACTTAAAATGCGCACTGTTAACCCTACGTACAACAAGTTAGGGCACGAAGCTAGACCGTTATAGCCCCAACAGATATTGACGATAAGAGCCAGAATACCTAACAACTCTAAAGCCCTATTAATTATGCAACAGGTTAAATGATGACGAATCCCACAGTGAATAAGTACGGAGGGAATTCTTGTATTGTTTAGTAAATGATCGTTGTTCAAGCCCATGTATAAAACGTATTTAAAAGTACTAATATTTGTTACACATTTATATTTAATGTCTTGACATTAAATGCCTCTAATCCATCCATTAGCTTGTGTTCGTTCTCCCTCTGTGAGTACAGTATTTTTAAATTGCCCAAAATAATCCGTTATTTAATCAACAGGGTTGAAATGTTTCAACACAGAACTAGGATTTATAGTAGAGGTATATATAAGGCTATTCAGGACCTGCCTTTACTGGCAAAAAGGGGCGCTAGATATTGAAAAAGGGACGCCAAATCTGGAAAATCGAGCGCCAGGACTGAAAAAGGAGTACCATTTTATTGCTCATCATTTGAATTTTGTACGGGGTATTCAATATATTTTGTTTTTAGGGTTTTGTAGGTATGACCACCAAAAAACCCTTATAACGTCACTCATGTGTCTGTCTGTACGGTAAAAATTGTAGCCAAACGGCTGAACCTAGAAAATTTGGTATGCTTCTACAACTCTTTGACCCACATATAAGAAAAATACTAAGAATCAAAAAACAAATCCCGAAATAAACATAAAGAATTATGTATTTTATAAAAAAAAATATATTTTTTTAAATTTTGAATGATTTGAGAGATTTTATTTTGCAAAATAAATTATTTTGATGCGATTTTTCTCAAAATTTTGCAGAAATATTTAGTTTAAACCCAGATGGTTTAAAATTCTAAGTAATGTACATTGGTGTGAACCGGAATAGTACAACAGGAATTTTTGATCAGGTTATGTTTTCGGAAAATAACGCATTTTTTGTGTTTTTTTTTGGTTGACGATGTACAAAAATTATAGTTATGTAACACACTATACCAGAAGGCGTATCCTAGTCTAATGGTTAGCTTGCTCGTTTGCTAAGCAGCGAAGTAGGGTTCGCTCCTGGGCAGAGGACAAAGTTTTGTTTTTTGTTTTTTTTTTTCATTTTTATTTTGTTTAAATTAATTTGTCAAAATTCTAGTTATATTTTGGCAAATGTTGCATTTAAATTTTAAACTGTAAATTTAATAACCAGTTGGAAATGTTGGAATTATATTTTCATTCTGTGTATACGTATGTATATGTATGTCATGTATACGAAACCAGAGGGGCGGAGCATATGACTTAAAACAACCAGTGGAAGCCATAGGCGCAATTTTCAAAATCTTGAACCAAGCTATATAAAAAAAAAAATACTGCATATATTTAAAAACCTAAATAATGGTATTAGGTATTCGAATTAAAATTAACAAAAACATATTTTAACATAAAATTTGTTTTTAAAGCTTCTAGATTAACAGATGATAAATTATTTTAAAAATATCGTTCGTTTTGCCGTGATTACTACAAAGCAAAATTTGTCCTACACACTCAGCATGTTACTTATTATATACCTGCGAAACCTTGCAATGTGTGAAAACTCACACTTCACATCAATTTTTTCTTATGCTATTTGACCCTCTTATGCAAAGGTCAAATGGGAAATGTTGGGAAATTTTGGCACGGGTTTTCTAGTACTTAAATGATGATAAACTCAAAACCATACCACCATATTTTATTACATCTGTTTGGTTTATTTATTTTTATCATTCATTTTTCCATTAACCACAGCATTCGATAAATATTCTTTACTGCTATACTGTACTATATACCTGCGAAACACTGCAATGTGTGAAAATTCACACTTCTCATAATTTTTTTAATTCTAAAGTGCTAAAAAAGTACCAAAAAACAAATAAAAAGAACAACAAAATCTAAACAATATGTCCAGCTATTTTTGCGTGAACCCCAGACAGAGAGAAATGGATTTTTTGTTGCATATCGTCTTATAATCATCTGGAACGGTCAGAAACAAAGTTTGAGGAAGAAATAATAAAAAACAACTATAGCTTCCAATTTTGTTTATAAAGATTGTATTTGTGGCAAATATTAATCTGTGCCATTTTTTCTGATTCCAGGTAACAGTTGTGGAACAGATGATACAGATTACGGTCCGGATTCACAATATCAATGCCAGAATTCTTTCGGTGAGCAATATTTCGGTATTTACCTTATAATTTAATTTTTAACACCATATCAAACGCCTTTTCCGAAAAAAATGTTATCCTGCAAGAACAGTAGCGCCCTGATATATCAGGCGCCTTTGTGCATAAAGTTTCATGGTGCCCTCTCTGATTTTTACCGACCGTCAACATATATATGGGAGGTATTGTGATCAACCGATTTTGACATTTAGAGATTTCGATGGATCTCCACGAATTGAGGTCCCTACATAACGTTTTGACTATTTTTAGCATGATGTCTGTCGGTCTGTCTGTCCGTCCGTCTGTCCGTCTGTCTGTCTGTCTGTCTGTCTGTCTGTCTGTCTGTCCGTCTCTCCGTCTGTGTACACGTACAGGGCAAATTAGGCTGAAAGGATTTTTATGAAACTGCATATTTAAGCTTTTGACATCAATGACATGAGTTGATCAACTTTTGGTAAAAATCGGTTAACTAGAAATGGGGGTTTACTCGTGTCGATTTTAAGATTTTTGCGAATATTTAGCAACAGAAAAATATTTCGAAAAAATTTATTGAACAAAAGTTGCTATAAATGCAATAACGAATAACTTTTATTTGAGACGTATTTTGATAAAACGAAAAATTTCGACAAATTTAAAGTCTTAATTTTTTCATACTTTTATGTAACGTTTCCATGGTCATGATAAATAATATCTCTGTTAGAAAATATTAGGCCAAGTTATTTCTACTCTGCTGCTAGAATGTATTTTATACAACTACTTTACGATGGCGGTCGGTCCTGTGGTGGCCACAGCTGATTTTTTTTAGTAACAGGACAGTTTTTAGACAAAAACTCCATAAATATGACCCTCCCCTTTCCCTTTTAATATTGGGTTGTTACATAAGTCCGTTCGTTTTTTTTTTTTTTTTCACCAATTATTAAATAAAATATACATTAAAAAAAAAAACTTTTATTATCAAATATCATTATTTTCTATCACTTTGGACAAACGCGCAGGCAATTTCATAATGCCATCTCTCCAGAAGGTTCCGTCTTTGCCCTCGAAAAATTTGTGAAGGTGAATTTTGATATCGTCCAAAGATGCGAAATTTTTTCTGTTAAGGGAATTTTGTAGAAAGCAGAACAAATGGTAGTCGGATGGTGCGATGTCTGGACCATATGCTCCGACTACCATTTGTTCCGCTCTCTACAAAATTCCCTTAAGGAAAAAAATTTCGCATCTTTGGACGATATCAAAATTCACCTCTACAGAGTTTTCGATATTTCAAAATTTTTGGCTAATTTTTGTTTATATCAAAGTTAGTTCTTAATTTTTAACTTTCTTATTATTGACAAAGATGTTACTTTTTAGGGTTTTGTAGGTATGACCACCAAAAAACCCTTGTAACATCGTGTGTCTGTCTGTCTGTACGGTAGAAATTGTAGCCAAACAGCTGAACATACAAACTTGAAATTTGGTATACTTGTACAACTTTTTGACCCACATATTGACATCTGACACTACCGATAGAGGCACTACTGCATTTTACATCATGGCTGACTTTGGTAGGATATTTTTGACAGGTTCAATGGTATCTTCATGTGATATTTATTGAAACACACGGGAACACACTCTAAAATGGTCTTTAACTGTCTTTCCACTTCTAAGAACATATTCCCATGCTTGTCTTCTATCCATAACTACACGTGCACCACCACGTAAATTCAGAAACACGTTTTTTTTGCCACGTTTCGGAACACGATGAAAACTTAGGTCTCTATCACGACCTACTTTTACATTGCAAAGATAAACACAACAATTCACGTTGCATTTAATTTTTTCTGGCAATTTTAAAGACATTTTTTTAAAAACTTGCTATGAAAACAATAGTAAACAAACTCGACTATCCTCCACCTGTCAGTTTCTCAAAATCTCATTAGAGGCGCTTCAGTTATTGTCAGTTGACAATAGGAAAACTATAGAGAGTTCAAAAAATACAGCGCGGGAAAAATGTGATTATAGTTATACGGGATAATTGTTTTATGCCGATCTTCAAAAATAATATGGTATTTAGGGCAGACGGAGTAATTTTTTTGAACAATACTCTGATCAAACGTTACCCAAATATATCTATTTGTATAATTCATGGTTATTATGGTGTGTTATTTGTTCAGTTTGTTAGCAAGGAGAAAATGGGAGAAAATGAAGTTTTTTCTTGGTTGAACTTATAGAAGAAGCAATTGAAATTTCGACTAAAAACCACCGTAAACATCAATTCACCGCATGCTGTGATTTAAGATCAAGTTGTCAGCGGCTTCTTTCAAAACTGGAAATATCCATTTAACATTTGTGTATTCTCAAGTTAACACACGCAGCAGGGGAGCTGTCTCAATCAGGGCGGGCACCCCCTCCCCCCGTTTCAACTCTTAAAAACCCACTATTTAACAATTCTTTTATTATATCTACCTATTATATCTACATCAATAAAATTGGAGGCTATATCTGTTTTTCAGATATTGGTTTTATAAACTTGCAACAATGTTTTGTATCTTTTGTGGAATTATGTTTTTAGGGTTTTGTAGGTATGACCAAAAAACCCTTATACCGTCATTTTGTCGTATGTCTGTCTGTCTGTTCGGTAAAAATTGTAGCCAACGGCTAAACCTAGAGAGTTGAAATTTGGCATGCTTAAAACATCTAAAAAACATATCCCCATAAAAATATAAACAAATATCTGCTCATAGCAAAAATTTTTTTGAGTTGAGTATCAAATGAAAGCCCTTAGTACGTGAATTAACGATTAAAATTTTAGTTTCATCAAAATTGTGCAAAAAAAAAATTGTCCCACACCCTGCAGCCCAGATGTTTTATACTAAAAATCTGAAAAAATTCTAAGTAATGTATATTGGTGTGGACTGGAATAGTGCAACAGGAATTTTTGATCTCTTTACGCTTTCGGAAAATAAAGCATTTTTTGTGATTTTTGTTTGACGATGTACAAAAGTTATAGTTATGTAACACACTACACTAGAACAGTGTTTCTCAACCAAAAACGCACTGCGGACCAGCATAATATATACTTTTTTAACGCGGACCACTAATAATAATTGTTGTTTCATTTTTTGCAAGAAAACAAATATATTTAATGTGCTACTAAATACATTTATTTTATTTGTAGAAAATCACAGAAAGTTTACAGAAAATAAACAAAATTACAATTATTTACATAAATTTATATTTAAAAATGTGCATAAAAAATAATAAAAACTGCAAAAAAACACTAATATTTTTCTGGGGACCACTTGTTGAGAAACACTGCACTAGAAGGCTTATCCTGGTCTAATGGTTAGCTTGCTCGCTTTCGTCACCTGTAATGATATATACGGATTTTGCAGTGCCTAGGTTGAATTTTTTTTAGCATTCCCTTACACCAATCAACACGAGTCTTTTTTTGAACTTTGGTCAAATTATGCGGAATCCATCAGAAACAGATCTCTTTCACAGCTAAATGTACATGCAAAATCGAAAGTATTGCAGTCTACGATATGCCAAAGGATGCCTCTATCTCACGATAAGACACATGACGATCTTCTTCAATCATTTTGAGCACAGCATCGATGTTTTTTTGAATCACAACCGATTTTGGTCAACCTTCACGAGATTCATCACTGACGGACGCACGACCTCGACGACTGCAAACCAATTGTAAAGAGTCTTTTCTGATGGTGCTTCATTACCAAAACTTGAACAGAACGAATTTATGCATTGTTGTTGAGTTAGGCCTTTACTGAAATCATAAAAATCATCCAACGTAAACCTTCACGAGTAAAATACATTTTTTCCACAAAATTGTTTTTTAAACGCTCACTATCAACAAACTACTCGGTCAATTTATAAGCTGCCACTGATTTCACAATAACAAATGTCTAATTTTATGAATATACTAATGGAACATTTCAATATTGCCATCTAGTGGTTGTTTGTAAAACATAAAATACAACCCTCGTATTAAACGTTAAATGTTGTGATAAACAATATAAGTTCGAATAACTATGATATTTGCTTATAAAGGACGTGACTTCTATCTTAATTAATCTCAGTGAAATCCTGTCCCTTTTTGTTATTAAAACCCCGAGGGAAAATTTTTTAATCAATCATCTTTATCCCCCATTCAATAGAAAAGTCAATATTGGTTTGTGTCGATTTTTAAAAATATAGGGGATATCTTATTTAAGATTTTTATCACATTTAAACATCAGTCATGACGATAAAATGATTTTCCACTCAATAAAACAATCATTTACTATAATAAATATCCCTATTTCTTATACCCTTTTCACACTAGATCTTTAAGATCGGATGTTAAAGTGAATGTATCTTTAAACGCTAAAGTGAAACCGTACGGCCTCGACTAAACACGACCGATGTTTAAGACAGAGATCTGCGTCTTAAACTTCGTACGCATTGCCAACTTAATTTCTGTTATAAAAAAATACTCCTTGAATTTGTGCTGTCAACATTTTATATTATCATAAACAAGAATACTGTATTATATCGACGTTATAAGAAGTTTATACTTATTGTTATAATAAAATTATTTATTTTAATAATGTGTTTAATAAAATACAGAGCTACAATAATTGAGATAAAATGTATCGACTTACATGTTAATACAGGTGTAATATATTCTTTATTGTAGTGTCTTTATTGTAGAATGAAATGAAATATCCTTAATTGTTTATAATAATTCAAAATGTGCGTCTGCGCAGACAGTTCAAAACTGGTAATTTCATGACGGTAACTTAAGGACAAAATTACTGTAGCTGATGACAGCACCAGAGATTAAAACATCAAGTGTGAAAGCATACCGATCTTAAACATCGGTGAACTTTAAGTTCACTCGTCTTAAAGATCTAGTGTGAAAAGGGTATTATACAATTAAAGTTGGTAGAAAATAAAACTGAAAAAATGTTTTTATTGTCGTGTTAACCTTGGCTCTTGAAGTAGCCATAACAATACAATACAACCAGGGCCGGATTTCTCTATAGGCTAAGTAGGTTTAAGCCTAGGGCTTCCTAAGTTCAGAGAGCCTCAATATTCAAAAAGATGCATACGTACTAAAAAAATTAATAAAATATGCTATAACTCAAGAAACACAGACCATACGAATGGTTTTATAATTCACCCTAAATCTATTTTTTCCCTTTATAGGTTAACCAGGGCAAATACGTTTTTGAACATTTTTATGGGTAGCAAAAAGTCGATATCTCATTGGGCCTAAGAGATATTGAGGAATCCGTAAAAAAAAATCACCCCTTTAGAAGAATTCCCTCAGTCTCATGCAGACCTCTAACAAATAATGCATAAAGAAAAAATACAGATGGCTTTACCTAACATAGAAGCAATCCTACGGCACCTTTCTTAGTTTAATGGTCACTAACTGCTTTGAAGAGAGGTCTTTTTCAAACTTAAAAGAATTAAAAATGAATTAAGGAGCACAATGTCTCAAGACAGGTTATCTGCTTTGAGCATTCTGAGCATTGAAAGTGATAAACTTAGAAATATTAAAAAAAAAAAAACAACTGTGGCCACCACAGGACCGACCGCCATCATAAAGTACTTGTATAAAATACATTCTAGCAGCAGAGTAGAAATAACGGCCTAATATTTTCTAACAGAGATGTTATTTATCATGAGCATGGAAACGTTACATAAAAGTATGAAAAAATTTCGAAAAATTTTTCTAAAATTTTTCGTTTTATCAAAAAATATCTCAAATACAGGTTGTTAGTTATTGCTTTTATAGTAACTTTTTTTAAATAAATTTTTTCTAAATATTTTTCTGTTGTTAAATATTAGCAAAAATCTTAAAATCGATACGAGTAAACTCCCATTTCTAGTTAACCGATTTTTACCAAAAGCTGCGCAATTTGTGCCATTAATGTTAAAAGCTTAAATATCAAGTTTTATAAAAATCCTTTTAGCTTAATTTGCTCTGCACGTGTACACAGACAGACATACAGACAGACGGATGGACAGACGGACGGACGGACAGACGGACCGACAGACATCATGCAAAAAATAGTCAAAACGTTATGTAGGGACCCAAATTCGAGAAGAGATCTATCGAAATCTTGAAATGTCAAAATCAGTATGATCACAATACCTCCCCAGCAAACATTTTTATACGGGCCAGTACTGGTAAAGCACATACTCCCCGGCATTGAAAGTAATGGGCCAGTACCCCGGTGTCCCCGGGGCCGTTACTGGCCCATTGATGTATCAGTTGCCGGCCCAGCAACGGTAAAGTGCAAAATAATCGCATTAGTTGCAAGATTTATTTCTGATGGTTTTAAGTAAAAAGTATGAGTGAAGAAGAGTGCTTATAAAATGCTGGTAAAGTACTTCGTATAGGCGGAATGCGAAATACAAATGTGAAGAACATTATTAATACTGGCGTTGCACTTACTTTTGGTGCCAATAATTTACCAGCATAAAAGCAGTTTGCCGGCATTCGGCCGTTAGTTGAATGTTTGCTGGGTCCCTTATATATGTTGGCGGTAGGTAAAAAGAGGTGTCTATTGAAGGGGCCTAAAAATTTGAGTAGCCTAGGGCCTCGCGTTGTTTAAATCCGACCCTGAATACAACAGGGTCGACAAGTAACGTAGGAAACCGGTACTAATACCGGGCTATGCAACTCCTCAGGCGATGCAGTCTGCAGGGCCCGAGTTAGAATTTTTGATTTTTTACAAATCACTATCCCATTTTGTTATTTATAATTTTGTTGCATAATTTCTTTGTCAGTAATCAGTTAGTTAAAATTTTTGGCGCACAGTAACAAAGGCTATTTACGCCTAACGCATCTAAATGACTACATTACATATTAAAAACAATAAGGCCCGGTTTTTCCACCTTCAGATAAAGTTCCAGGTAACTATCTGACAGATAAGGTTATTTGTAACTTCATCTGCTGAATAAATGTCATCCCTTCTTTCTATACAAATGTATCTATCGGATAGTTATCTAACGTATAATGAGACTGACGTATTGGATTCACTGACTGGTATTGACATTTATTCAGCAGATGAAGTTACAAATAACCTTATCTGTCAGATAGTTACCTGGAACTTTATCTGAAGGTGGATAGACCGGGCCTAAATGAAACAATAAATAATTAAAATGAATAACTTGTTTTCAGAGGTGAAATCGGAAGGTGATATTGGAGATTTAATACACAATATCAATAAGTCACCACCAAGTTATCCTTCAACCCCCACCTACACAACAGTGGGAGAAGTGTATGAAGGATTATATACATCAGGATACCAGCCCGCAGTTACTTGCATCCCTTATTCGCCGCCCACATATTGCAGGTAATTCTTCATTTTATTCACGAGTAAAGTCATTAATTAATACTTTATTCCTCATTTAGATTAACAACTAGTTTTTAAACACAGACATAACATTACTTTATAATAATATTGTAAATTTATCGCAAGGAATATCGAATTTCAGAATTAAACGTCTATGGCACATATTTCGTGTTAAATATATGTAGGCCCTATCAGAGGGAGCAAGAGGACAACTGCCCTGTGCCCGTTACAATTTTAGGGACAATTTTCAAATCTGCTATATTTACGTAACTTTAAAGGGCCCTCAATAATATCAGTTGTCTCTGGCCTCGCATTTCCTCTGAAAGGCTTTGCATATATGTTTATCTATACCAATATAATCTATTTATTAAATGTACATTTTTTTGTAGATCTACGTCTCCAAAACAGTCTCCTACTTCTAACCCAATACATAATTCAAGATCAGTTTCAACTGGACACATGTTGTCACCTGCAAATCAAATAAAACAAGAACCTGCAGACAGAGATGCAAACTGTAAGTCACTATATATACATACATATAAATGCATTTATATTAAAATTCAATAGTGCAGTAATACCCGGCTACTCGACGTTAATTAAAAAAGCGTCGAGTAGCGATTACGTCGAGTGGCGAGTCGAATTTCTCCATAAGAAATAAAGGAATCATATGTACATAAATACATATACATATAAAGAAATACATACGAGGGATGTTTCCTAAATTCTGGGAATTGTGCTATAATTAAATTACGCAGAACTTATAGGCAATGTTATTGGTGCCAGACAAGTCTTGACATGTTTATGCAACTATCTAGTGCAATATTGTTCAGTCTGATTTAGGTGTTCGACTGATATAGACGCCTGTTTATAGCACTGTTTTTGTAACCATGGAAGACGCAGCAAAATCTCAAAGAGCAATAATTTTCTTTTTGTGGAAAGAAGGTGTGAACATCAGAAATTATTCAGCGTCTGCAAGGAGTATTTGGTGAGTCTGCAGAATCCAAAAGTACTGTTTATCGGTGGATCGATCGTTTTAAAACCGGTAGAACATCACTAGAAGACGATCCACGCAGTGGGCGCCCAAGCAAAGGTAAATGAAAGAAACATTACGGCCGTCGAAGACCTACTGAAAGAGGACAGGCGAATGACTATTCGTTAAATTAATGTACGCCTAGGGATAGGTACACGACAAGTTCATGACATCTTGCATGATTGTTTGGGCGTTAGCAAGGTTTCGCCTCGCTGGGTGCCAAGGCTGTTGGGACCAGAACAGAAACTCAATAGGTCTGATACTTTGAGGACGGCTTAAAAAAATTAGTTTATCGTTGGGATAAATGTATTCAGTTAAATGGAGATTATGTTGAAAAACTACATTGTAATATTGACGAAAATTAACAAAATAATAAAAATTATAGCTAAATTCCCAGAAATTTGGAAACATCCCTCGTATATGTATATGTTTCCTTTTAGCTATGCTTGCATTTCTATCCTTTGGACTCATAATTATAAATATAAATCACTTATTTTAGCAAAAAACAAAAACTTCATAGCTGCACTAAATCTGAGTTGTTGTCGTCAACATATCTAGGCGCGAACTGCTGGCCATGCGTTCATTTTGATTTGTTTACCAAAATATGTATCACGTGATCGGTACTCGATCACGCGTCGGATAGCGATGCTCCGCCGACTCTCACTCTCAACAATTACGTCGAGTGGCGAAAACGTCCAGCTAAGAGGCAGTCGAGTAACGGGGTATTACTGTAATTTGTTTTTAGTTTAACAATGTGATTATAGTTATACGGGATAATTGTTTTATGCCGATCTTCAAAAGTAATTCGGTATGTTCTATATAAATTTTAAAATGTTACAAATATTTCTATGTATCGGTGGTACGATATAAAGTATGATATAAATTAAATAGGTGGAACTGATTTTACAAACTCTGAACATGTAGTAAAAGAAAATTCAATTTCCTTTCACAACCACTCAAACGTGACAAAAATTTAAACTTTTGTATATAAAATCAAAATTGATTCTTTTCAGATTAAAAATCTGCATGTAGCACCCCTATCGGATAAACACATTATTAGGTTTCCGTTTTGAGAAATTTCATTATCGATCTTCACCCCAAATTCAAGAGATACCTTCATAAGAAAAGGGGATCTAGCTGGATTATGGAAATACTACTGTGTATACATTATGCATATGCTTCTTTAATAATATTCATATTTAAAAATTTAATAATTTGTCATTCATACTTTTTTATCAGTATTCTCAATTCAATCGAAAACTGGCCAAAAATTAACTTTATAACTTATATCGTCCGTCATTTTGGTTTGGTTCAATTCTGACACAGTTTGTTCAGTTTACATATTTGACAGTCGAGCAGTGTGGACGTGGCAAATTTAATAATAAAATATTATAACTCGTCGCTAGTATTGAAAATACCAACCAATATTTTTAGGGTTTTGTAGGTATGACCACCAAAAAACCCTTACAACGTCACTCATGTGTCTGTCTGGTTGTCTATCTGTCTGTTTGTCTGTACAGACAGTACATACAGGCAGACTGACAGGCAGACGGACAGACGGACAGACGGACTGACGGACGGACGGACGGACGGACAAACGGACGGTCGGACGGACGGACGGACGGACGGACGGACGGACGGACGGACGGACGGAGGGGCGGACAGAGGACAAAAAGACAGTCAGAAAGATAGACAAACAGACAGACACATGAGTGACGTTATAAAGGTTTTTTGGTGGTCATACCTACAAAATCCTAAAAATTACGAGGGATGTTTCCTAAATTCTGGGAATTGTGCTATAATTAAATTACGCAGAACTTATAGGCAATGTTATTGCTGCCAGACAAGTCTTGACATGTTTATGCAACTATCTAGTGCAATATTGTTCAGTCTGATTTAGGTGTTCGATTGATATAGACGCGTTTTCATAGCACTGTTTTTGTAACCATGGAAGACGCAGCAAAATCTCAAAGAGCAATAATTTTCTTTTTGTGGAAAGAAGATGTGAAAACATCAGAAATTATTCAGCGTCTGCAAGAAGTATTTGGTGAGTCTGCAGAATCCAAAAGTACTGTTTATCGGTGGATCGATCGTTTAAAAACCGGTAGAGCATCACTAGAAGACGATCCACGCAGTGGGCGCCCAAGCACGTCGGTAAATGAAAGAAACATTACTGCCGTCGAAGACCTACTGAAAGAGGACAGGCGAATGACTATTCGTCAAATTAGTGTGCGCCTAGGGATAGGTACACGACAAGTTCATGACATCTTGCATGATTGTTTGGGCGTTAGCAAGGTTTCGCCGCGCTGGGTGCCAAGGCTGTTGGGACCAGAACAGAAACTCAATAGGAGACACCGAAAAAGTTCTTTGAGGACGGCTTAAAAAAAATAGTTTATCGTTGGGATAAATGTATTCAGTTAAATGGAGATTATGTTTGAAAAACTACATTGTAATATTGACGAAAATTAACAAAATAATAAAAATTATAGCTAAATTCCCAGAACTTTGGAAATATCCCTCGTAATAACAAAGGATGTGATGCAAATATATATTAAATTTTGGTAGAATAGCAATTTTGAAATTTCTACAGGCCACATTGTTTGATATCGACTGGTTAGTGCCAATAGCCGAGGGCAATATTAACCCCATTTAATAAAGCCGCGAATTGTTTTAATTTAAACAGAACAATATTAATAAAGCCCCTCTAAACAATTTTCTGCGAACATATATTTGCAAATATTATATTTATAATCTACGAGCCTTCTTGAATGGAGAAAGACCTACACGATTTTTGACTGAATTTCTACAATTTTTACAAAACGTGAATCACTTAAAACACGTAGTTCAGAACATTTCCATAAGTTAAGTGTTTTTGTAGCCGTATTTTGAAACACTCTATGGGTGTGAAACATGAACCATAGCAACTAGTTTCAAAGAGCTGTAGCAAGAAAATTTCTGCTTCTAAATATAAATAAAAGACCTAGATAGCTTGATGGGGCATATTTTGCGATTTGAGGGTGTGCTGAAAATAATCGTGGAAGGAATGGTTGAAGGAACAAATCCTAAAGGAAGCCCCCATTAAACAATATGAGTCAGTTGAAGGAGCAATTTAACTGTCAGAAATACAAACACCGGCAAATTTAAAAGAACAGATTGAAAATTATGTTTTTTTTTTTTTAATTTTATTATTTTGTAGCCTTTATTTAGATAGCTTTGAAAGTTTTATAAAACATTGAAGATTGTATCGACGCCAAGGAGAACAAAATGCACCATATAATTTTGCTACTACTGTATCATTTGGTGGAGGTTCAATTATGGTGTGGGGTGGAATATGTTTGGGAGCTCGCACAGAGGTGGTGGTGCTTGATGGTGAAGCGTTAACTGCAGATAGGTACATCAGAGATATTCTTCAAGACCATGTTGTACCTTTTGCCCCATATATCGGAGAAATTTTCACCCTAATGCAGGATAATGCGCGCCCACACATCGCCCACTGTGTAACAGACTTTTTAAATCAAGTGGGTATTGAGAACTAACAATAACTGAAGTGACGCCTAGCGGAATATTTTGGAACTTAACGAAATAGGATTTTGTTGGATAAGGCTCATTTAATTGCATTGTTTGTATGTGTTGAAGTGAAGAAAACTTTAATAAAATATCTTGAAAACTGCAACAGAAAATTAACTGTAATATGAATTGTTGTGTATCAAATGGCAAATGTCAAAAATATCCTATTCTAATCGCCATTTTGTAAGCGACAACAGCGCCTCTATAGGTAATGTTTATTCTCAATAACAACAATGGATTAGCCAGCGTACTCCATTGACCTCAACTCGATTGAACATTCCAAAAAACATCGTACTAGAAGATTACTTGAGAGATATCAACAATATGTATACTACAGGGAAAATAACTAGATTTTTATGTATGTTCCTTTATATTTGCCGGTGTGTGTATGTTGATCTAAATAGAAAGGCAGAAGGCAACCAATCTTAGGATTGTAAACTTTAAGAGAGAGATAAGCCGTGAAATATTAAAAATATTGAAACTAATTTTTATTTGTGTTTAGGTATAATCAGATACGAAAGGAACAGGACATCTCCATATTTGTCTACAACAAAAAGCTCATGGCGATTGACATCGACACAGTCAACAGAAAATATATGTTCATCAGGTAAGTTTAAGTTCTATAACAGTACTTACAGTGGCGTAACTAAATTTTGTGCCCCTCTGGGTCATTCTAATATTTTTTGTAATTATTTAATGTTTTTTGCAGATAAAACGAAAGACAGCACAACCGGTAATCGATCACCAATCAATACACACAGTGGCACACGAAGAGGTTCCTTGCAACTGTGGCAGTTTCTAGTAGCTTTGCTAGATGCTCCAGACTCAAGTTCTGGATGCATTGCTTGGACTGGAAGAGGCATGGAATTCAAATTAATCGAACCAGAAGAAGTAAGTTTTATACGCATTGTTTGAACAGAAAAAATACTTGTTTGTGTTGGATTAACCTAGCAGTAAAGGTAGTATATGCTACGAATTCTAATTCTGTAATTACAATTAAAAAGTCATCTTGCTGACAAAGTGGTAACAGTGCCGGTGAGAGACTGTACTACGCAGAGTGCGAGTGTATTATAAAGCGGACCTTACACTATCAATAATAATGTCAGTATTAAAAAATAATGACAGTAATTTTGACGACCTAATGCAAGTACTGATGGAATGATGGAGTGATGGAGTGAACTGACGAAATCTAGATTTCTTGAAATACAGCCTTCAGTATCGTAGGTAGTGGGGAGAACTGTCAGTTTTACTGACAGCCATTCGCACTGTATCAGTATTATTGTCAGTATTGATCTTCAGTTTTTAGTTTTTAGTTGTTGTTTGTCTTGTGTCAAGTTAGTAATAGTTAGTATCGTAATCAATGGATTTAATAGATGATTTTACTATACACGATGTTGTGGATGATGATGAAATTGAAGTTGAAACGGCAGAACGTCTGCTGCTGCAAACCTTTATTGAAACGTACGAGCCACAGCTCTAGGATGCTCGTCGGCCTGACTACATGAACAAAGTGAAGCGGAATAAAGGACTTTTAAAATTTTTAGAAGTGTATAACAAATAGGGATGGGGAAAAAACATCGATGTATCGAAAACATCGATGTTTGTTTTAAAAACATCGATGTTTTTACCATCGATGGTCAGCTGGCGATAGTATCGATAAAACATCGATGTCTACTACCGATGTCGATGTTTAAACTTCAGAAATTCAGAAACTACCGCTAGAGGCGCTGGAATCTTAAAAATTTAATTTTTATTAAAATTATTACACAAAATATAAGCGCCATCTATTGTGATATAACAATACTAATAGTGTTAGTTCTTATTCTTCTTAGCAGTTAGCAGAATACGAAAAAATAAGAAGAAACTTCTAATTTTTGCAAACAATGCGAACGACCAAAGACGCCAACACACTTTTTCTTTTTGAGTCTTGTTGACACTTTCCCAGTTGTTATTCCTCCAATCCCTGGATTTTTGTAAGTTGTCATTAGCTATTTTTTTATATATTGACGATGGCTTTTCCTGAACAAAATGATCAAAAGCTTCAATTAATCGGTAAAAGTAACTAGAATTGAAAATCTAGTTCCACCTAAACCAAAGGAACAGACTTTATTTCAACCAAAAAAAGTATAAAAATAATTGTGTATGACAGTGTTATTTTTATTTTAAATAATATAATATTAACATTAAGATTACTATATTAGTATTGTAATAAAATCCAATATTTCATTTTAGAAATGTAAAAATAGTAAGGTATGTTCCTTTGGTTTAGGCGGAACTAAATTTTCAATTCTAGTTACTTTCACCGATTGACTGAAGCTTTTGATCATTTTGTTCAGGAAAAGTCAACTTCAATATATAAAAAAATATCTAATGAGAAATTACAAAAAGGAAAATTGCGGTTAGTTCCGCCTAATCGTTTGGAATAGACTGTAGGTACAAATTAGGATTATTATATTGGGTATAATAATGTTAATATGAAATAAATTACTATTAAAAAGGAATATTTATATTTCAAAATCTAATAAATGCTTTTTGTGTATTATATGTTACTTTTTTCGTATTTTATCTTTGCATTATTAAATAAAACCTATATAATATAAATAAATAGCTTTTTTAATATTAATAAAACATCGATGTTTCCGATACATCGATGTTTTTCCTTCGATGTTTTTTCAACATCGATAGAAAGGCGCCGATGTTAACATCGATGTTAAACATCGATGTTTTGCTTTCGATTTACAACCCTAATAACAAAATAAGGCCAAATGCAAAAAAAGATGACGTTCGAAAAAAAATAAATACTTTGCGCTCCTTTTTCAAGTACCGACAACACAAATACCGTCCAAAAATGTCAAATTTTACGATAGAAGCGTCAGTTGCCAGATGGCAGCACTAGTTTAGTGCAATCCCGAAATATAAGAGCAAATCCTTGTAATTTTGATTATGATTATTTTACGGAACTCATTCACCCGCTGAACACAGTTTGGGAAACACTGGCCTAGACTAATCTGTTTGTATACCCCACGTTGGGCGCCAATTATAACCGATCAACGAATATTTGCGTAACACTTTTACAATTATAACAAACTATTTATTTTAGAATGTCAAAATGCACTCCAAAAATTACATGTCAATTTTATATTATTATTATATCCATGACAAGCCGGTCAGTGGCGTATCAATAGCTGTCGGTCAGTGGCGTCTCGTTACAATGTATTTTTTTTTCAGGTTGCTCGACGTTGGGGTGCTCAAAAAAATCGACCTGCTATGAACTACGACAAATTAAGCAGATCGCTACGATATTATTATGAAAAAGGAATAATGCAGAAAGTAGCAGGTAAACCTTTACATACTGTAAAAAAAATAATAACTTTTGACAATCGGTCCGATTCTGTAAAAAGTTACTAGGTTAGTTGCTACTGAGTAACGTTGCTACGAAATAACTTTTATAGTAACTTTCTTATCAATCGTCAAACAATTGGTATTCTCCAAGCATAAGCACAAGCAACGTTCTTATAGCAAGTTATATTTAGTAACGTTGCTACAAAGAACCGTGAAGCTAGAAGCAGATTACGTTCTGCGCAGGCGAGGTATTCGTTTTTAATTGAGTTTGACAGCTATGTTGTGAGTTTCTGAGGTTAAACGAAAAATGTTTTATAAACAAAATCAGAAAAAGAATTGCAAATAGATGGAAATTCTGTCGAATTTCCTGGCAAATAACCCGGTCGTGGTCGGTGATACGAGTGTTTAAAAAATAATTGACAGGAACGAGTGGTGGTGCTGTGGTGATGTGCTATGTGGCTACTGTTTTCTATGTGGTGGTGCAAGTTATAGTCCAAATTTAAATGAATTGGGTGAAATACAGTTAAAGAAGTTCGGATAGCCATTGAACAGGCGCGCACTTAAAACATTGATCTGGGAAGGGTCCATTTTGAAAAAATATCTGTAATATAATACAAATGTATTGTTGTGTTTTTATGGAGAGGACTGGGTTTATATATTTATTTAATTTTGATTATAATTTAATTTTTAGTAATAAAAAAGGTGATTCTTATTTGCAATCGCTTAGTTTTTATTAATAAGTATTTGATTTTTCAAATTCTTGGGGGAGGGGGTCTGAACTCGTCGACCACCCCCTTGTGTGCGCGGCTTCTATTGACAGTCGTAGTTAATACATTTAAAAAATATTGTACTGTTATACTATTATAAAACAAATGTAAATAAACAAAAAAAAATAAATAAATAGAAATTGAAAAAAAGAACTCGAAGAATTTTGTGCTATACAGAAAATAAAATAAAAATCCTTCTATAATTATTGTCTCTATGTTGCCCTTCATTGTAAAATGCTTGAAATAATTCATTATTAAACAGAGAAATTGCGATTTTACACGATTTTAACAAGTTATTTTGAAGTTACTAAGTGTAGCAACTGCTTTCAGTTAGTTGTTATCCATAATAACTTTCTTAGCAACTAGTTACTAATTTCATAGCAACTTTTCTCTTACGGAATACGAATTTCGTGAAAGTTACTAAAATAGTTACTGACCTTGTATTTAGCAACTTTTATTGTAACTTTTTCTTAGTAACTTGCTTACAGAATTGGGCCGAATATATCTAATCAGGCAGGCTGGTTACCCACTTGACCCGCAACTAAAATTAATGATTGTTATTTTTAGGTGAACGATACGTGTACAAATTTGTATGTGACCCAGACGCCCTATTCAATATGGCTTATGGAAATAACAATGATCGCAGTATAACACGAACCTCTCGACCAGATCAGCTCAATGCCAAGAAATTATCATCCGAACCCGCCAAGCACCATATCGCTTATTCCGATGTCCTCAATTTATATAACTGTGGACTGACACATACCAATCCCTATCCACTGCACACCTATTTATCTGAAAATAATGTTGTAAGCCATAACAAACGTCTAAATAGCATGTACCACACAAACTAATAATATGTAAATTAATGAGAAATTATTATTAAATAAAAATAATCATAATATTTAGGATGTGTTGTATTGTTATGGTTTATGGTTTCATCCTGTGAAATCTTTTATCTTATTTTAATGTATTTTATAGGGGAAAAATTTTAAGATCGTAGCGCCACGCGGATTTTTTTGAAACCATTCTAAATCAGATACCACTTGACATTTACTAGTAAATAATAGCGAAAAGTGTATCAAAAAACGACAAAAAATAAATAATTGTTTGGGATTTTCTGATTTTGTGAAGTGACATTACTTGTAAACATCTAAAATACTACATTTTGTGATCTGGTTTTAAGTTATGGCGGTTTTCCATTGTCGATTATTTTAACTATATTGGGGGAAATAATAATCCCCGTGTTGTTTACCAAGGGGTAGAAATCTACAATGCTGGGCATATAATATTGTGTGGAGTCACTGAAAAAAACAGAGAGTTCATAAAGATTTATGCATTATGCCTACAAACTTGTGCATTACAAACCCCCACACAATAACAGGAATTTTCAAGATATGCGATAATAAATACAAAATTGAAAATATTTTTTGTAGTCACTATCATTAAAATGTAATGAGCAAACTTTGATATAAGGGCTCACTTTTTTTCCAATTTTTAAATTGTTTATCTAAACATCGCGTCGATTCCTAACCTCTTGCTTTTCCAATTTTGTTTCCAACCGTACGGTGTCTGATATTAGTGGAAACAAATAAAACGATATTTCCGGGTTTCTTCTTTTCAATGAATTGCACTTCAAACAATTGAAACTTCATACAAAACCAATACACAAAACGAAATGTTATCTGATGTACACAAGTTCATGAAACGCTCACCAGATGGTAGGGTGCTTAGCTGCAAATCCCTATAGTTTAGTCTAGCTGGAGTACCCGCACTTCGTACAGTCAGGGTTGCCACCTCTTCGAATCTGACCCGGAGTTTCTGGGTTTTGCAGGTTTGTGTCCGGGTTCCGGGTTTGATCCGTATTTCTCCGGGTCGCGCGAAATATAAATATCCAACTTATTTTTATATAATACTGACGGTTTATTACACGTTTTGTGCCTTTCCTACACTTCAAGTATTTTCTGAATTTCTGACCCCCGCTCTTCAAGTGATTTTCTGAATATCTGCACCCCCCTTTTATCGTTTTTTTGATTTTCTTTTTTTATTTTATGAAGCATATATTGTATATATAATAAATATTTACTTAAAATCTATTCACGATGTTTCTTTATCTGAGTAGGCTATGGTAGGGTGGCAGTTTTGTTGGTGGCCATGAAAAATAACTAGACATGTGAAAATAAAATACCAATAAAATCGCAGGTATATAATAAGTGAAGGCGGCTGAGTGTGTAGGACAAATTTTGCTTTTTAGTATTCACGGCAAAATGAACGATATTTTTAAAATAATTTATCGTCTGTTAATCTAAGAGCTTTAAAAACAAATTTTATGTTAAAATATTTTATGTTAATTTTAATTCGAATATCTAATACCATTATTTAGGTTTCTAAATATGTGCAATATTTTTTTTATACAGCAAGGTTCATTAAGATTTTGAAAATTGCGCTTATGGCTTCCATTGGTTGTTTTAAGTCATATGCTCCGCCCTTCTGGTTTCGTATACATGACAAATAGAATGAAAATATAATTCCAATTGGTTATTAAATTTACGCTGTTAAAAATTAAATGCAACATTTACCAAAATATAACTAGAATTTTGACAAATTAATTTTAACAAAATAAAAATGAAAAAAAAACAAAAAATAAAATTATCTCCTCTGTATGGGAGCGAACCCTAGTATGCTGGGTAACAAGCTAACCATTAGTCTAGGATACGCCTTCTAACATAGTGTGTTACATAATTATAACTTTTGACCATCGTCAACCAAAAAAACACAAAAAATGTGTTATTTTCCGAAAACATAATCTGATCAAAAATTCCTTATGTACTATTCCGGTTCACAAAAATGTACATTACTTAGATTTTTTTCAGATTTTTAGTTTAAACCATCTGGGCTACAGAGTGTGGGACAAAAAATTTTTTTGCGTAATTTTGACAAAAATCGCGTCTTAGTAATTTGTTTTGCAAAAATAAAATTTTGGTCGTTAATCCACATACATCGTCAAGCAAAAAACACAAAAAATGCATTATTTGCCGAAAACATAATCTAATCAAAAATTCCTATTGTACTATTCTGGTTCACACTAATGTACATTACTTAGAATTTTTTCAGATTTTTAGTTTAAATCATCTGGGCTACAGGGTGTGGGACAAAATTTTGTTTGCACAATTTTGGCAAAAATCGCGTCAAAATAATTTATTTAGCAAAAATAAAATTTTGATCATTAATCCACGTACTAAGGGCTTTCATTTGATACCCTACTCAGTATTTAAAAAAAATATTTCTTTTTCGATGAGCAGATATTTGTTTATATTTTTAGGGGGATATGTTTTTTAGATGTTTTAGTACTTTTCCTATGTGCGGGTCAAAGAGTTGTATAAGCATGCCAAATTTCAACTTTCTAGGTTTAGCCGTTTGGCTACAATTTTTACCGAATAGACAGACAACAAAATGACGATATAAAGGTTTTTTGGTCATATCTACAAAACCCTAAAAATGGTAAGAAGCACGGGAACGCCAGCTAATTTTCTAATAAACTACACTGTAGAATAAAGGTAATACGGACCTGTCTTTGAAACGCTTGTTGAGACAGTACTTATTTTCCCACCAGCCACGCCGTGATAAACGCGAACTAAAATTGGACTCGTCTATTGCGTTAGTATCGTTAACCATGTTTGAAGTTAAGTTTCTGTGTGTTTAAAAATGTGAATAATCTGGTATTTTGTTGTTAAAACACAATATATATTGCAAATAATGTAAGTTGGTTTGTCGTAAGTGTGTTTTATATTCGGAATTACGTTAAATATGGTTTAAATATTTTATTTCAATCATGGCAACGCTCTATTGCATCAACCATATTTTTTTTGTTATCAACGTATAATAAACTTTTAGAAAAATTGTTAATATTATTAATTTTGCAACATCATTCAGTCAGCAGGTTAAGTTTATTGAATTAATGTCTGATTATTTGATAAATTGTTTTAAAAATAAATATTAAACACATTCATGTGCAACTTTACAATAAAAAACCTAGGCTATATTTTATTTGATTATTTTTAATACTTATTTTGTTGTGTATATTCTTTAAAATCAAGTTAAAAAGTAATTTAATATTTATTTGCATCAGTACAAATCAATTTTATGTTTAAATTTATACATGTACGAACCGTACATGTAAAATTTCTAGAAGATGGAAACATGGATTCAATCTATAGGTATTTAATATGAATAAAAACAGTAAGTAATCAGGTTCAGTGAATTACTAGTAACAGAACTCGAAGGCTCGAATTTGGCTGAAAAATCATCTGGTTCAAACACATCAATTAATCTTCTAGAAAATAATGCGTCGCTAAATACGTTAACAATTTAATATGAACATGATGACGTAAATAAAGAAATATGCATAATTTTATTATTACAAACATCTGTTATATCATTAACTGAGGTTTTATTTAGCTACAATGTTTTAAAGTTTTAATACTTTTTTATTAACTGTTTTCCATTTTGTAAATGTGGCCATCTTGAATTCTTTTATATGGCGTCATGTTCAATTTGTAGGGCGTATTTTCTCTAGATTAATATTTATTTGATACAGGGCCCGATTAAGATCTCTTGGTACCATGATAATTGAATTTATTTTTAAGTAAACTACAAAAATATAGATATCAATATTGTATTAAAAGAAATTGATCTAAAATAATATCTATTTATGTATCCCAGTTAACGATTTCACTGTATTTGTATGTATAAATTGTATTTTATTATAAATATATTTGTTTAATGTGTTTTATTACTAGAATAGGTATGGATAAAGTCAAGAGGATTAATCATTCTTTTGTAAATGCAAATACCACAATTAGACCCTAGTAACTAGGGTTTAAGTTAACAAGGACCTAGTTAATTTTGTAAGGACTGGTAAGTTTGAACACAGGTAAAAACCTTTTTTGAGGTTAATTGTTTTATATATACTGTAAATTTTACAGTATATAAATTTTAATGGCAACGCTTTCGAATATGATTTTAGATATTTATTATAAAACAAATAATATTTCAGTATATATTAATATATTTGGCATTATTTGTATGTAGCAGTTGTAAGTAATTGTTTCAATTTGTTATTTTTTAAATATGAAAACAAATTTAATATTTTTGTGGACAATGACTTCGTTATTTTTGTGTTGATGTATAGGGATATGACCAGTGACGGGATTAATTTAAAAAAAAAAGATTTTAAGGGGCGTAGTAAGTGTATTTTGCCTGGTAGGGGCATGAATTAAAAAAATAATTTTTTATATTATATTTATTTTTATTTATTATACATATTTATATACATACATATTATATAAAAAAAAAAACCAGTGGCGTAGTGACCATATTTATGATGAAAAAAATGAATATGAAAATTAAATTAAATTTTGGAAAAAATTATTTGGAAATTATTTTTTTTGTATGGTATACCATGAAAGAAGGTATATAATGAAACGGAATTACTAAAATGGCTTAGGCGGGAAAATTTAACAGACCGTGTGAACTGCTTTTAACAGGTTGTTATTTTTTCCTTCTCTCCTGTATTCTCTCCATAATTAGGGTAGTTGAATAAAACATAGTTTTTATATTTTTCACATGTGAATTTATTGAAAACAAAAATATACAAATATATACATATATTTCTCGACCGATCAGGATAGGTACAGAGGGGGTGGTGAATAAAATAGCGAATAATTTAAAATATACAATTTTTATTTAATTTTATACAAGATATATTAAGCATAATAGCTTAATAGTTTTTAAAAAGAAAACTTTATTTTACAATAAATTACATTGCTGACTGCTCAGAATGAGAATCTGAATAAGAATCTAAAAGTACAAAGTTTTTAGCATTTATATAATATTTTATGTTTATTTATCTTGATTCAATTGGTAGTGGATGCGTCAAACGATAAGTGGCTCAACCTTGTGATATATTGCGTTCTTCATGTTGGTTCCTATAGGACTTGTCCTATAACTTACATAATTTACTTAACATTACTAAAATAACTACTAGGGAGATGTTTCGTCTTCGCTTCGTCAGCAAACAACGTTGTAGCTACACAAGGAAACCAGCAATGTTGAAACGTTTCAACATTAAAATATAACAATACTTACTGTTTTTTCTTTGTTGTCTAGTTGTTACAGAAACAAAATTATACTACTGTTAAGATACTTTTACAACGGTCATCAGTAATGGCGATCTGGAAAACACTGTTTTTGCAACATTTAATTTTTAATGGACTGGAACATAATTATAAAGTGGAGAAGTACAAAAACACACATTATCGCCTTAAAAAGTTCACAAATGAACTAACTGTTTAGATACTTTTTATATTTTTGATTTAGACACTTTTACAACGGTTGTTCAACATTGCGTATCAGTAATGGCTGACTGGAACACACAGGTTTTCATGGTACGGAACATATGTATAAAGTCGAGAAGTACAAAAACACAGACATTACCACCTTAAAAGGTTCATAAATAAACTAACTGTCCACCGGGCACTAGATTTGTGCTTACAGGGACTCTTCTGTCTCACCACCACATTTAGGGCATTTGAATTTGATTGGTACCGGCATGATAATCTGTAAAAATAACGCATATTAAAATTATTAAAAAATTCTTACATGATGTTAATGATAAAGGACCTTTTTTTACTGTCGGTAGTTTTTTAAATCTTAACAATTTCGAAACTGGGATGAGATTAACTTCTTGTGTTCCAGTTTCCATAAACAGTTCAATATTTTTTTGTTCATTTTTTCCCAGACTTGAGGACAGTGGGACATTGTCACATTTGCTAGTTGTATAACGTAGATTCGTACTCCAAATTTTAAAATATGCATATTATTGACTTACACTACCGACAGAAAAAATCTACCAGGCACTGAACTGCATCGCAAATCTCTCTGTGCAGGAATTAATCTCGTCTTTCTTCTCGACCTATATTGGTTGTAAATGCCTTTAGCTTCTTTTGATACTAACTTAGCCCGCAAATTGTTGGCATTCTTGTCAGACGATTGGATGCCACCGAATCGATCCAAAATTATTTTACAATCAATTGTTGAAAGTTTTAATAACAACTCATCAACTATGTAGTCTGTATAAATCATTTCTGTGAGGAGTGAACTCCATTTTCTAACAGGCGTCGAATGATAATAATAGCATTTTGGCTCCTTTTCTCTAACGGGTGTTTTTTTTAGAGGTATAGAACTTTAAGTTGGCATTACTGTTCAAGATGGCGACCGATTTAACAGCTGTCAAGTGATTTATTCTCAGTTTGGTTTGGCAATTCATCATGAATAGACTCACGCCTGAACAACGCTTGCAAATAGTGCAATTTTATTTCGAAAATAATGGTTCTGTGCGGAATACGTATCGCGCACTACGTCCATTTTATCGTCGACAAAATCGTCCATCAGAGCAGTTAATTCGATTAACCATGGAACGTTTTCGCACCACGTTTACTCTTATTGATAACTCGCATCCCCAGAGACGCCGTACGGTGCGTACAGAAGAAGCTATTGGTACTGTAGAGCGTAGCATTGAGGAAGACCCGAATGAGTCCATCCGCCATCGAGCACAGGAATTGGATCTGTGTCCATCCACTTTATGGACAGCCATGATGTCCAGGAGCTGTGGTTCCAACAAGACGGCGCAACATGTCACACAGCTCGTGCCACAATCGATTTATTGAAAGACACGTTTGGTGACCGCCTAATTTCACGTTTTGGACCTGTGAATTGGCCTCCAAGATCTTGTGATTTAACACCGCTGGACTACTTTCTGTGGGGCTATGTAAAGTCATTGGTCTATGCGGATAAGCCACAAACGCTTGACCATTTGGAAGACAACATTCGCCGTGTTATTGCCGATATACGGCCACAAATGTTGGAAAAAGTCATCGAAAATTGGACGTCCAGATTGGACTACATCCGAGCCAGCCGTGGCGGTCATATGCCAGAAATCATATTTAAAATGTAATGCCACAAGATTATCTTTCGAATAAAAAAAAATTCATGTCAATCGAATAATCCATCGTTGTTTTATTGCAATTTAAAGTTCTATACCTCTAAAAAAAACACCCTTTAGAAGCCAGAATAAGTTTTTCCACGATTGGTTTTTTGATCGTATTTCTGCGAAGTTTCTTTTCTGGACACATTTAATATCCTGATAATATACAGCAAGTATATTAAAAAAATGACTAGATAAAGAAAAAGAGACAGGAAAAGTCTAGCTAAAGGATGAAGATTTAAAAAGAAAAAAAGCACGATCGTTCAGGTGCAAAGTTCCATCGTCCAGGGGTAACTAGCTGTACCTCCCTCTTTCCTTGTGCAAGTGCCATTTCCTTCAGTTCGTGACGCTCGTGTTCTCCCCGTTCATCGGAAGGACGAATACAGTGGTGTTTTGTTTCCTTTCTCCGTTTTTTGTTGTCACTTTCGTGGTCTCCGTATAAAAATCTGGCTGGTCTTCGTTATTTTCTATGGGACATACGTTGTATGATCTCCTGGCAATGTTCTGTACGATCGTGCTTTCCTTTTATATATCCGATAAATATGAAGTTGTGCTCGCACTCGTAATGCCAGCTGCTACACCTTTCCCCTTAAGGTGTTGTTCCTATATGACAATATGCGATAAATGTATGTTACTAGGCAACAGAGATGATAGAGAAATTTCATGTATATTGTAATTACAGTTTTTATGGCTTGGATCGAACATTTTTTAAAAGGTATACGTACCTACCCTTTTTTAAATGGTGTGAATTTCTATGAATCTGTTTGTGTAGCATGTCGAACTAAAATTTTATATGGTCAAAGTCATTCAGTACAAGCTCTTTTATATTTGTTTCTTTCATTAAATTTTGTTCTTCCATTTAGCGTGTCAAAATGAATGTCGATATGTTATTATAAATTCGGCAGTTGAACTGCTTCGGCAAGGAAAGAATTTCCATACACACATGTAATTCATTGTTGCTTCTACAGTATGGCTTATAATTTTTGCTGCTATTGACACTTTTATTTTGTGGGCATTTAAAAAAAAATCTTTTATTTTTCATTCTCAAGGGTAAAACTGCCTGGTTACTACCCTTGTTCACGTACTTGCAAATGTAAGTTGATGGACTTCACCGAGTTACATAATTCCACATTGATGTAGGTATCAAAAACATGTAACAGGACAGGTTTATAGGATAAATTTTTGTTTTTTATTAGTAGGATTACTGCATTTTACATAATTTTTTATTAATTTTAGTCGTTACGAATGTATATAATATTTTGTTATATTTTCCACGAAGGGTTCCGTCTGACTTGGTCGGACAAACTCAACCTAGCCAGAACGTAAACACTTCCACCGACAACAAAATTTACAAAAAATAAAAAAACACAATTTTTCAAACAAATTTATCGCTCATAAAATAATAGCACAATGTTAACTTGCTCTCTCTGGTCACTGGAATCCGTTGCACAGGTTTTTACGCTCTGCTGGAAGATAATTATTTGACTGAATTATCGTCAGGTCTATACACCCTTATACCACTGAGCTGGGGAGAAATAAGAAGTGGTCGACAACGCCATCTCGTAGGTCGATGCTATATCATCTATAGAAAATATCGGATCCATAAATGATATATTCTGTTTTCGAATCGGTGTGGTTGGAGGCACAGAGAGTTCATCAAATGACACAGTTGAAGTACCAGGTGACTCGAGGTCATCTCGTTCCGTTGTAGAAAGCAGGGATGGGGAGTCGACAGAAAAATTATCGACTCCCGACTCTCGACTCCGGAGTCGGTATTTTTGAAAATCGACTCCGATCCCGACTTCTTTCACTGGTAAATTGTAAAGTCTATTCCAAATGTTTAAGCGGAACTAAATGGAATTTTTATTTTCTCAAATTATCACGAGTTTACTTTTGAACTATCAAAGTGGGCTTTTGTTAAACAAAATGATACAAAGCTTCATTCAATCCTTAAAAGTTAGTAGATTTCGATATCTAATTCCGCTTAAACCAAGCAAACAGACTATACTTACATTAAATATCTTGGGTTGGGGCGAGCTGTTTTTATAAAATGTCATTTTCATTTCATCTTGACTATTGAGTCATTTTTAATACAAATTTTCAAATATATTAGTTTTAAAAAAAAATTATTTTGTATTTTATATAAAGTCTGTTCCTTTGGTTTAGGCGGAACTAGATTTTCAATATTAGTTACTTTTACCGTTTGATTGAAGCTTTTGATCATTTTGTTCAGGAAAAGCCAACTTCAATATGTAAAAAAATAGCTAATGACAACTTACAAAAATGAAAATTCCAGTTAGTTCCGCTTAATCGTTTGGAACAGACTGTACTTTATTTTTCATAACATGTCACTTTTTTCTTTTGACATATAGATTTTAGCTGCCAACATGAAACATAAAATAATCACAAAGCCCGTTACAACTTGAGAAAATAAAAATCCAGTTTAGTTTCGTTTTAACATAATAAACAAAGTATACAAAAAAGAAAAATTAGATATTACTAAAAATTAACTAAATTTTTAACTGAAAAGCATGAAGGAAACCGGAATTGAATATTTTTAATTTCATTTTCGTTCATGAACAGAGAAAAAATGTCGTTCCTGTTCTCATTCTTTAACAAATTCTGATAGTATGGTATTTTGCTTTCGCTTTCGGATTGTTCTCATCCTTGATAAATATGTAGACAAAGAGTCGGGAGTCGATAACTTTTTCCGACTCCCGACTCCGACTCCTCCAAAAAGCTTCGACTCCTCGACTCCCGACTCCGACTCCCCATCCCTGGTAGAAAGAATATCCGGTGAAGAGTCTGCCTGAATCGTTGGAGATTCATCTCGTTGAACTGTCGGTGAAAGTGAAGCTGGGGGAGATTCGTCATCTTGTTGCACTGCTGTTGATGAGCCAGCTATTTCGACGGAAGATGAAATTCCCAGTTCGATCAAGGAGCCTTCGAGCAAACCAAATTTTCTAATTCCGTAGTCACGGAGACAAATCTACCAGGCATTGAACTGCATCGCAAATCTCTTGGTGCAGGAATTAATATCGTCTTTCTTCTCGACCTACATTCGTTGTAAATGCCTTTAGCTTCCTTTGATACTAACGTAACCCGTTAGCATTTAGCATGTTAGCATTCTTGTCAGTCGTTTGGATGCCGAATCGATCCAAAATTATTTTACAATCAATTCGTTTTCACGAAAAATATACGGCCCAATATGCAGGTTCGAAATACGCCACACCAAACAGTTACTTTCTCGCTGTGCAGAGGATTCTGATGCAGTTAGTGTAATGAAGGTGTTAAATAAACACACGATGTGCTACAGACCAAGGCTCCATTGTTACTGAAATGGCATCTGTTGATGAGTAGATATCAACCATTCTGAAAACAGAGTGACCAACCAAGCGTGCGTAACAGTCATTTCAAAAACATCATACTTCTCTCCTAGACCCTATATAATAAACATGCAAGCAAAACATTTTAGTTTTGAGATCTTCTCGACTTAAAAAACGAACACATTCTTTCACGGATAAATTTATACGTTATATTTTCCACGAATGGACTTAAAGATGGAATGTAGTTATGCCAAATCTGCAATTTTTCTCCATAATTGTCATCAATAGGACATTGTTTTTTTCTTTTTTGGCGAACTGGCATTTAAGATCTCCAGTTCGTCAAACATTTTCTTTTAAAAAAGCGAGTTTGTGGGCTCAGCGTAAAGCGAGCTTGGTGAACTCAGCGTAAAGCGAGTTATACTGACCAGGTGGAACTGGTAGCTGCTGCAGGTTTGGAGCCAGTATATTAAATATGTTATAACATTCCTCAGGATGTCTGAGATTGTTTTCAGTCTTTATATCTGAATAAAGCATTTTTAGATTCATCAAATCTCATTAGACACAAACGAATACATTCTGGAAAGAAATCATTCAAATATGATAATTCCATTATAGGCGAGTCAGATATCTCTTTCTGAATGACTTACTTTTGTTTACATTGGGGGTCCATTAAAATACTACTTCTTATGATTCCCTTGGGCTCTTAAAACTGCTGGTATTCTCCTGAGGAATAGCGTGAGGATGGGCGACAGAGACAGGCGTCTGGACAAAAGATTTGCGAGTCTTCTCTTATTGCTCATTCCGTGATACCAGCGAATAATTAAAAATATCCAATTTTTATTTAAATAGAAATTTTTCACTTATTTTCTTTTTTGTCGCTAAAAAAACTACTATATATGTGTTTCCTCTTCCACGATTCTTTGAAAAACCTTGTGGCTGCACACGGAAAACATATCTCTTCGTTCTCCTCTGCTTCGCCATCACATTCTACACACTTGAATTTGAATGGAATTAGCATTATCTTAGAAAATTCTTACATAGTGTTACTGATGAAGGACCTTCCTTCTTTCTTTTTCCAGTTTTTCTGCGCCGTTTTTTAAGAATTGTCTTCGGAGGCTCCAGAAGTTTCTTTCTGTTAGTGCCTACTGGAGTGCCTTTGTCAAAACCTCTAAGCTCGAAAACAGATGAATCTTAATTTGGGTTTAACAGTGGGTTTAATCATATAATCGTACTCAGTTAAACGAGTAGAGAAAATGGGGATATCAGAGATTAACTGGTCTATTATTACAATTATTAATTATTTTACAACTTATCGATTTAACTGATATATAATTTACCTTATTTTTCTCCTTTTGTGGAACATCTGCCTCTTTCTTAGATTTTGACGCCAGTTTTTTACGTGCTTTTAACAATTTTCCAGGATTAATTCCAGTTTTCTTGGATTGCCTTTGTAGCACTTGCTCGTCTGCCTGGGTTGAACCTCGCTTTCCAGGGTTTTCAGGTGATATCCCGCGAGAAATTAAGTCTTCCTTCTTTCTTTTTCCAGTTTTTCTGCGCCGTTTTTTAAGAATGGCCTTTGGAGGCTCCAGAAGTTTCTTTCTGTTAGTGCCTACTGGAGTGCCTTCGTCAAAACCTCTAAGCTCGATATCAGATGAATCTTCCAACACAGTAGAATTAACAAATTTACTACAATACGCTATAGCCTTGTTGATTTAAGTTGACTTGTTATTTTGGTTGACTTCTGGCAGCGGGGGCGGCAGAAGTCGGAGCTGGAGGCGGCGGAAGTGTAGGAGTAAGGGACGTCTAGACTAGGAATGTAGCCATGAATGGGCATAATTTGAATGATCTAATGTGCTCAATTAAAGGTGGGATCCCCGGTACCCAATTTCGGAGCCAGCCACCACACTTAAAACACACGACTGTATCTCCACAGCCTGTGTAGAAAAACCCCGCCTCGGCCATATCCTCGGGGGTTTGTTGTATGCTGGCTGGTCATGTGCTAAATGACTCCAACCGTTTATACTGCATCGCAAAATGGGGGTGGACTGAATAATTTTGCGGATAGATGATGACCTCCGAGTGACATTTCGAGCAACGTACCTCTCAGATCTTGATTGGCAAGGTCTGCGAATCTAGTATGGGCCAAGGTGTTTGTTGTCTCCACAGGTATGTTACCACTGCTCTGGTTAAGAAGAAGAGGGCAATGTGGTGACACTTTACAATGCACTTCATGCACCACAACGCCATAATGTCACCGATCTATCTCAACTTTACAAAAGGCACACTGCACAACCTTCGTCAAAACCTCTAAGCTCGATATCAGATGAATCTTCCAACACAGTAGAATTAACAAATTTACTACAATACGCTATAGCCTTGTTGATTTAAGTTGACTTGTTATTTTGGTTGACTTCTGGCAGCGGGGGCGGCAGAAGTCGGAGCTGGAGGCGGCGGAAGTGTAGGAGTTAGGGACGTCTAGACTAGGAATGTAGCCATGAATGGGCATAATTTGAATGATCTAATATGCTCAATTAAAGGTGGGATCCCCGGTACCCAATTTCGAAGCCAGCCACCACACTTAAAACACACGACTGTATCTCCACAGCCTGTGTAGAAAAACCCCGCCTCGGCCATATCCTCGGGGGTTTGTTGTATGCTGGCTGGCCATGTGCTAAATGACTCCAACCGTTTATACTGCATCGCAAAATGGGGGTGGACTGAATAATTTTGCGGATAGATGATGACCTCCGAGTGACATTTCGAGCAACGTACCTCTCAGATCTTGATTGGCAAGGTCTGCGAATCTAGTATGGGCCAAGGTGTTTGTTGTCTCCACAGGTATGTTACCACTGCTCTGGTTAAGAAGAAGAGGGCAATGTGGTGACACTTCACAATTCACTTCATGCACCACAACGCCATAATGCCACCGATCTATCTCAACTTTACAAAATTGTGTGTATTTTGTATTTTGTGTATAGAAGAAACCATCTTTCGCTAATTCTATGGGGTTGATAAATAGTGATGGCCAGGCAACTATCCCATAGAAAGAGCGTATACGTTCACTTTCCAAGTTCATGATATAAACCATGATATAAAATAATAATAGTGAAATGTTGAAACTTGTTAAAACTGTTATCTCTCAAAACTATTACTATTCTTTTTCGATTCGATTCGATTTTTATTTTATACAATATAATTGGGTGGAATATTGTCCCATTTAAAAAAAAAAATAAGTTTAACTATTCTTCTGCATTGCTGGGATTGTTTTGAGTCTTCTTGTCTAGAAGGAGACGCTTTAAATACAAACGAATGTATTCTGGAAAGAAATCATTCAAATGTGATCAGTGTAATAAAGCATTTTCAGATATTTCAACCTGATCAAATTCAAATGCGTTGCTTATCCTCTAATAGAACTTTTAATAGTTTTTTTCTTAGTGTCTGAATTTCTAATTGTAGATTTTCTTGGCTCGACTGGCAATTTTACTATTACTCTCAAAAGTATTACTATTCTTCTGGGTATAGATTTATATGATTTTTATTTTTATACAATATAATTGGGTGGAATATTGTTCCATTTAAAAAAAAAATAAGTGTAACTATTCTTGTGCATTGCTGGGATTGTTTTGAGTCTTTTTGTCTAGGAGGAGACGCTTTAAATACAAACGAATGTATTCTGGAAAGAAATCATTCAAATGTGATCAGTGTAATAAAGCATTTTCAGATATTTCAATCTGAATTTCATAATTTTGCTTGCATTTGGGATCCATAAAACGCTGTCTCCTAATATCCCATTGGGTTCCCAAATGGCTGGTATTCTTTTGGTATAGATTCATGTACATATATACATATACTGATGAATCCTACTTGCCCACATCAATGACAAAATTAAATTAATATCCTTTCGTTGCTTATCGCGGATAAACGCTATAATATCGCGAACTAAGTCGATTCGCGGTTCTCACGCGATGGCGAGAATTATGTGGAATCTAACGGTATGCGGTAACGCGCTGTAAATGCCCCCTAAGCGCGTTATCCGTGGTAAAAGGGGGACGATTCTTATTAATAAGACTCGATTAAACCTTTTTACTCGTTAATATTCTAAATATTTCTTTTGTCAGTTCAACTGTTTTTTTTCCATAATCAACTGCGTAGCTACACCTTGAAACTGATGATCTTTTTCTTTGTGTCTGATTTTATAATTATAGATTTACTTGGTCCGACTGCCTATTTTTTAGCAACTAACAATAGAAACTCGATGGTTTCCTTCCAGAAATTTGTTTAGTTGCTTCAATTCTGTTTCTCGTCCTATGATTATCTCTTACTTTAGTTGGAAGACCATAGATGAAGTCTTCTAGTATTTTTAATCTTCGATGGATTCTCCGAATAAGACATCTGTTTCGTTTGTTGGTAACCACAATCTTTTTATCTTCAGATAAAGTGGTCCTGAGTTGTCCATCATGTGTTTTATTAGTAACACTTGCACTTATTCAAATGCATTGCTAATTCTCTTAATAGAACTGATATTCGATTTCTTGGTGTTTGAATTTATAATTGTATATTGTCTTGGGTCGTTGCTTTCACCAATTTTACTGGTGACTTTGTTTTACCTTATTCAAATGCGTTGCTAATCCTTTAATAGAACTGTTAATAGTTTTCTTAGTGTATAAATTAATATTAAAATCTCTTCCTTTAATAACTTTCTCGCACATGTAACACTATCACACTGTGCAGACATTGGCCTATCTGATGTCCTGGGTACGGATGATGGCACTGCCCATGGTGATGATTATACCCAAAGACTAATCTCGTATGCTCCCTTTGGGCTCTCAAAACTATTACTATTCTTCTGGGTATAGATTTATATGATTTTTATTTTTATACTATATAAGTTTAACTATTCTTCTGCATTGCTGGGATTGTTTTGAGTCTTCTTGTCTAGGAGGAGACGCTTTAAATACAAACGAATGTATTCTGGAAAGAAATCATTCAAATGTGATCAGTGTAATAAAGCATTTTCAGATATTTCAATCTGAATTTCATAATTTTGCTTGCATTTGGGATCCATAAAACGCTGTCCTAATAGCCCATTGGGTTCTCAAATGGCTGGTATTCTTTTCGGTGTAGATTTATATACATATATACATATACTGATATGAATCCTACGTGCCCACACCAATTACAAATTTAAATTATTATCTTTTCCTTGCTTAATAACTTACTCGCTCATTCAACACTCTCACTCTGTGCAGCCATTGGCAGTAATCTGAATCCATCGTTCCATATGATTGAGAAAAAACTGATCCGGACAAATTAATTTGATCAAATTTATTAAACAAGTCAGTGTGCAAGTCGCTTTGTACATCATAATGATGTGAAGCCTCATTCTGCATGTACAGATCGCAACCGCTCGAGCGAACTAGACCAGGAACGTTCTTACGACTAGTGCCACGGATGCACACACTAAATTTCATCATGCGACTACATACGTATAAAAAACTTCTCCCACTTTCACGCCAACCGGTACACTCAGCGTGATCCCAGTCACTTTCTTTACTTTTTAAAGACGTGAAGTACTAGACTCCTACTATCGCTCTTTTCCAATTGTGCTCAGGAAAATCTGACGAATTGACTTACCCAACAATTTCTTAACAGCATCTGTATCTTCATCATAATGGTGTGAAGCCTCCTTTTGGATGTACAGATGCAACCAGGTCGATAATTTTTATTCTGTAATTCAAACATCTGCTTTTCAACTCTCATAGCGGCTATATGTTATTGCGGATGTTGTGTTATTAGAATTTCTTACCATTCATACATTTAACGAGCAAATTAATGGTTTGACCACAAAGACAGACGCTCTGATGAAAGTTTTTTATCACGTGTTTTGTGGTAACACTTTCACTAGTTCTACTATTTTGACATTTAGTCAACTATTCTTCTTGATACTTTCAGTTCACTTGAAATTTGGCGATTGCTTCTGCCACTTTGATGGTAGGCAATTATATGTATACACGTATACTGATATGAATCCTAACTTGACCACACAAATGATAAATAAAAATAAAAATCTCTCCCTTGATTAATCACTTACTCGCACATTCAACACGATCACGGTATAGTCGTTTAAATTTTCTTCAGCTGATAATATTTGTATGCAAGAGTAGTTTTGCCAAATCAGGACTACGATAGCAACTCGACGATTTTCTATCAGAAATTCGTTTATCTGCTTCAGTTCTGTTTCTCGTCCTACAATTATCTATTATTGACTTTCGAAAACTGATATATCCTGGTATTTTGGAGTTGCTAATGCATAATTTCACTATTTATATATACTATTTAACCACAATTTTGTATTAAATAGATGACTTATTTGAGCGGTTGGAAACTCCCGAATTAACACGAAAAGATTCGGTTTTCTTTACATTCTTTTTTACTTCGGGAGTTTCCTTTAACTGCTTGCAAACATGTCGATCAATTGATCCACTATGTCTTGTTTTGGATCCACAGAAGAATGTATTCTGTGGGTCTCCACCAGTTTTTCTTCTCCATGAATGATATATCTCTGAACATTTTGGGCAAAGTTTGTCGACTTGGCTACCCCCAAGTCTTTGTTCCAACCGTAGTAAGCATTTAATCCAACTGCTGTTAATGCGTTAGTGTAGTTCTGCCACTCTATAGGGTATATCAAGCTGATTCTGACCCAATTAAAATCTGGGAACTTGTTAATGGCCTTCCCAATGGTCATATACGCAGTCATCCCACCTCAGGGAGCCTGCAAAATGGTTAGCCTCAATCTCAGAGCTGACTCTGGGATTAGCTCATTCCACGAGTCTATTATCATTGGGAGCGTCGTGCTGGTTATGTACCGGCTGTAACGATCATAAAATTTTTTTACAGTTTCTGGTGATACCTCAATAGATTCTTGCAAATCCGTCTCAATTCCCTGCCTTATCTTGTCTGCGAATCTATCTGTAATCGTTCCCCTCTTAATGATAGCGACTGTTATATGCGTTATAAGGTCCAATCCCGTCATCCGATAGAAAGGAGTGGATACATCTGACATGTATCGGAGCACTCTCATAGCTTTCTCTATCGTATCACACTGCTCCCAATCATCCATCGCATGTCCTCCGTAGAGTTCTACGTATCTCACACTGGTAATAGTGCCATTATTAGTGTTGGTAGCGATCCAAGTGTTGTATGCCTGTGCGCTAGCCCGACAAATGGTATTGATTCTCGGATACGCTATAAGGCTCTGTACCGATCGTACGATCTCCTGTTGGCTATTATCAGTGTCAGAAAACATATCCTCGGGAAGATACGGACCCAGAAGCTCCGCCATGACAGTTGCGTGGATCATTGACTGGGACACATTTTGCACATTCCGGTATACGGCGCGTCCATACGTTACGATTGTTGCCATTGATGACACGTGGGTGTCAGTCCAGAGCCCTGTAAAGGGATATAATTCAGTGTGTCTTAGTATTAGCTGTCTAAAGAAAACATTTTGGGCAAATGCATCATCATAATAAGAGGATATTTCACATACCCCCTTATTATATAATGTGGTATTGTTTATAACATACTTATCATCATCATCGTACTCTCTAATGGCACGGTGATCATCGATGAATGTCTGATCTTCTGCGCTAAGTTCTCCTCCATTATTGTCAGCCATTATTGTGTTGTGTATGTCTGTTGCTAGGATACGAAATAATTATATTATGAGATGAATGATTTGACATGTATTAATATAGTGAATATAAACTTCTAATTACTTGTGTATATTTATTACATATACGACGTACACTGAGCCGTATGCATCAGTTTTCTATCAGAAATTCGTTTAGCTGCTTCAGTTCTGTTTCTCGTCCTACAATTATCTATTATTGACTCTGGAAGACTGATATATCCTGGTATTTTGGAGTTGGTAATGCATAATTTCACTATTTATATATACTATTTAACCACAATTTTGTATTAAATACATGACTTATTTGAGCGGTTGGAAACTCCCGAATTAACACGAAAAGATTCGATTTTCTTTACATTCTTTTTTACTTCGGGAGTTTCCTTTAGCTGCTTGCAAACATGTCGACCAATTGATCCACTTTGTGTTGTTTTGGATCCACAGAAGAATGTACTCTGCGGGTCTCCACCAGTTTTTCTTCTCCATGAATGATATATCTCTGAACTTGTGGATATCTATTTTGATCACGTTTAATACAGATTATCTTGGAGATTTCCAGGTAATCGAATCGAAAAACCCAGCATCAGCCATTTCCTCAGGTTTTTGTTGAATACTGGATGAAAATAATTTTACATTATCGTATATAAAAAGAACTTTTCTACTATTTAATATTTTATACATTTCTTTCACCAGTTCTGCTGTTGATTTTTTTTTTACTTTTTTCAAATGCGTAGCTAATCCTTTAATGGAAATGTTTCTAATTTTTGCGCAAAGTTGTACGAAAGAATATTTGTATCAAGCCAGGACTACAGTAGCACCTGGACAATTTTCTTCCAGAAATTCGTGTAGCTGCCTTAGTTATGTTATATAGCGTTTATCGCGTATAAACGCTATAATATCGCGAATTAAGTCGATTCGCGGTTCTCACGTGATGGCGAGAATCATGTGGAATCTAATGGTATGCGATAGCGCGCTGTGAATGCCCCCTAAGCGTGATATCCGCGGTAAATGGGGGACGATTCTTAATAATAAGACTCGATTAAACCTTTTTACTCGTTAATATTCTAAATATTTCTTTTGTCAGTTCAACTTTTTTTTTTACCATAATCAAAAGCGCAGCTAAACTTTAAAACTGATGGTCTTTTTCTTTGTGTCTGATTTTATAATTATAGATTTACTTGGTTCGACTGCCTGTGAGTTTCGGGAGAAACACTCCCTCGTCTCACCCGCAATCAATATACCTACTTAGCTCAGTCAAGTAGACTTCACAATGCACCGACTTGGCTTGAAGAGCCTAACACTTGACTAAGTCCTATCTGAAAATGTAAAAAGGGCTGTCCGTAAATAATACCAGGGGATGGAATTTAGGCATTTATTGAGAAATACAAGTTGACAATACAAGCAAACGGTAAATCAAATATTACGAAATGAAACAAGTAGATGATGTGGACTTACATCCTTAAAGGTAACAATCAGAATACAATATTAAAGGGGTGGCTGAGTCTGCCACTCCGAACGCTTCCTCGTGAAGGAGCTGGGGGTGGTAGAGATCAGGTAATAAATTGGAGGAGGTTATGGTAGGGGACGGTCTCCGGGACGTTCACGGCGTTCCGTTGTCCCTAGTCGGCGAGGTATTTGGTGTGTCCGGTGGCGAGGGTGTCACGGGTCCAAATAACTTCTCGCACTCCTCTTCTAGGCGGCGCTGAAGTTCTGTCTTGATCCCGAGTGCTTCTAGGAGGGGGCTCTTCTGAGAGAAGGCCAGCGGGAGGCTTGGCACTCAATAAGAGCTGAAGGCTTTCGTGGTGGTGTGGATGGTGGAGTGTCAGGTCCGAAAACCGCCTGCACTGAACGCCTCTTAGTAGCGATGGCCGGCACTGGTCCTGGAGGCCGTGCAGCGGCAGTGGTTGGTAGCAAGTTGTCGGTAACAACGCCCTAAGTTCGTGGAGTACTCACACGGTCTTTTATGTCCGGGGTGGCGTAACTCAGCCCTGGAGGCCGTGCGGGAGCAGCGGTTGGTGATCGGACGTTGGTGGGAAAAGAGGGACGATTCTTATTAATAAGACTCGATTAAGCCTTTTAGCTCGTTAATATTCTAAATATTTCTTTTGTCAGTTTAACTGTTTTTTTTTTTTTTTTTTTTATCTTAATCAAATGCGCAGCTAAACATTGAAACTGATCTTTTTCTTTGTATCTGAATTTATAATTGTAGATTTACTTGGTTCGGCTATCCATTTTTTAGCAACTAACAATAGAAACTCGATGGTTTCCTTTCAGAAATTTGTTTAGTTGCTTCAATTCTGTTTCTCGTCCTATGATTATCTCTTACTTAAGCTGGAAGGCCATAGATGAAGTCTCCTAATATTTTTAATCTTCGATGGATTCTCTGAATAAGACATCTGTTTCGTTTGTTGGTAACCAAAACAGGGTGAGATTTAATTTGTAAACAGACACGATTGTCACCTTGTCTTATCTTTCGCTAATTCTATGGGGTTGATAAATAGTGATAGCCAGGCAACTATCCCATAGAAAGAGCGTATACGTTCACTTTCAAAGTTCATGATATAAACCATGATATAAAATAATAATAGGGAAATGTTGAAACTAGTTAAAACTGTTATCTCTAAAACTATTACTATTCTTTTTCGATTCGATTCGATTTTTATTTTATACAATATAATTGGGTGGAATATAGTCCGATTAAAAAAAAATAATAAGTTTAACTATTCTTCTGCATTGCTGGGATTGTTTTGAGTCTTCTTGTCTAGGAGGAGACGCTTTAAATACAAACGAATGTATTCTGGAAAGAAATCATTCAAATGTGATCAGTGTAATAAAGCATTTTCAGATATTTCAATCTGATCAAATTCAAATGCGTTGCTTATCCTCTAATAAAACTTGTAATAGTTTTTTTCTTAGTGTCTGAATTTCTAATTGTAGATTTTCTAGGCTCGAGTGGCAATTTTAAAAATTGCTTTCACCAATTTTACTGTTGACTGTGTTTTGTCTTATTCAAATCCGTTGCTTATCATCTAAGAGAACTTGTAATAGTTTTCTTAGTGTCTGAATTTCTAATTGTAGATTTTATTGGCTCGACTGGCAATTTTAAAAATTGCTTTCACCAATTTTACTGTTGACTTTGTTTTACCTTATTCAAATGCGTTGTTTATCATCTAAGAGAACTTGTAATAGTTTTCTTAGTGTCTGAATTTCTAATTGTAGATTTTCTAGGCTCGAGTGGCAATTTTAAAAATTGCTTTCACCAATTTTACTGTTGACTGTGTTTTGTCTTATTCAAATCCGTTGCTTATCATCTAAGAGAACTTGTAATAGTTTTCTTAGTGTCTGAATTTCTAATTGTAGATTTTATTGGCTCGACTGGCAATATACCTCTGGTGATACGGAGAGCTTCAGTCGGCAAAGAGCATAGTTCACACTCTTTAACGACTTTGCCAATTTGTCTATCTGATAATTCCAATTGAGCTGCCCGTCAATGTAAAGACCCAAAAATTTTACTGGTTCACCGTATTGTATCGATTGATTAGTTAATCGATTTAGTTAATCAGTTTTTGGGTTTTATTGACGTTTATTGTCAATTTGTTGGAGATGAACCATTCTTTAGCTTTTGCGAAAGTCTTTTCGGATACTTGCATTAGATCCTTTAGCGAAGTATTGCTACTGAGCAGCGTTGTATCGTCCGCATAAAGAATGGTATTTGCGCGTTCTGTTTTTAGAAAATTTGGCAGGTCGTTAATAAATAAGTTGAACAACAATGGCCCAAGTATGGTTCCCTGTCCGATGCCAAGTTTTAAATTTCCAGTGGTAGATGTAGTTCCGTTAACTGCCACAAACTGTTCCCTATTTATTAAGTAAGATTTTAAAAGAGAAATTAATTTAAAATTATCTTAGATTTTGATAGTGAATAATATATTTTTTCTTACCATGAATCATGGTCTATAATCCCACAAGAATGTTCTAATTGACCTCGATTTTTGCGATGCAAAAAATTAATAAAATATAACAAACAAATATTATAAAAAATATTATTTCCAAAGTGTTTGAGGTTTTCAAGATCTCCAACATTTTTTCTCGAATTTCTCAATAATTATTACTTAAATTGTTTAAATTTTTATTTCAGTGCCCTTTTAAATTATTTATTTACCATCTTCTTTACAAATTTCACTTTTTTTTACGTTATTTTCCAATTTATTTTGGAAAATTATTCACGAAAGAATATTCGACTCGTATACAAAACTTAAAAAATAAAAATCTTTTAAGGAATCCACCCCTAACTCTAGGATTCAACCTTGTTACAGAATATACTATTTTTGGTCACATTTTTTCTGTAATAATTTTCTGTAATATACAAGGGGCGGTTGAAAAATAATCGGCCTAGGCAAGAGATGACGCTACCAGTATCAAATCAATGTTGTTTTTCGTAAATCCTAGCCTTCAAATAACTACTGTAAATTTTTCAAGCAGTTGCCTCATTTAGTTTGTGTTTGACAGTCATTGAAAGCGAACAACTTTTGCATTTTCACAAAAATGAATAAAATCGAATTTCGTGCAGTGATTAGATACTTATTTTTGAAAAATAAAACGAACGATGAGATCAACAGTGAATTGAACGAAGTTTATAAGGTCTCTGCACCTTCGATATCAACAATTAAATATTGGACAGCTGAATTTGAACGCGGTCGTAACAGCATTTTTAATGATGAGCGTTTAGGTCGTCCAAAAGAGATCACCACGCCAGAAATGGTCGTTAGAATCCATGGAATGGTTATCGATGATCGACGAGTGACTAAGCGCGAGATAGCTAAGGCTGCGGGAATCTCAATTGAACGGTTGCTCAACATTTTGCATGAATATTTGGGAATGAGCAAGCTGTCTGCCAGATGAGTTCTGCATTTGTTCTCAGTCGACAACATTCGCGATCGTCTGACCATTTCGAAGGAATGTTTGGCGATGTTCAACCGCGATAAGAAAGACTTCCGTAACCGTGGACGAAAGATGGATCCATCACAACACACCAGAGACCAAGGAACGGTCGAAACAGTGGACTGCTCCTGGCGAATCGAAGCCGAAGAAGACAAAGTGGGTCTGTCGGCCAACAAATTCATGGCCACAGTTTTTTGGGATGTGCACGGTATTATTCACATCGACTACTTGGAAAAGGGCAAAACGATCACGGGCGGATAAACTTTTTTTCAAACTTGCCGCGCAAACAGAATGTATAATTCAAACAACTAGCAGAGCAGTTAGGCGTTAGTCAACAAGCTGTTTCCAATCGCCTACGAGAGATGGGTAAGATCCAGAAAGTTGGCAGATAGGTTCCACATGCATTGAATGAGAGGCAGATGGAAAAACGCAAAAACACTTGTGAAATTTTGCTTGCACGATACAAAAGAAAGTCTTTTTAGCATCGTATCATTACTGGCGATGAAAAATGGATTTATTTTGAAAATCCCAAACGCAAAAAATCATGGGTGAACTCAGGCTCACCATCCACATCAACTGCAAGACCGAATCGCTTTGGCAAAAAGACAATGCTCTGTACTTGGTGGGACCAAAAGGGTGTGGTCTATTATGAATTGTTAAAACCTGGTGAAACAGTTAATACCCAACGCTACCAACAACAACTGATCGAATTGAACCATTCGCTGCTCATAAAACGATCAGAATACGAAAGAAGACAGCACAAGGTAATCTTTCTTCACAATAACGCTCCATCACATAAGGCAAAAGCAGTTTGCAACACATTGGAGGCACTCAAGTGGAAAGTGCTACCCCATGCCGCTTACTCACCAGACTTGGCCCCTTCAGATTACCACTTGTTCGCATCGATGGGTCACGCACTTGCCGAGCAGCACTTTTGTTCATATGAAAATGTGAAAGAATGGCTAGATAAATGGTTTGCGGGGAAAGGGGAAGAGTTCTAATGGCGAGGTATTCACAAATTGCCTGAAAGATAGGAAAAATGTATAACTTCTAATGGAGCATACTTTGAATAAATAAACATTTACTGTTCTTTTGTGTTTAATGTGTTTCAATAAAAATAAAAAAATCCGTATTTCATACCAGTAGACCTGGTAAGTAATAATACAACAGTAAATGTGGATGATCCCAAAGAACATGAGTTATACAGTCTTCTAGAAGAACACGACGTCCACGAAGCTTATTATTATTTAGAAGATAAGTTCTTTATGTAAATAGGACTTAATTTCATCTAGTATTATTTGTTTAGTGATTAGTAAATAATATGTAGGTTCTTTTCAGGAAAGCATATTACCATAGACATGTTAATTACGTGTAAAGCCCCCCATTACACATTTACAAAATGAAAAATAAAAGTTTATTTAGATTTAAGTTTATTTAGGCCCAGTATTTCCACCTTACTGTTATCTATAAGAATAACTATCAATGGGATAATATTATCCATTTGATAGTCGCTAGGATAAATTGCTTTCTGTATTTCCAACTCTAGTTATCATCTACGGGATAGCTATTCCGATTGATAATAATATTTTCGAATGTTTTTTTATGTTGGTATTAGTAGCGGTATCTTAAACAAAGAGAGATATATACGCAACTCGCACGAATAAAATAGAGATAGATACAACTGTCAAAATAAATGACAACTCTCAAAATTTTGTACAGAAAAATGTGCGATAAACGCCCAAGAAGCGCAAATTTCAATATTTCCGAAACAAGGCAACTTGTAAATCTTGTGTTAAAATGTAAAAATGTTATAGAAAATAAAGCTACTGACGCTGTAAATCTAAAAGATAAACAAGGGGCCTGGGATAAAAATTGTATTATGTTTAATGCATCCTGCATATAGAATATAAATGCAAAAACACTGAAAATTAAATACGACCGTTTATTTCTCATCCCAATGGTTCATATGATATGGTCTAACACGAACTATGTATGGATGTTCTAAATACTCAATACAATTTCTTCATCATCGTCTGCTTGCAAATCTTCTAAATCAGAATCCATGATTTCTTTCTTTAAAAATAAAGGTAAATTATCGAAAAATAATCGACAATATTTTTTTATTTCAGTATAAATTAAAGTAGATTTCTAAATTATTTTGAATTTATTTTGATATAGGTAATTACACAATAAAATAGTACACATAATGGAAACAGTTGTATGTAATATATATAAAGTGTAGGTATGTGTAATATTTACATAGTACCTGTTATAATATATATTTTACGTATATCTGCTTATATTATGTACATATATTTATCAATAAAATGTTTTTTGACACCTATCTGTCAAGATCTGTCATTTTTATTCAATGGATAATATTTATCAGTACCTGCACGTTGTGAATAAGTTCATGGGTATGAAACTCATATACACGGCCTTGAAACGGTTTTAAGTTATATTCCATCCACCGACAGCGCTAAAAGCGTTTTTTTTTTTACCAACATTTTGAGAACACTTCATTATCGGCAAATTGCGGCAATTGTTTTTGACGTTGTAACGATAGGTGACAGTAAATTGTGATTGTGACAGTGATGAATTTTATAAGAAATTTTAAATATTAGCAGCACATTTTTTATTTTTAAATGGTGTAGTGTAATTAATAATATTTTAAATGGTAAATGCAAAAGAAATATAAATAGTGGAATAAAAAAAATGGCACAGACTAAATTTAATATGTACAATAAAAGTAAATATAAAAGTAAAAAATAAATACAATACTTGTTTATTTATTTCATATGCTTGCTTGCAAATAAAATAATAAAACTTAATGCTTACTGAAGTATTAACTTTTAACAATTGTAATTAATTTTAATTTTAGGAAATGAATTAGGAGAGTTGTAAATAAATTAATCATAATTTTCGGTTCAAGGCAATCTTTAATTTTCTACCAAAATTACATTTTATTTTTCAATTTTGGTAGAAAATTAATGATCGCGCGATTCATAGCAATTTAAAATATAAAAATATAGTTGTGGTGTGCACTGCGGGTTGCATACTATCTAATCCTAGTTCATATTCCAACCACGAATGTCGCAACTATCGCTGTCCAAAGCCGTAACGTGGGAGTCCGCTATCTTCCTTGTTTTATAATTTGTGAATAAGTTATCCTATAGATAACTTAGTTACTCTATAGATAAATAATTGGAAATACGCAAAAAATCGTTTATTCCCTTGGTAACAACTTATCCCATAGATAGTCAATTTTATCTATGGTTCGAAATACCGGGCCTTACTTCAATATAGATCGGGAGCTCATGACATTTTTTGTCTCCGATTTCATACAGCATGCCTTTTGGAGGAGAGAATATTTAACCTGTGACAACAAAAAAGGGATGGTACTAAACCCCGGCATGCTTTCCGGTCATAGGGAAAATTGCATTTCCACTTGCACAAAATTTTTGTGTTTTTCTCTGATTTAATATTGCTTGCCCTTTTGTCAAAAGAAAGTGATAACAAATTTAAAGTCTTTTATTTATAGGCATGCTGTATGAAAACGCGGAAAATCATATTTTTTTATTACAAGATCACATGACCATTTGAGCCCTTTGGGACCCTCCGAATCACATGCATGTATTTAGAGGATAAACATTTATTTTCTAATTAAAAATGTGTTCTCTATACAGTAATACCCCGTTACTCGACTGCCTCTTAGCTCGACGTTTTCGCCACTCGACGTAAATGTCGAGAGTGAGAGTCGACGGAAGCATCGCTATCCGACGCGTGATCGAGTATCGATCACGTGATACATATTTTGGTAAACAAAGCAAAATGAACGCATGGCCAGCAGTTCGCGCCTAGATATCTTGACGACAACAACTCAGATTTGCAACGGTTGGTTACACGGATGTACACATTTAAAAATTAGATTGACGTGCAACGGTTGGTTATATGGATGTACACATTAAAAAATTAGATTGACGAGCAACAGTTGGTTACATGGATGTACACATTTAAAAATTAGATTGACGTGCAACGGCTGGTTATACGGATGTACACATTTAAAAATTAGATTGACGTGCAACGGTTGGTTACATGGATGTACTAATTTAAAAATTAGATTGACGTGCAACGGTTGGTTACATGGATGTACTTATTTAAAAAGAATATTGACGTGCAACGGTTGGTTACATGGATGTACTAATTTAAAAATTAGATTGACGTGCAACGGTTGGTTACATGGATGTACTTATTTAAAAAGAATATTGACGTGCAACGGTTGGTTACATGGATGTACTAATTTAAAAATTAGATTGACGTGCAACTGTTGGTTACACGGATGTACACATTTAAAAATTAGATTGACGTGCAAAGGTTGGTTACAAGGATGTACTAATTTAAAAATAAGATTGACGTGCAACGGTTGGTTACACGGATGTACACATTTAAAAATAAGATTGACGTGCAACGGTTGATTACACGGATGTACACATTTAAAAATTAGATTGACGTGCAACGGTTAGTTACACGGATGTACACATTTAAAAATAAGATTGACGTGCCACGGTTGGTTACATGGATGTACACATTTAAAAATTAGAATGACGTGCACCGGTTGGTTACACGGATGTACACATTTAAAAATAAGATTGACGTGCAACGGCTGGTTACATGGATGTACACGTTTAATAATTAGATTGACGTGCAACGACTGGTTACACGGATGTACACATTAAAAATTAGATTGACGTGCAACGGTTGGTTACATGGATGTACTTATTTAAAAAGAATATTTACGTGCAACGGTTGGTTACATGGATGTACTAATTTAAAAATTAGATTGACGTGCAACTGTTGGTTACACGGATGTACACATTTAAAAATTAGATTGACGTGCAAAGGTTGGTTACAAGGATGTACTAATTTAAAAATAAGATTGACGTGCAACGGTTGGTTACACGGATGTACACATTTAAAAATAAGATTGACGTGCAACGGTTGATTACACGGATGTACACATTTAAAAATTAGATTGACGTGCAACGGTTAGTTACACGGATGTACACATTTAAAAATAAGATTGACGTGCCACGGTTGGTTACATGGATGTACACATTTAAAAATTAGAATGACGTGCACCGGTTGGTTACACGGATGTACACATTTAAAAATAAGATTGACGTGCAACGGCTGGTTACATGGATGTACACGTTTAATAATTAGATTGACGTGCAACGACTGGTTACACGGATGTACACATTAAAAATTAGATTGACGTGCAACGGTTGGTTACATGGATGTACTTATTTAAAAAGAATATTGACGTGCAACGGTTGGTTACATGGATGTACTAATTTAAAAATTAGATTGACGTGCAACTGTTGGTTACACGGATGTACACATTTAAAAATTAGATTGACGTGCAAAGGTTGGTTACAAGGATGTACTAATTTAAAAATAAGATTGACGTGCAACGGTTGGTTACACGGATGTACACATTTAAAAATAAGATTGACGTGCAACGGTTGATTACACGGATGTACACATTTAAAAATTAGATTGACGTGCAACGGTTAGTTACACGGATGTACACATTTAAAAATAAGATTGACGTGCCACGGTTGGTTACATGGATGTACACATTTAAAAATTAGAATGACGTGCACCGGTTGGTTACACGGATGTACACATTTAAAAATAAGATTGACGTGCAACGGCTGGTTACATGGATGTACACGTTTAATAATAATTGACGTGCAACGACTGGTTACACGGATGTACACATTAAAAATTAGATTGACGTGCAACGGTTGTTTACACGGATGTACTAATTTAAAAAATTAGATTGACGTGCAACGGTTGGTTACATGGATGTACTAATTTAAAAATTAGATTGACGTGCAACGGTTGGTTACATGGATGTACACATTTAAAAATTAGATTGACGTGCAAGGGTTGGTTACATGGATGTACACATTTAAAAATTAGATTGACGTGCAAAGGTTGGTTACATGGATGTACACATTTAAAAATTAGATTGACGTGCAACGGTTGGTTAAATGGATGTACTAATTTAAAAATTAGATTGACGTGCAACGGTTGGTTACATGGATGTACACATTTAAACATAAGATTGACGTGCAACGGCTGGTTACATGGATGTACACATTTAAAAATTAGATTGACGTACCACGGTTGGTTGCATGGATGTACACATTTAAAAATTTGATTGACGTGCAACGGTTGGTTACACGGATGTACACATTTAAAAATTAGACTGACGTGCCACGGTTGGTTACATGGATGTACACATTTAAAAATTTGATTGACGTGCAACGGTTGGTTACACGGATGTACACATTTAAAAATTAGACTGACGTGCCACGGTTGGTTACATGGATGTACACATTTAAAAATTTGATTGACGTGCCACGGTTGGTTACATGGATGTACACATTTAAAAATTAGACTGACGTGCCACGGTTGGTTACACGGATGTACACATTTAAAAATTAGATTGACGTACCACGGTTGGTTGCATGGATGTACACATTTAAAAATTTGATTGACGTGCCACGGTTGGTTAGATGGATGTACACATTTAAAAATTTGATTGACGTGCCACGGTTGGTTACATGGATGTACACATTTAAAAATTAGACTGACGTGCCACGGTTGGTTACATGGATGTACACATTTAAAAATTAGACTGACGTGCCACGGTTGGTTACACGGATGTACACATTTTAATCGTGTACATCCATGTAACCAACCGTGGCACGTCAATCTAATTTTTAAATGTGTACATCCATGTAACCAACCGTTGCACGTCAATCTAATTTTTAAATGTGTACATCCATGTAGCCAACCGTGGCACGTCAATCAAATTTTTAAATGTGTACATCCATGTAACCAACCGTGGCACGTCAATCAAATTTTTAAATGTGTACATCCATGTAACCAACCGTTGCACGTCAATCAAATTTTTAAATGTGTACATCCATGTAACCAACCGTGGCACGTCAATCAAATTTTTAAATGTGTACATCTATGTAACCAACCGTTGCACGTCAATCAAATTTTTAAATGTGTACATCCATGTAACCAACCGTGGCACGTCAATCAAATTTTTAAATGTGTACATCCATCTAACCAACCGTGGCACGTCAATCAAAGTTTTAAATGTGTACATCCATGTAACCAACCGTGGCACGTCAGTCTAATTTTTAAATGTGTACATCCGTGTAACCAACCGTTGCACGTCAATCAAATTTTTAAATGTGTACATCCATGTAACCAACCGTTGCACGTCAATCTAATTTTTAAATGTGTACATCCATGTAGCCAACCGTGGCACGTCAATCAAATTTTTAAATGTGTACATCCATGTAACCAACCGTGGTACGTCAATCTAATTTTTAAATGTGTGCATCCGTGTAACCAGCCGTTGCACGTCAATCTAATTTTTAAATGTGTACATCCATGTAACCAGCCGTTGCACGTCAATCTTATGTTTAAATGTGTACATCCATAAACCAACCGTTGCACGTCAATCTAATTTTTAAATTAGTACATCCATGTAACCAACCATGGCACGTCAATCTAATTATTAAGTGTGTACATCCATGCAACCAACCGTGGTACGTCAATCAAATTTTTAAATGTGTACATCCATGCAACCAACCGTGGCACGTCAATCTAATTTTTAAATGTGTACATCCGTGTAAGCAACCGTGGCACGTCAATCTAATTTTTAAATGTGTTCATCCATGCAACCAATCGTGGTACGTCAATCTAATTTTTAAATGTGTACATCCATGCAACCAATCGTGGTACGTCAATCTAATTTTTAAATGTGTTCATCCATGCAACCAATCGTGGTACGTCAATCTAATTTTTAAGTGTGTACATCCATGCAACCAATCGTGGTACGTCAATCTAATTTTTAAATGTGTACATCCATGTAACCAACCGTGGCACGTCAGTCTAATTTTTAAATGTGTACATCCGTGTAACCAACCGTTGCACGTCAATCTAATTTTTAAGTGTGTACATCCATGTAACCAACCGTGGCACGTCAATCTAATTTTTAAATGTGTACATCCATGTAACCAACCGTGGCACGTCAATCTAATTTTTAAGTGTGTACATCCATGCAACCAACCGTTGCACGTCAATCTAATTTTTAAATGTGTACATCCGTATAACCAACCGTGGTGCAGCTATGAACTTTTTGTTTTTTGCTAAAATAAGTGATTTATATTTATAATTATGGGTCCAAGGGATAGAAATGCAAGCATAGCTAAAAGGAAAACATATACATATATGTATTTCCTTATATGTATATGTATATATGTACATATGATTCCCTTTATTTCTTATGGAGAAATTCAACTCGCCACTCGACGTAATCGCTACTCGACGCTTTTTCAGAACGAATTAACTTCGAGTGGCGGGGTATTACTGTAGTTAAAAATCATCGATTTAATACATAAGAACTATCCGGCCTAATAGCCAAAGTTTCTAGAGCAAAAATATAATAATAAACAATCGTTTTTTTTTTATGAATTTTATATTTAAATAATACATTTTTTTTCTAAGATACGAATTTTCTATTTCGTGGCAATTCTTTTAAATAAGCAAACTGTGACAAACTGTGTTTAAATGCTGACCTGGACACATATAATTGAAGTTTTCTTTTTTCGATCTCTAAATACTCTTGGTCCACACCAATATTTCGCTTTTTCATAAGTCTTCCAGCTTGCGTTATAGGTACACGAATAGGTTTGGTGTGTGGTCCAGTATGTTGTTGTGACGTGGAGATTACTGCTTGGCTCGAATTCGAGGCTCCTAGCTGCGACAAAGGTGAGGGTGCACGCTGCGATACTGTTTGTGGCTGTGATTCAGATGAATACTCAGAAAAATTGAATGAGAGAATGTCCTTGAAATGAAAGACAACCCTTATTTCTTCGTTAACAACCTCTGTATTTGCATCATTTTTAATAAATAAATAAATTTAAAATAAACCGCATTATTATTTCTATAAATACCCACCTAATAAATCCTCTCTGGGGTTGGTTTCTATCTTTCAGATGACGAGAAAGTGAAGAGTAAGTATTAATGTATATATTTAGTTGAGCAAAGGGAGTAGCCCTTGAGGTGGTGAGTATGTACAGTCTGTTCCAAACGGTTAGGTGGAACTAAATGGGAATTTCGTTCTTTTAGGTTGTCACGAGAAGGGACCTTGCTTGGGTTATTTCATTTTTCACGTTGGGATGTCAAAATTTTAAATTCCAACAATGAAACCATGGAAACGAATGACATGTCAAAATTAAATATTTTTTTTACGTATTTTAATGACAAAAAAATAAATAAATGGGAAATTTGACACAAAAAATCAAAATATAAAGAAAATGATATTAACCTTAATCAAAAAATGTTTATTGTAAGTATGATTTACAAAGCTTAAACAAAACGGCCGAAAGGCACGATTTAAACGATGAAAGTAACTAGATTGCAAAATCTAGTTCCGCTTAACTGTTTGGAACAGACTGTATATTATATATATAGGGCCGAGAGTTCCAGTTTCTAATAAACTCCCTAATAGTTATTAGACACATAATATATTTATGAAGCTAATAAATTTATTGGTGATTTCCAAGTTACAAAATCCTTCCAATAGTTTATTAGCAACATAATTTTTTTGTTTTTGTATTGGTATTTCTTATAAAGATAGTAACACGTTGCAAGAGGGATAGAGCTATACGTAAATTTGTAGAGCTAAAGTGAGATGAAATTTTGACACTGAATATTTTGACATTAAATATTTTGACAATAAATAGTTTGACTTTACATTCAATGACATTACGTATATTTTTTTTCCTGTTAAAATGACAATTAAACGGCGTTCAACAAATTTTATCACAGAAAAAGAGGACAATATAGATAGAAGAGAAGTTAATAAAAATAGCATTTTATAATACAAAAGTGATTGAAAATAAGAAGACAGCCATATTTTGCTTTATTTTACATTCCTTAAACAATATGAATTAAACTTATCAGCAATTTTCAGCCACACATCTTTATTATTCTGCCAATAATTGCGTCTGTCTTCTTATTTTCTATCATTTTTATATAAATAGTAATGCTTAAAGTATAGTTTGTAATGTGTTGTAATCGTAATTGAAATAAATACATATATAAAAAAAGACAATGTTTATTTAAAAATATATATTTATATATTGTTCTTTATATATCACATTTACAATAAATGCCCAAAATATTCTAAAAACGGTTGTTCATAATTTATAAATTCATCCAAACAGATCGTCGATTTCGTCAAAATACAACTAAAATGTATATAAAACACTAAAATCGCCATTATAGAAATGTTTAAAAACTACACATTCGTATATTCTTTTAAAATTATACTGTTTTTCAATTAAAATTGAAATATTAACACATTTTGCGGACTTGTTTTTGGTTATATGTCACTTTATTAAGCACTTAATGTTGCCTTTAAGTTATTAGACAAATAAGCCTATTTATTAGCAACCTAATAACTATTTCGGGGTGGAACTCTTGGAAAAAAAATTATGTTGCTAATAAACTTATTGGACAGTTTATTAGCAACTGGAACTCTCGGCCCTTAGACTAGTTAAAAAAACTTTTAAATTTACCTGCAATATCATTGATTTTAAAGCAAATTTTTTTCAGTGTAGGTATAATAATAAAACACAATTTTAAGTTATCGTCCATAATCTTTATTATACATATAAGAAGAAATCATAGAGACTTAATACAGTTGTGTAGTTTGTTGTAGTTATTTATACATTAAAAATGCTCTTATCAATGGAAGCTACTTCCATATTTATTTAAAGGATCATACAAAATATCTCGTGTATTGAGAAAATTTGACGTTGTTACAAACGATTGGTGTTATAGGTGGGTTACAGTATAGATTATATTATTTATATCTTTTATTTAAACAATTTTCAATTAAATATCTTTAGATACAAATTTCTAAATGTATTTCAATATATTGTGAGCGAGAGCTAAGTTTTTTTTTAATAATAATTCATATTATACACTATTTACAAATAAAAAATTGACCTTTAAACATGTTAAGTTATAATTTACATTTTCTAAACTTCGTGGGCAAATGGTTATCACATAATTATATATTGAAACAACAGCTATTCTGTACAAAATTCAACTTATAGGTATTCAATTACTTTCACATTGTGTATTTTTATATCTATAATCTATTCACGATGTTTCCTCATCTGAGTAGGCTATGATATTTTTTGTTAAGTTGGTTATTAAAAAAAATTACATCAACTATAGGTCATTTCTTTGCTCTAAGACAGTGGTGCGCAAACTATTTTCATTTCCGACCCCCCATTTTGTGCAAAATTTTGTTGCGACCCCTGGATAGACAATAGACGTTTTTTTAATCGTCAACGGTGGTTAAAGTGAAATTCTTTCTGGGATTTGCACTTACAGGGTGTTTTTAAAAGAGTGTTTAAAGAGATTTTAATACAGACAATTGTTTTCGTAAAAAAATATAGTTCTATTTTTATAAATAATAAAATTTCATATAATCTGTCTCAATTTGTAATACGAAACTAGATCTGGTTACTTTGGTGACTGTTGTGGTGTAAACAGACTTTGGCGTATCCGTGTGAACGAATACTATGATAATATTATAAATGTATTGTCAATATACAACATAAAAAATGAACTTTACCTGTTAGTTACGTATTACAAAATGAGACAGATAATAACACTATTTTACTGGTACCTGATACTTATTGAAGAAAAGCCTTATATTTTTTAATGTCGTATAAATTTCTTCGAATTTGGCGACCCCGAAAAATTTTCTCGTGACCCCTCTGTCGGTACCCACGGTTTGCGCACCACTGCTTTAAGAGGAACTAAATAGGAATTTCGTTCTTTTAGGTTGTCACGGTAAGAGACCTTGCTTGTTATTTCATGTTTCATGTTTGTATTTGAAAGTTTAAAATTCCAACAGTGAAACCATGGAAACGAATGACATTTGTTGTAAAATATAATACATTTATACATATTTTCTGAACAATAATAAATAAATAAATGTGAAATTTTTATTAAGAATGAAACAAAAAATCAAAATGTAATGAAAATGAAATTTTATAATGATTTAACTTTAACCTAAAAATGTTTATTGTAAGTATGCACAATAGCTTCTATTGTTAAACTGTTTTCAGTGTAACAATGATATTATTGTGAACGCAAAGTATAAAATCAGGTGTGGCCACCACAGTACCGACCGCCATCACAAACTACTTGTATAAAATACATTCTAGCAGCACAGTAGAAATAACTTGGCCTAATATTTTCTAACAGAGATATTATTTATCACGACCATGGAAACTTTACATATAAGAAAAAATTTTACAAAAATTATTCGATATTTTTCGTTTTATCAAAACACGTCTCAAATAAAAGTTATTAATTATTGCTTTTATAGCAACGTTTGTTCAATAAATTTTTTCGAAATATTTTTCTGTTGTGAAATATTCACAAAAATCTTAAAATCGACACGAGTAAACTCCCATTTTTAGTCAACCGATTTTTACCAAAAGTTGATCAACTCGTGCCACTGATGGCAAAAGCTTAAATATGAAGTTTCCTAAAAATCCTTTCAGCCTAATTTGCTCTGCACGTGTACACAGACGGACAGACAGACAGACAGACGGACGGACAGACAGACAGACCGACAGACATCATGTTAAAAATAGTCAAAACGTTATTTAGGGACCTCAATTCGTGGAGATCCATCGAAATCTCGAAATGTCAAAATCGGTATGATCACAATACCTCCCTTATATATGTTGGCGGTCGGTAAAAAATTATTTTTTGTCTATAAACTGTTTATTGTCATAGCCTACCAGATAGGTATAAATATCTGTTTATTTTAACTTTTTATTTTGTGTGAAGTGAAAAATAAAATCTTGTATGCACCATTGGCGTTACTGGATGATTACGCCCGGAGAGCGAAATACATCCCTTGGGCTGTACGTCGCTCTCCGGGCGTAATCATCTTAGTTACACCCTTGGTGCGTAAATAGCTATTAAAATAATATCGCTCCTTTAGGTTATTTGTTGGTCTGCGGTAATCTTTGGGTTGAAAAGCTCTGGTATATTCCATAATCAGTGTTCTTGATTTACCTAAAAGTTTGTTGTACAGAATAGCATCACATTTTGTGAATAGTAGGAGAGTGATAACATTTGAGAAAATATAAGTTTCTAATAACAGAAGAGAGACGGTTATTTTTGAGAAATATATAAACTATCTCTATATTTATAGATATCCTAATTTTATCAAATCCTATATGCTTTTATGCAGTTTAAAATGTTTGAGAATTAATAAAGATCAGGAATTAAATACCAACTACTTAATACGAAGAATTATTAATATTAATTTATTATTACATATACATCAAAAAGATTGTCTGTTGCTAATTTTTAAAAATTCGTTGCAAAAATTTATGCTGGCATTGGTATAATTTACAATGAAATAGAACCGTAGAAACGTATAAAATGCAATTAAAAACAAATTTGTGTAAAACTACTTTGAAGAGGTTTGATAAAAAAATAGCGCAATTCCTAGATAAATGGAAAACCCCTTTCCATTGGAAAGAGGGAACCAACTTCATTGGATAAAAATTGATGTGAAGTGTGAATTTTCACACATTTCTTTTGCAGGTATTTAGTAACTGAATGATAATTATTTGGGATGCCAAAACAAAATTTATGTCAAAATATTTTTTTATGAATTTTAATTCGAATACCTAATACCATTATTTAAGTTTCTAAATATTTTCAGATTTTTTTTTTTTATAGCATTGTTCATTAAGATTTTGAAAATTGCGCCTATGGCTTCCATTGGTTACTTAAATCATAAGCCCCGCCCTCTGATTTCGTATACATTCAAACATAGAATTAAATTATAATTTCAACACTTACCACTGGTTATTAAATTAACGCTTTTAAAAATTAAATGCAACATTTACCAAAATATAACTAGAATTTGTTTATTTTTTTATTGTTTTCAAAGCTTGCTACGTTCAACTTTGTAAAAATTATGTTGATTATTATTTTGTAAATAAATGGTCGCCATTTTGAAATGGTTAACATAAAAATATGACTTTTTGGTGTCATTATAAAGCTAATTTAATGTACTTTTAGGAAAAAATATAAAATTATCGATTCCCTATGCTAGATCAAAAGTTGACATCATTTCCGGTGAAACCGGAAGTGCTTCAGAATTCTTATAGTAACCTTTAGATGGGCCTTTTTGTCTAGTTTAACTTTTGTTCTGAAGATTTTTTGTATCTTTACAAATAAAGGAGATTTTCGGGGTGCCCCGTTTCAAACAAACAATTAAAAAGTATATTTAATATTATAAGGAATAAAAAGCCTTTGAATCTGATTCATTTGTTGAAATTAATTTCACAACAGATAAATTAATTTTAGTATATATGAATTCAGTTTTCATTTGTGAGAAATCAGTTTTCGTTATTGTGAAATTATATTTCATAAGTGTGAAATCATACTGTAAAAGGTACAGTAGAACAAAGCCAGTAAAAATTTATTTCATCACACGAAATTAATAAGTGTTATAACGCATTTTTATATCAAACCTCATAGTTCCAAATACAACAAAATAATTCGCAAATTTTGGTGAAGATATAAATGTGAAAATTATTTTTTTTAGTTGACTGATTTCTAATAACTACGGTGCTTTTAATTTTACAAACTTTTATAAAAGTTAATTTCAACTAGGTGTTTAAGTTGTTTTTAAGGTATATAATAAGTGCACTAAATGTTAATTAGTTTCATAACAGTCGAAGTTGGTACCCTGTTTTATCAATGCTTTTGATACAAATCTTTTACATATCCTCTTGGTCTTTTTAATGTATTTACTTTTATTATTATTCTAGTTTATTTTTTATTGAGCCTTCAGGTAAAAATTACTGTATGGTAAATCATCAATTGATTTATTGTTTAAACTCAATCATAATTTGATAAAAAAAAAAAAATCGCTGCCAATTAGAAACAAAGTTATAAGGCTTTTGTTCATTTTGTTCAGCAAAAGCCTACTTCAAACCATACAAGAAGAGCTCATGACAACTTACAAAAATGAAAATTCCAGATAGTTCCACATAAACGTTTGGAATAGCCTGTACATCGGCTATTCCAAAAGATTAGGCGGAACTAAACGGACATTTCGTTCTTTTAGGTTGACACGAAAAGGGACTTTGCTTAAGTTATTCCATGATTCAAATTTGGTATGTGAAAATTTAAAATTCCAACTGTGGAATCCATGGAAACGAATGACGTATGTCAAAAATTTTAATACATTTTTCCATATTTTGAAGACAAAAAAATAAATAAATGGGAAATTTTTATTAAGAATGACAAAAAATGCAGTCAAAAGGTCATTTTATAATGACAATCAATTTAATCTACAGTCTGTTCCAAACGGTTAAGCTGAACTAAATGGGAATTTAGTTCTTTTAGGTTGTCACGAGAAGGGACCTTGCTTGGGTTATTTCATTTTTCACGTTGGGATGTCAAAATTTAAAATTCCAATAATGAAACCATGGAAACGAATGACATATGTCAAAATTAAATATTTATTTAGATATTTTAATGACAAAAAAATAAAAAAATGGGAAATTTGTATTAAAAATGACACAAAAAATCAAAATATAAAGAAAATGACATTTTAAAATGATATTAACCTTAACCAAAAAATGTTTTATGTAAGTATGATTTACAAAGCTTAAACAAAAAGGCCGAAAGGCACGATTTAAACGATGAAAGTAACTAGATTGCAAAATCTAGTTCCGCTTAACCGTTCGGAACAGACTGTATTTAGATATTTTAATGACAAAAAAATAAAAAAATGGGAAATTTGTATTAAGAATGACACAAAAAATCAAAATATAAAGAAAATGACATTTTAAAATGATATTAACCTTAACCAAAAAATGTTTATTGTAAGTATGATTTACAAAGCTTAAACAAAACGGCCGAAAGGCACGATTTAAATGATGAAAGTAACTAGATTGCAAAATCTAGTTCCGCTTAACCGTTTGGAACAGACTGTAGAATTTGCAATGTGAGTATGATTTACAAAGCTTAAACAAAATGGCCAAAAGTCCGAATAAATAAATAAAAATTACTAGATTTCAAAATCTAGTTCCGCCTAAACGTTTGGAATAGCCTATATATGCTGTTCACTTTTGTAAAAACACACTAAGGAAATTTTGATTTCACTAGTTTGCACCTTTGAAATTGTGTGTCAGGTTGGTATTAAACAATGGTAAGGCAATGGCGCCATAGGTCTGAGTGATTGTTTAAAATATAATTAAACACTCCACTTTTCTTCATTGCCAGCACCGAAAAAAAGCAGTTTAGTAAGCCTTTTGCCCAGAAGCCTATTTCTGTCTCTGCGTAGTGGCACCTGCTTTCATAAATAAGCGCTCTGAAGGAATAGACCATATTAGAAACTACGTCACAAAATGGGATTCAGTGCTGTTAGCATGTTGTTTTTCTAAATTATATTTTGGAAATATAAATTAAGTTTTCAAAGTAAGAGAATGCTTCACAACTAAACTACAAGTCAACATTTATTTATTAAAATTCTTATTTTATACATTATAATTTAATATGTTATTATTTTTGCAGAATAGTATTATTTTGCAGGTTAATTTTGAAAATTTTACCTTAATAATCGTTATTATGGCAAGTAACTTAGCAATAAGTGTGTATGTCATATCTAAATGGTTTGAAGGAACAATATGTTGTTCTTATTTTATCCATTATTGTTTTTCATTTTCATCTGTCAAATAACGAAAAAATTTGCAATTAAGAATGTAGCTATAATGGTTACAAGTTGGAGCAAAACAATACACCATTATGCATTCTAAAACAAAATATTAATGATAATTAGTGTTAATTAAATAAATACTAAAGATATTTTGATTTTCATATTATTTATAAACGAACCTATAAATATATCTTCGAATCCTTATTTATATATTTATAAAATCATTATTCTATAATATAAAGTATCTGGACTGTAAACTAATTAAACACTATATTTTGTGTAAACAATTCTTAGTATATATTTATCAAACATACATATTTTTTGCTCCAGAATTGAAGATATTCATAAAATTAAGGTAACAAAAGTAATGTCACATGTATTTTAAACCAGTCAAAAACTTTCAAAGGACTCACCTCTCAGATGGCAGCACATGTATGTGACGACACACTAATATGGTCTATTGACGTCGCTACTACAGACAAGAATTTCTGAGCAATTTTATAAAAGTTAGGGAAGACTGTCTTCATATCGTCCCAAACCAGTAGCGAATTGGATTTCAGAGGTGAAACTGGATTTTTCAAATACAGTTATAGTTCATGTTCAGTTTTTTAGAACCACGTTGGCCTGTGCATGATTCTAGTTTCCTCTTTCCATGTGCAATGTCAGTATGTTTCAGCAAAAAAAGATTCGACACGATACTGGGTCAAATGTACTGGTATAAGTAAAGTATCGGAAGATTAGTATCGATACTAAAATCGCGATATCGAATGAAAAATATCGATACTGGTATCGTATTAGTAGTATCGGAACATCTCTATCCACTACCTATGTTACAAAAATTGACAACTGCGGCACTATGATCTATATTTCCCTATTGAGATTCTGTCTGGAAGTCATAATGCGCAAGCGCGTCGCTCTCCAACTTGTCAGGCATTTCATCCGCGAACGCAGCTACAATTTTGAGTTTTGATTACCTGAAGGCCCCAGTAATACTATGTTTAATCAATAAATTACATTTTTAAATCTATTGATAAGCGTGATACCAAATTATAAAATGATGTAGGAATTATTGTTGAGAAATAAAATGGTGCACATTATATTACTAATAATTAAGTAAATACAATTATTTCCTATTATTTTAATATTATGGAATGTAACTCTGATATGTAATACTATTATTTATCCTAAATATTACTACGAGAATTTATTTGGTTCTTAAATGATTGTATTATTGGAAGATTGACTATCTTTCTTAAAATTTATTATAACCGATAACAACAATTAAACAAATAACAATTTGGCAATTAAATATAAACATCAAAGCTGCACGGTTCTTATAATTTACAAAAAATATTTATATCAGGAGTCCCCAAACATTGTCGAAAGAGGGTAACATAAATAGTGGGCTGGAAAAATACGCTTAAAACACTAGCCCAATAGAGATGGCAATAAAAATTAATTAATCGATTAATTGATAACACAGGTCAACAAAAAAAAAATATATATTTTTTTTTGAGTCTTTATTTTAATGACTATTTTCTGATTCTTTATATCGAAAAATAACTAAAACCTTCGTTTATTTTTGAAAAACTTTGCTTTTGTACATTTTACAACGATCAGTATATATTTATTTATTTGTATGACCATATAATGAGAAGCGCGTTTTATTAAGTAAGGGTAGAGACGAGCGGGTGGAAAGCAATTCACTTACGTGGTTCATAGTCAGTAGGCGCATGCGCATTGCAGCGATACAACGCATTTTGTGTGGCGGCAGATCCAAAAATTGCGTCAAAAAGTTGTAAACACGAGGTAGACTCTTCCTGCTATATTTGCGGCGAATTTATCAAAACAAGAGAAAGGATGGATTTCTGATGGGATGCAGTCCCATCAGAAATCCAACCATCTTAAAATCCCCTATCACTGGCCAGGTATACCCATCATACTTTAAACTCTCAAGCACCATTTTCACACTTTCGTAATTTTCTTTGAGCATTACGGAAGGAGCCAAAGGAAGAGATGGAAATTTATTTCCATTGTGAAGAAGGACAGCTTTTAAACTTTTTGTAGAACTGTCTATGAAAAGACGCCAGTCAGAAGGAATGCATGAGATTCAGACCGCCTTGCATAGGGGGTTATACTAAGTATCCTTGCTACCTTTATTTTTGTCTGACCACAAATAAAGAAAATAATGGCCAGTGACGAATTTTCACAGATACTCAATACTCATGAAAGGAAAGCCTGAAAGCAGTGTTTCATGGTTTTCTCGAAAAAAACAGAGCAAACAATTACAAAGAGCTTATTGGAACTATGCTTGATAACTTTAAACTCATGGGTTGCAGAATGTCCTTTAAAATGCATATGTTACATGCGTACTTGGATCAATTTAAAGATAACATGGGAGCCTATTCGGAAGAACAAGGTGAACGTTTTCATCAAGACGTGATGGATTTTGAACGTCGTTATCAGGGGTAATACAATGAGAGTATGATGGGGGACTATATTTAGGGGCTAATACGAGAAAGTCCATACAATCACAGAAGAAATACGAAAAATAATCATTTCTAAACTTTTTTATATATTCTGTTACAGTAGTTGTTTGTTTCGAATGGTTTTCTTGTAAATAAAACTGATTCAAATTCATAACAAAAGTTTGTATTATTTTTACATACAATAAAGGTCTGAAAAAAGGGAAATATTCTTAAAATCCGTAATTTCATTCTGAGAGCTACAAAAGCAAACAAGGGCTTGTATTCTGGATCAGAAAACCTGTAACTTGCCAGGCTTTTATCGCAAATTATCGAGTTGGAAGATTACGTTTTACTCGTGAGCATTTGAACTGACTGGACGCAAAACAGTATATTGTGCAGAAATGTGTTCTGAAAGCCTAGTAATCTAGGGACTTTATTGAAAAGAAGAGACCAAAGTCATCTACCGACCAGTGTTTCAACAATGCAACTAAGTAATTTAATTATTAATTAATCAAAACCAAATCATATGATTAATCGATTAACTGAAACAAAATAATCGATTATTTCATTCGATTAATCGTTGCCATCTCTACCCAATAGTAATATTGTTAATAAAAAAATAATTTGTAATTCTTGCTGTGTTTATATGTTATAGAAGTCAACATGTTTTCACACGAAATAATACCCACGTGCCGGATATAATTATCATGCGAGCCATAGTTTGGGGACTCCTGATTTATAGTATCAATTCAATGTGTGCCCTTAGAATACGCATATCGCATATTTCAGTAATAATTCTATATAATTATGATAATGCAGGGTGTAACAACGAAAGAGGATACTGCCATTTTTTTTTGTAATTATATATAGAAAAATACTAAATAACTAAGCTGTAGGAGACCAAGGGAGACATGTACTTGTAAAAGAAAATGTTTTTAAGCCAGTGCTTCTTAACCTGGAACACAAAATAATATTTACTTAATTTAGATTATATGGTCTGGGAAAAAATTCGTGGCGTTTTTTCCGAAAGACGGTGCCAATTGCAAATAACTCAGGAAACATCGCAGCGACACCACTAAGCGCTCGTTGGAAAGGTCACAGTTCGAGCGTTACTTTAAGTATCTGAACATCAAAACTTGTGCAGTGGTTGGAAAGTTGTTTGCGTTTGAAAATGGAGAAAAGTAATGAAAAATTGCGCTATATTTTGCAATATTATTACGACAAAGGGAAGAACGCCGCGCAGGCTTGTGAAAAAATTTGTGCTGTGTACAGTGAAGGTACTTTATCAAAATCTGTTGCGCGGAAATGGTTCGCTCGCTTTCGTTCTGGTAATTTTAATGTGAAAGATGACTCACGCTCTGGTCGTCTAATCAGTGAAAAAGTTGATGAAATTCTTGAAAAAGTCCAGCAAGATAGGCATATCAACAGTGTCGATATTGGTACGGAGCTAGGCATTGACCACAAAACTGTTTTGAACCATTTACGGAAAGCTGGCTACAAAAAGAAGCTCGATATATGGTATCCTCATCAGTTGAGCGCGGAAAACACGATAGACCGAATTAACATCCTCGATGCGCTGCTGAAACGCAATGAAATCGAGTCATTTCTGAAACGTGCCATAACCGGTGATGAAAAATGGATCATGTACGACAATCGGAAGCGTAAAAGATCATGGACAAGGGATGGTGAGCCGTCACAACAGTTCGCGAAGCGAGGATTGACGCCGAACAAGGTGATGCTGTGTGTGTGTGATGGGATTGGAAAGGAATCGTCCACCCCGAGCTACTTCCAGTTGGTCAGACGATTGATTCTCAACTTTACTGTGGACAACTAGAGAGATTACGCCAGGCAATTGAAAGATAACGGCCCGAATTGAATAATAGGAAAGGTGTTGTCTTTCATCAGGACAACGCAAGACCACACACTTCTTTGATGACCCGACAAAAATTACGAGAGTTTGGTTGGGATATTTTGTTGCATCCACCGTATAGTCCAGACATAGCACCCTCTGACTATCACCTACTCCGATCTCTGCAGAATTCTCTCAATGGAATTAAGCTGGTTTCAAAAGAAGCCTGTGAAAAGTACTTGATTCAGTTTTTCAACCAGAAACCACAGAAGTTCTTCACCGATGGCATCATGGCTCTACCCGAAAAATGGCGAAACGTTGTCGATAATAATGGAGCATATTTGGTTTAAATAAATTCATTTTCACACTGAATTTTACTAAAAAAAAACGCCACGAACTTTTTCCCAGACCGATACCTATTTTTTAGATTCATTAGATAGCATATTTTTTTCTGAATTAAATCATATAAACATTTTATATCTTTACATGCCACAAAACCAGACACAAAAAAATTGTCCTTTTTTATAATTTAATGGAAGATGATTTTCATACTAATCATATAAAACAGATAATTTTTTAAATAAAAATTAATATGTAATGGTATACAAAATGCATATTTATAGTGAAAAAATGTTCCTTCTCACTCATTCTCAATTTCTTTGCACTTTCTTCATTTATTTGAGATTTAAATTTTTTTTTTATTTTCTTTTTGTTTTTTTAATCTGGGAACGGTTTAATTGATTTCCCGTACGATATAATGGAAAATTGGGTTTCTAGATACATACTTTTTAAGATACGAACCGCGCTTAGGAATGAATTAAGTTTGTAAATCAAGGTGCCATTGTATGTCTAAATGTGCCACCAAAATCAGTTATAAATGTTTTCAGATATGAAAGAAAGTTAATACAGTCCAAAAGAAGACTGAATATTATTATATAATCAATAAATATGTACATCTTTAAATTCAATTTTATATTTAATATGTACAAGATTGATATAGAAATGAAAATTTATAATTTTGATCTAAATAAAATTAGAAAAACTTAATAAAAACTTAGAATATGTAAATTTAAGCTTTTGTTTTGGCGCTCATAAGAGCGCCCTGGGTCTGTGCCCCTGTCGCCCCTGCTTTTCACCGCCGCTGTAAGTAGTGGCTATCCTGGGTCTCCTACAACTTAGTTATTTAGTAGTTTTTTATATCTCTATTAATAAAGAAAATAATGTTCCGTTTCATTGTTACAATCTATAGTCTAACAAATAAAAGTTGTCGCATCAAATCGTATAGGTCTTTGATAGTAATTATTTCAAAATATTTTGTTTGAATCACCGATATACGTTATTGGTGATGCATGGAAAGTAAAATACAATTAAACGAGAGCCTCGTAGATAATTCATGTTGCTTAGTGTCGTTAATAGAATTATTAAAAGTGAGACAAAACATGCGTTACATGGCTCAAGTAGAAAAAATTTAACTTTATCTATACTAATGTCTTTGATAAAGTTTAAACACGTTTAGCCCCACGGTGAGAGGTGTGAGCCACCAGTGGACACGTAGGGCTCAAAGTGTTATAAATGGCTTTGAAGCGACATATTTTATTTGCAATAATTTATGTATAACTACTTTATCAAATCAATATACACTTCAACTATGTATAAAAGAATAATTAATTACAATGCAGGTAAAAGATTTGGAAATGAAACACTTGGTAAAGTTTCACAAATATTTGTGAAACTCTACAAAATGTTTCATTCATGAATCTTTTACCTATATTCGTGTAAGTAAAATTATCAACTAGTCAATATATCGATTAGAATACAATTTTTTTTTAAATTTTATTTTCAATTTTCAACAATTTTCTGTTTTAACAATTTGTATCACTTTCAACACTTTTATGCACTATAATTAATTTCAAATAAGAATGCAGTAGATGGTACAACATTTTAGGCAATGCTGAAAGATTCTAATGGCGACGCTTCTAAATAAATATTTGTTTCAAATGGAAAAATAAGATAATTGCAAGTTGTTCCATTTATTTATTAAAATAATGTAATGCATAATTTAAATTTATTTTAATTTTCTCCGTTAATACTAATTTATATTTAGGGTCAAAATTTAGAGTACTTTTTCAAAACTATTTTTGATACTTTCCTACAGGCATAGAAACTTGAGCCATCCCCCAAACATTCCAAAAAAAATTTTTAGGGACACAATTTTCTTGTAATTAAACTCCCCCCCCCCAGAAAAAATTGACCGCCCCAAGAAAAAAGGGTGCGCGTCTGCTTTGATAAATTCTAAAATGCCATTTACTGGAATTTTTTACATGGATTCTGCCAAAGCTACTTTTTAGGTAGATAATCGTCTTACATTAAAATTCAATTTTAATTTTAAGGCAAAGAAAGTTATACAGGAAACACGAACTGGGGCTGCGTCCTGGTGCCATTCGCCTATTATTTTATTTTTATACACTTTGCTCCGTTCTAAACCAATCAGAAACAAGGTCAAACATCTCCAGTCTCCTTACATACTGCATTCTTAATTTAAATGAACCATAGCCATAACTTTAATATACATAGTTTTTTTTTTTTTTATAAAAACCAGCAGCTTTATACAACATTCGAAACATTAAAACAAAAAACCAACAAAACAACTTACTTATTAGGTAATTACAGAAAAGAAATGTTCTTAGAGTAGGAGTTATTTTACAATTTCCTGCCTGCACGGAAATAGTGTACATCACATGGTAATGTCTCTTAACTATCACATATATAATAAGAAAATGTATTGAAGATATAATTGCATTGGTTTGTTCAACACAATTATTTAAGGCAATAGTGAAGAGAGATGAAGTTTTTAAAATAATTTATTTATATTATTGCTTACACGACTGTACCCATATCTTCAGCTACCAGCTGAAACTGTTCCTGACCTGAAAACAATCCAAAATATTATATCTGAATTTAATTAACCATTCATCAGGCGCAATAGTATGTTATGATGAAAGACAATTGACTGTGTACTCAGCAATGCTTTCAGCAACACTTGACGACTTGATGCATAGTTAACTACATTGTCAGCCTTAACAATGCTTTATGCAACTGGGTCCTATTCACAATATACATTGCGCTGGAGGAAACAAAAATGAAGAAAATAAAAATAGCAGTCAAGAAAGCAATAAAATTCGAAGAAAATATAATCAAACATCCGGTAAAAGAAATTCTGTATGAATCCTGGAGGTAAATGGAAAAAATCAGCTGTGACCACCACAGGACCGACCGCCAACACAAAGTACTTGTATAAAATACATTCTAGCAGCAGAGTAGAAATAACTTGGCCTTATATTTTCTAACAGAGATATTATTTATCATGACCATGGAAACGTTACATATAAGTATGAAAAAAAAAAAAAAATCAGCTGTGGCCACCATAGGACCGACCGCCATCACAAATTACTTGTATAAAATACATTCTAGCAGCAGAGTAGAAATAACTTGGCTTAATATTTTCTAACAGAGATATTATTTATCATGACCATGGAAACGTTACATATAAGAATGAAAAAATTAACACAAAAAATTTCGAAATTTTTTTTAATTTTTTTCGTTTTATCAAAAAATGTCTCAAATAAAAGTTGTTAGTTATTGCTTTTATAGCAACTTTAGTTAAATAAATTTTTTCGAAATATTTTTCTGTTGCAAAATATTCGCAAAAATCTTAAAAGCGACACGAGTAAACTCCCATTTTTAGTCAATTGATTTTTACCAAAAGCTGATCAACTCGTGCCATTGATGTCAAAAGCTTAAATATGAAGTTCCATAAAAATCCTTTTAGCCGAATTTGCTCTGCACGTGTACACAGACAAACGGACGGACAAACAGACAGACAGACGGACAGACGAACAGACAGACCGACAGACATCATGCTAAAAATAGTCAAAACGTTATGTAGGGGCCTCAATTCGTAGAGAATCTCGAATCGAAATCTCAAAATGTCAAAATCGGTATGATCACAATACCTCTCTTATATATGTTGGCTTTCGGTAAAAAAGGATCAACAAGGAAAGCCACTATTGAGATGGGAAAAGGAAAAGAAGGAAATGTATCAATATTGTGTTTACTCAACAACAGTGTTAAGGATACAAAGAATGAATGAACAAGAACTGGGGCACAAAATAATAGAACGCATGATCGATAACAAACGTTGTAGGAAATAAAAATAAAAGAGTCAACTTACAACAGCAAATATGAAAAGACCTGGACGCTAAGCAAACCACAATATTTTACAGAAAAGGGAAGTAGAGAGAAGAAAAAAGTGATAAAAAGATTTACATGTGGAAATGTGGAGAGAGACAAAAAAATTTAGATGAAAGAGGAAGAAAGAACTTGTAGAATGTGTAGGGAAGGCAAAGAGACAATCGAAAAGTTTAGATGTAGATGGTCCGCGTTACTAAAAGGTTAAGAGCCATAGATGTATAAACATTTGTTAGAAGTTAAGCGAATTTAAGTTAAATAATATTTGAAAGTGATATTTACTTTCTAGGTAGGATGCTAGTTCATGGTCTTCGACTTGCAGAGCGAGCATGCGCGGCGTCATTCCCCGGTGGTCCGTGATGTTGAGGGAGGCTCCACCAGCGACAAGCATGCAGCATATGCTCCGCCACTTGTTTTGAGCAGCCTTATGAAGAGCAGTTTGGCCTCTGCACACATTTACAAATATATTACTTACAAGTATACACACGGGGTGTACTTAAAATAAGGTGACCAACGTTTTTACAATGAAAGGGAGGACACAAGGAAATCTCGTATTTTTTTTCATATTATTCTTTGCAACAATAATAATATGATAAACACTATAATATGATAAATGTAAAATAAAAACTTTGTTGAAAAAAACTTATGATTAATTATTATTTAAATGAGTATTTATCTATCGAATGAATATTTTTTATCAGCTGCAGCTAGAGTATCAACATTCATTCTAGATTTCTCACTTGTCCAAAAATCATTAGCAATTGAAAAAACTTTCAACTGTTGCATTAGTTCCAGGGCAACACAAGGTAAATTGAACAAGAATAAATTTTCACATGGAATATGTTCATTTTTAAAATGGCTGAATATTTCTACCCATCAATTTCAACGTGTTGATTTTCCCACTGTATTAATTTTTCAAAATTTAAATATACATTCAATCTTCTAATTTCTTCAAAGAGACAATTGTCGTCTATTTTAATATCTGGCATTTTTTAGATAAAAACTCAATACAAGATTCAATATCTGTCCAATTTACTGATGAAGTAAAAAAATAATTATTTATCAAGGTGTTTATTTCAGACCATTCTTCGATATATTGAAAATATGTTTGGTAAAATTTCTGCACTTCTTTGATAAACTTTTCTGTTATATAATAAACAAAGCCACTGGTGTGCGACGCGCTCTCGCAAGATCTCCCGTTCGGAGCGTATGCGTCTCATAATCGCGTCTCGCCGCATTCTACCGAACCTTGACGAATGTCAAACGCGAATACGTCACATCAATTGCAACGGATCGGCTCGGCATAGATCGAATACGAAAATTTACGAAAAGGAGGACATATAGGAGGACAATTTTCAAGGAAGGACAGACAGAAAAGGAGGACTGACCTCCCCAAAGGAGGACGGTTGGTCACCTTACTTAAAAGAACTTTACAACCTTAAAAGATAAATAAACAAAATATATTAATGTGTATACTTACAAATTGATATCTGTAGCGTTAATAAATGTAGATGGAATGCAAGCGATTAAATATTTAATGATATCTTTATGGCCGTATCTCGCTGCATAGTGCAGGGCTGTTTGCCCAACAGCGTCCTTGGTGGTGAGGGAGTATCCTTGGGAGTGCATCTCCTTTAACTAAACACATACAAATATATCAATTAAATGTCTCTTCCCATCCTATCAAAGGCTATAGCGGGATAAGATAGTGAAAACTGCACCGCTCCAGAATTCCATTTTTATTTGACCATTCGAAAGTACTTGGTCGAAACCCCCTCAAAAAAAATTTCAGCCCCCGAAACCCACTAGTTGTTCTCTATGCGAAAAACAACGTTTTTTCGACTTTTATTTTTCCTGGGCGCTTCTTTCATCCAAAAAATCTGAAAAAATTCACAGACGTGCGTTTCAGCACTACAAATAACCATGAATTTTTTTCAGATTTTTTCGACTGAAACTAAGGTCAGGAAAAATCTTTGAAATTTTCAACGATTTTTTAGGTTATGTAAATAATGTTTGGCCAACTTTTAAGTACATACATTTTGTGTATTTTTTTCCCCTCTTTCGAATGGCGGTGTTAGAATTGTCAGTTTCACGCCGGAACAAGCTCAAAAATCGAAAAAACTTTTTTTTTTAACTTTTTTCCCATTTTTTTCGCACATAACCTCAAAAAAACAATGGAGAAATGATTTTTCACACTTTTTTTTGGTACTATCAAGTTCCAAAATTCAAAAACCACCATTTTTGAATCACAGTTTACGCATATGTACAATAAAAACATTTTTTTCCAACATTTTCCCCATTTTTTTAGCACATAACCTCAAAAATCAACGGCAAAATGATTTTTCATGTTTTTTTTTTTGGTATTTCAAAGTCCTAAAGTTAATACTACCATTTCCGAATAACTTTGTTTTCACAATTACCAAAAAAACAAACATTTTCCCATTTTTTCAGCAAATTACCTCAAAAAACAGTGCAAAATGATTTTTTTCTTCGTATTATTGTGACCTAAAATCAAAACTGCCAGTTGTGAATATCAAAATTACCAAAAGAAAATCATGAAAAATCATTTTGCCGTTGATTTTTGAGGTTATGTGCTAAAAAAATGGGAAAAATGTTGGAAAAAAACGTTTTTATCGTAATTATGCGTACACTGTGATTCAAAAATGGTGGTTTTTGAATTTTGGAACTTGACAGTACCAAAAAAAAGTGTGAAAAATCATTTCTCAATTGTTTTTTTTTTAGGTTATGTGCGAAAAAAATGGGAAAAAAGTTAAAAAAAAAAAGTTTTTTCGATTTTTGAGCTTGTTCCGGCGTGAAACTGACAATTCTAACACCGCCATTCGAAAGAGGGAAAAAAATACACAAAATGCATGTACTTAAAAGTTGGCCAAACATTATTTACATAACCTAAAAAATCGTTGAAAATTTCAAAGATTTTTCCTGAGCTTAGTTTCAGTCGAAAAAATCTGAAAAAAATTCATGGTTATTTGTAGTGCCGAAACACACGTCTGTGATTTTTTTCAGATTTTTTGGATGAAAGAAGCGCCCAGGAAAAATAAAAGTCGAAAAAACGTTGTTTTTCGCATAGAGAACACCCTAGTGGGTTTCGGGGGCTGAAAATTTTTTTGAGGGGGTTTTCGACCATGTATTCTCGAATGGTCAAATAAAAATGGAATTCTGGAGCGGTGCAGTTTTCACTATCTTATCCCGCTATAGCCTTTAACTATGTAATTACAATACCATGAGTTTATTTTACCATATAATAGAACAGAAGTTTCATTTCTATATCAACCGTTGTTAACAGCAAATGCGTATATTTTAAAATAGAACAGAAATATTTAACTTATCACTAGTTAACTTATGGTCTATTTCAAAGTAGAAAAATGTGTGTAAGAAGATAGGAGCTGTTTGTCCTTGCTTCGGATTGGATTAGATCGTCATCCCTATTACACTGTAAAAATATTGTTTTTAGTCCAAGTTGACAGATTTTCAGTGTCGTACATTGGAAATATATATTATTTATATTATTTAATTTTTCTCATATATTTTGTTATTATTTACATATTTAGACTTTTATTTATATTCTTGGCGTAGATTTTATGGAGAAAATTCTCCATGTAATTTGTTTTTACGCTGTTATATATTTTTTAGGTTATCTACAGTCTGTTTCAAACGCTTAGGCGGAACTAAATGGGAATTTCGTTCTTTTAGGTTGTCACGACAAGGGACCTTTCTTGGGTTATTTCATTTTTCATGTTGGAATGTCAAAATTTAAAATTACAACAATGAAACCATGGAAACGAATGACCTATGTCAAAATTTAATTATTTTTTTATATATTTTAATGACAAAAAAATAAATAAATGGGAAATTGGTATTAAGAATTACACAAAAAATCAAAATATAAAGAAAATGACATTTTAAAATGATATTAACCTTAACAAAAAAATGTTTATTGTAAGTATGATTTACAAAGCTTAAACAAAACGGCCGAAAAGCACGATTTAAGCGATGAAAGTAACTAAATTGCAAAATCTAGTTCCGCCTAAGCGTTTGAAACAGACTGTAACATATAAATATTTTTTGACACTTGACAATTAGCATATCAAGACAGAGGACTAATGTGAGGCCAAACGGGCTGTCTTTAGGCCTGATTGTGCCCAAAGAAGAGGTTATTGATATAATTTTTAGACCTTCATATATACATATATTTTTTATTTTTATTTACAATAATTATTTAAATAAGAAACTTTTGCTCTGAAGATATATTGTTTGTTTTATTGCTTTGTTTAAACACTTTTAGTCAAAATCTCTCTTTTTATATATAGTACATAATTTTTAAAATTAATATTTTTTTAACTTTTTCAAATTTCCCATTAAACTGAATTTATGTCGTATAAATAACGTAAGTGTATTATCTGCTTTGTTTATTTCAATATCTTATTAATCTTTTATATATTTAAAAAAAATCACTTGCTAACCCAGTTGCTACGCCCATGCCCTAGTTGTAACTTATTTTAAATTTCCCGCTATACTTCAGTGTAAATCGTACTCGGTTCGCAGCGCTATCTACTTTTTTCTACTTCGAAATAGACCATAGTATCAGTTTTAAATTACATTTGTTTAAAATTAAAAAGTTTTGACATGTATAGCACTCGGGAGCGAGTACATTTAGTCAAGTGGTACAATAGAAATTATTTATGACCGAAATTTAACGGGATGCGGTGCATCCCTTGCTTCCTGGACTCCACGCCACTGATAGTTATTATCTATTTTAGATATATTCAGACCAATTCTGTAACTCTGTTACTATGATAATTGTAACTAAATTCGTCACTATACGCAAGGTCAGTTACTATCATGAATGAAAGGCATTATACTTTTTATAATATTTTATGTTGTAGTAACGTTATTACACAGTAACTTTTTACAGAATTGATCTGACTGTGAGTTAATATTACCATTTTTATATCGCCGACTTTTGCTGCTTTCAGTACGCCATCTGACGATTTCTCCATGAGATTACTGTAACATAAATACGTTATTAATAATCTACAAATTTAATTAACTGGATAAATGTAAATAAATTCACATTTTAAAATTGATTTTAGCCTCTTCAATAGTATACACATTCCATATATAATTCAACAAACAAGCCGATGAATCAACAAAGATCCGATAAACAAATATATGTTTATTTCACACAGTTATATGTAAAATTCAATCACGTATTTGAACTTCTGATACCCAATGTATGTCCGTAGTTTTTATCTTCGTTCGTTATATTGAATATATTCAGATAAACGTGTGTGTGTTTTTGTATATGGAGCGCTTGTAATGAAATTCATAAATAACCATTATTTCACTGCGACACAAACGGCACTGGTATTTAGTGGATGTGTCCCAAAAACAGCCATGTCCGAATTTTAAAAATAATTTTCTAAAAACAATTAAATATACCTTTGCCTCACCTGTAACTATATACATCTTGATTTAAACCAAATAATCTTTCATGGATGCTGCATGCACAAAACATAGTTTTATTATACAATTGTTTATTTATAAAATAGATACTGGGTTACAACGCCTGAATATAAACAATTTTAAATATTTTTATTTAATTTACAGTCTCACTGTTGTACTAAATTTTGAAATAATCTTTTTTAATATTTTTAAAAAGTAATTTTGTCGTTTAACGCATTGATATTTTTGTTTGAGAGGAATAAAGTAGTATTTTACTCTAGTGGGGTGATTTTAGCTCAGAAGGTAATGTCCTATTTATTCAGGCATTGCATACACTATTTCTTCTATAAACGGTAGTAAAACAAAATACGAGAAAAATAAGAATTTAGCTCAATTTTACTTTTGACGTTTTAGTTAACAACTCGATACTACAAATATGAATGAAATTTGAAACTTTGTCTATTTTAGACCCTAGAAATTAATCTATTACTTTAATCCTGCTAAAGTGAATATGGAAGTTAATTAAAACGAGTAGTTCAGAATGTTTTTTGTATCATTTAAGTCCGATATTTAATCCTTTGCTAAATTTAGTATTAAAGCGCCGTCTAAAAAATATTACCTTCTTATTTTGACGCCTGCATTTGGTGGTAGAACATTTTCTTTTTTAGGCGGTGAAATGGGCGGTATTTCTTGAGTCTTAATAATCGGCTCTGCCGGAATTTCTAAACAACTGTCATCACTGCAAATAAAAATAGACAATACTATTTAAAAAATCTGTAATACTAGAATTGTGCGCATTGCGCAATACCTAGTAAATAAAGAGTATGAACAACAACTTGATTTGATATAGCTGTCATTTGTAAATTCGCACCCTTTGATTTTGTTTCACTAAGTTAATTCGTTCTAATTTAACAACATTTTCTTTAGGGTTCGGAAGTTTTTGACGAAAAACAAAGTCACTTTCGTCCACAATATTTACCCGCCTTGGTCCCGTGACTTTAGTGAATTGTATAAAACAGAGTTTCCCATACTTTTAGAGCCGTGGAGCACTTTTCACGAGAATAATTCGTCGCGGAGTACTATCCTTGCTCTCTCTCTCTCTCTCTCTCTCTCTCTATATATATATATATATATATATATATAGCAACATTAGTACATCGCGAAGCACTAGTGCTCCGCGGAACAGTTTGGAAAATTCTGGTATAGAATTAGAAAATGAATACATACTTGACTTTCATTTCAGGAATGATATATGGCGTCTGGTGATTGGAACTTGGCGATGGCAGCGCCGTTTCATCTTCTGGTGTTTGTGGAAGTGTACCAGTGTCAGTCTCCAGGATGTATAACGTATCCATGGCTATGTCCAGGGCATAATGAAGATGTTCTTGAGCTTTGTCCACTCTGAAGAATCGGTCAGCTGTACATGCTAAAAAACAACATTACCAGCTAAGTCGAAACAAGTTTATTTGTTCTATTTTGTTATAAAATTTATTATTAGTTACAAATTTAAAATATATAAAACAAATACCCAGGCAGTTTTTTCGGAAGATGGAAAAATGGATTAAGAAATTATGAAAAGAGTAGACGCAGCAGGAAGTATGTTCAACAGCATCTAACTAAAAAGGAAATACCAACCAATATCAAGGTAGAAACCTTCAAAAAAGTGACAGTACTGATTTTCTGAACCACCACAAAGATGCACAGGTCTAAAATAAGAAGTTCTGAAATGAGATTTCTAAGAAAAATTTAAGGCAAAACAAAATTAGATAAAATATGAAATGAAGTATTCAGTGAGAAACTAGAAACCAAGCCAGTGGAGACTATAATAAAAGAAGGACAGCAAAGATGGCTGGGACATATACACAGAATAAGTGACGATAAAATAATAAAAAGAAATTTTGAAGCAACAGTGAAGAAAGTTAGACCAGGAAGACCGAGAAAAACTTGGCACCAAGAAACAAAAGAAGCTACAACGAAGAAAGGCGTAAAGTGGGAGGAGGTAAGAAAATATTCAAAGGATAGAACACAATGGAAAGAAGTATGGAGAAATTACTATCGCATCTAGAGCCTTACACCGCAAGGTAGAAAGATTTCAGGATTAAGTAAGTAAAAAATATTTACACATAGATCGTTGCTATGTCCATCTTCAAAAAAACAAAGAATAACAAACTGTGACATAAGAGCAAAAAAACGCAAAATAAAGACGCAGTAAAGTTTTCTAAAACATTAAAATGAAAATGGACAGGACATATATTTCGTATGAGAAGCATAAAACAAAACAGAAAATAATTAAACATTACAAAGAGTATATAATATAAATTCGAAGAACATCCAGGCTGTCCAACCACTGAATGCATCTGGGGAGATCTCATTCAGCTCTACAATACCGCCAGAGAATCTACGTAGAGGACAATCATTCCATATGTGTTTAATAGTTTGACAAGGCGCTCTACAATCACATTTTGGGGAAGATGACAAACCCCACTTATACAAAAAGTCGTTGCATCTACCATAACCAGTTCTTAAATGATTAAGTTGTTTCTATATGTGTCTAAAGAGATCGAAACCAAGTTTTTTAGGACATATGATAAGAACCAAAGATGATCGATGGAGTAAAATATGAACTGAATGGATTTCGAGAGATTACAAAAGAAACATACGACGCCAAATGACGAGATGGACTCCAAAATGTCTCTTTCGGCAATCGGTGGCCAGCTACAGCGAGCGAAGACAGCAGAAGAGGCCTTTGCCCAGCAGCGGGATGTTTAGGCTAATTTAGATTAGATTAGTTGCTATGTTAAATAACAAGTATAAATAATACTTTAGTGTGATACTTACAGTCAATAAAACACCAGTCAGGACTTAATTTATCTTGATTGTTAAAATTTTCTTCATTCAGTTTATTGACTTGTGCTCGTACTTGTTCCAGGTCCCACACAGGATTCACTTCGATGCTGCCCATCTTTATAGAAGCATCAGCAAGCAGCTCTTTGTCATAGTGGTGCTGTTCATAGTCACTCATGTTTATTCGCTGCACACTCAGTTTAATATTATCCAGAAGTGCTGTTTGTCTATAAACAAATACATTCAAATGTAATATTGTAACTCGTTGGCCCTTCACAGAGGATCTATATAAATAAATTTTAAAAAAATGTTACATCAATTTTAATAAATGACTTATTTTTACAATACAGTAGCTGCCTCACTTCGCCAGGTTTATCATTGAAGCATTATACTGATAATTTCAAGAAAATGCGTTAAATATGAAAGGAAAACATGGATTTAGTTTTAGCTGCGCGCACGCAGCTTATAACTTTGGAACTACTGAATCTATTTTAATGAAACATAGCCTAAAATCTGACCAGATGATGTAGCTACATATGGAATTTTAGTTAGATTGTAGCAGAACCAAAGCTCATCACAGGTAAGTGCATTAACAATAACTATAATAAGTGAGACAGATAAATATTTAATTGTGATACTTACAGATTCATTTTTCCTCCTTTCCGTTTTGCCAACATTGTCGCCTTATTGAGAAGAGTTAATGATATAGTAGAAGGATTCAGTTTGCAAGCCTCTCCGTCTACTTGCATTGGTATTGTTTTCGATGTAATTATTTTTGCAGATTTACATTGAGCAATACAAGTCCCGTGACCTCCAGCCTGTAGTAGAGGCTACGGAAAACACAACTTATATCACCACTTATACCAGTCCACACTGAATTATAATAATTAAGTACGCTAAATTTTTATTATTGTTCTTAGCACTATAGCCTGTTTCTTTAGCTTAAGTGGAATTAGAATTTTAAATCTAATTCTACATCAATTTTGTTTAGTAAAAAATGACGCAACATTTTCCCTTGTTGATTGGAAATTAGGAGGACAAAAAAAAATATATAAAATGGGAAATTAAGGACACAAAAAAACAAAATGTAATGAAAATTGATGTACAAGGTGTCTCAAAAGAAATTTTATATTTAGTGGATCGATTAAAAAAAAAGTAAGCCGTATATAGAAAAAATGTTCATTAATTATTAAAATACACTTTTTGGGGATTTATTTCTTAAAAATAATATCGTCTAAATGTAGACCCTCGCGTTCTCGGCACTCATTTAATCGAACAGTAAAATTACTTATGACGTCTCGGAAGGTGGACTCAGGGATGGCTGCCATTTCGTGACGGATATTTTTTTTCAAATGCGCCAGTGAAGTCGGTTTATTGGCGTAAACTTTAGATTTAAGATAACCCCATAGGAAAAAGTCCATAGGGGTTAAATCTGGACTGCGTGGAGGCCAATTTATGTCACCTCTCCGGGAGATCAATTTGCCTGAGAAAATTTCACAAACACGTGGCAGGGACATATTGGACGTGTGTGAAGTTGCTCCGTCCTGTTGGAACCATGTTCTTTGGTTATAGCCAGGAAAGTTTTGCAGTTCAGGTACCAAGAAGTTGTCTAACATCTCCACATAACGCTCTGAATTCACTGTAACTGCACGCCCCCTTTCGTCTTCAAAAAAGTAAGGGCCGATAATTCCTCGCGCCGACATCGCAGCCCATACGGTCACTTTAGGCGAATGTAGGGGTTTCTGATGTTTGCGTTTCGGATTCGTTGCACTCCAGTAGCGGCAGTTCTGCTTATTTACGTGGCCATTAAGATGAAAATGAGCTTCATCCGAAAACATAATGTTGGTAAACGTTCAAAATCGCTCAATCACCTGATTTACGAAATTAAGCCTCTGACTGGCATCTTGGGGCTTTAATTCTTGCACCAATTGAATTTTGTAGGGGTGCAGCTTTAGGTCATTGTGCATAATGCGATGTAATGATGATCTATGCACATTTAAAGCACTTGCGCGCTTCCGAATTGAAAGGTTCGGGTCGTCACGAACAGACTGATTAACATTCTCCACGTTTTCTACCGTTCTTGATGACCTAGGTCGCCCGGATTTTGATTTATCCAGCGTTGTACCAGTCTCTTCAAACTTTTTAACCCAATGTCGAATGAGAGGAATGCTTGGCGCATCATTTAAGTGGCGAAAACCTCGAATACTGCAGAATTTTCAACGCGCTACAGTCGCCGAATCACCGTTTTTGTAAAACTCTCGCACGCATAACGCGCGGTCTGCTCCCGAGAAACGCTCCATAGATACTGCATTCCCAAGAGCCAGGCTACCGATTGACATAACCCCCGCGCCCCTCGGATACGTTGCGTTCACGCAGTAGCTAAATAAATATAAAATTTATTTTGAGACACCTGTATATAGAATATGATATATTCTATTATTTATAATAAATGTCACTCGTTTTTGTGATTTCCCTGGTTGGATTTTTGAATTAATATATTTTTTTTAAATAATACAAACTAGCTCATTTTTCGTGACAACTTAGAAAACGAAATTCTCATTCAATTCGGCTTAAATGTTTGGGATAGTCTACAGAGTGATTATTTAATGGCGAGACGACGTCACCGAATTTTACGTGCCTCCTAGCAGAATACTATGATTATAATAACGAAGAAAATTTTATTATGAAGAAAAAAAGATTATGCACATGCGCGCAAATCGCCTGCTACGATGTGTATGAAACGGAAAATTATTAAAACTTCCAGTGACGTCGTCTCGCCATTAAATAATCACTCCGTATACTATTGTATGTAAACTTACTAGTTGATAAGTAGTGAGGCCAACAACTTCAATCATTCCATCGTCAGTGCTGGGTTCAATAGAACCACCAGATCGGTTCCAAGGATGAGTACCACCACCATAACTACAAATATAAAACACACTTAGATTTTTGACCATCAAATAAATATTAAATCTGACAAAACAATACGCTGACAGGGTATATTAATAAAACAATAAATGATTTGTAACTCCCTAATATTAAAGAATACAGGTCAAGATATTTGTAATTTATTTGCCGATTTTTTTCAGTCAATGTTTACTAAACCAGATTCAGTAACAGACAGTAATATTAACTCTGTCCAGGCATTCCCAACAAATACGATACTTAACATTGGTTACACTTATCTGAGGCAGATATTAAGGAAAAATTACTGAATCTTGACACTACCAAGGGTATAGGACCAGATAACATTCATCCTATATTTATAAAAACTTGTGCTTTCTATTTGGTTAAACCACTTCACATCATATTTAATAAATCATTGCAAAGTGGCGTATTTCCTGACAAGTGGAAACAATCTTACACAACACCAATTTTTAAATCTGGGGATGTTAGTGAAATTGCAAACTATCGACCAGTATCAAAGTTAACTACATTCACTAAAATTTTTGAAGCAGTTATAGTAAAGATTACTAAACCATATATAGAAACCGCAATTATTTCTGAGTAACATGGTTTCTGTAAAGGTAAATCAGTTTTAACTAATTTAGTACCTCTTACACAATTTTTAGCTCAAACTATGGATAATCGGAGACAAATAGATGTAATTTACACTGATTTCGCTAAAGCGCTTGATCGTGTTAGTCATGCAATATTATTTAAAAAACTGTTGGAACTAGGCTTTAATGGCAGTCTCCTAATATGGATAATTTCATATATTAGTAATATGTCGCAAGTAATTACAATAAGAAGATATAAATCTCGTGAAGTTCCGATAACATCGGGGGTGCCGCAAGGAAGTCATCTAGGACCGATTTTATTTGATATATATGTAAATGACATATCTAAATATATTAAAAATAGTTCATTTTATTTATTCACCGATGACTTAAAAATTGTAAGACCTATTGTCACCCCGGATGATTGTTATAAACTTCAGGAGGATATTGATAGTTGGATATTGATAGTGGATATTAGGTTATTTCATTATTGTCAATTAAATAATTTAAACTTAAATATTAATAAATGTAGCTGTATAAGTTTTACTAGAAAAAGATCTCAATTTTCTTATAACTGCTCTATAAATGAAGAGTCACTAGAGAGAAAATAAGTAGTGCGTGATCTAGGTGTAATACTTGATATTAAGTTATCCTTTAATGGTCACGTCGATTACTTAATGAAAAAATCTTATAAAATGCTTGGCCTACTAACACGTACTTCTAAATATTTTACAACCCTAAATCATACAAAATCTTGAACTCACTTGGAATATGTGTCAGTAATTTGGAACCCCAATTATCAGATAAATATTTTAGCACTTGAAAAAATTCAAAGAAAATTTACTAAAATTGTTAATTTTAGATTGAATATGCCTACTGATACATATTCAAATAGGCTCTGCATTAAATATGGTTACCTTAGAATCGAGAAGGAAAATTACTGATCAGATCTTTCTATGTAAAGTGCTAAATAACGAGATTTTTTCTACTGAAATAATCATAAAGAACATTGTATGTATTTCTTCAATAAAATTTTATAACCTTATTATTATCTTATTTTTAACCCTAAAACTTTTCCGAAAACTGCTTGAAAAATATATCGAAAAAAATATAATCGTTACAAAGGTCTATTAAGAAATACAAAAGTTCTATTACCTTGCAATGTTTAAAAAAACAATAGCATGAACTTTATGTTCTTTGAGTTTGGGTGTCAGATCTTTGCCATCACATTCGAGAGTAACAAACTCAGCCAACCCTTTCCATTTTCTCCTTAAAAGATCCTTTCCACCAGCTTGTCCATAAAACATCTTATTACGTAATCGAGAATTAAACCGTTCAGGATGTGCCTCTATAAAACATAAATTCTTTTATTTTTATTTCACTATTTTGTATTTTACGAGCGAAATGCACTTACCTCGGGCTTCGTGAAATTCGAGTGCTATATGTGCATCAACTCCTAATGAAAAATAGTTATTTACAACATTTAATGGAAGGTTATCTTTTCCATCTTGTTTACGGTCGCAATTTGGATTCGGTTCTACTTGAAGATTCCATCTATCTAATTGTACAGTTTCACTTTCACTAATATTCGATAGGATTTTTGTAATTGGTTCATCAGTATAACCCTGAAATTAAAATTACAATTAGTTTTCTCTAGGGATAGCTATCAGTTAGTTGAATTTTTTGGCGTACAGCAACGATGGCGATTTGCTCCTTACACAAGGTGTGTAAATTAAGTAACCGAACTGGCAACATTTGAGCCACGGGACTTGGAGGGACAGCAGATGAACATGTAATACGCCTTCACTACGAATTTGAACTGGCTAGAATAATTTTGTTGTCCGTAGCGATTTTTTTCGTGAAACAGTTTTTTCTAGTGTGTTCTAAAAATGAGTGACATTCATTTCGAGCAACGGTGTGCTATCTGGTTTTGCTTCAGACTTGGGCACATTGCAACGGAAACTTTTGTGAAACTTCAGCAGGCCTACGGAGACAGTGTTTTGTGTTGTGAAGGACCCAGGTTTTGTGGTTTAAGGCATTTTCAGAAGGAAGAGAGTTGATTGAAGATGAATCAGGCAGCAGAAGGCCTTCATCTTCAAGAACCGATGAAAATGTTGACAGAATCCGGGATCTTGTGCGTTCAGATCATCGGTTGACAGTCAGAATGATAGGGGAAGAGATAAATTTGACTCTCACTACCGTTCATCAGATTGTGACCAGCAATTTCAATAAACGAATTTTTGGTCAGTAAAAACATTTCTGTGGTTCCTCAGCCTCCTTATTCGCCTGACTTGAGTCCTTGTGACTTTTTCCTCTTCTCAAGATTGAAAAATCACTTCAATGGACGTCATTTTGGAACACTCGAAAACATATACGATGTAAATTAACTATTCAATTCAGTTTATTTTAATTAATAATTATTACATTTTATTCTTATTCATTTTATTCCTTACATTATAATTTTTAACTAAAATATAAATTTAATTTCGCTTTATTCCTATTATTTTCTTTTTCTTTGATTTCTTTTCTCCTCTGGATTACCTCTTTCATCCATGTGTAACCGCAGCCATTTCCGTTTAAAATATCTTCTCTTGTTCCTCCTTTGCTTCTCATTTCTTCACATCCTTCCAGCATATGTTCAACCGTATCCCTTTCTTCTCTGCACATTCTACATAGTTTATCATCCTCTATTAACCAAAATTTGTTCGCCTTTTCATCATTCTCACATCTAAACCTTGCAATTATTCTTTTTTTTTCCCATTTCCCTTTTCTTTTAGATATATCGGTCTTTGCGTGCTCCAATTTTTTTTATACTTGTTATTGTACCTTGATCCGCTTATTCTCTCGTTTAATTCTTGTTGTTGTATGTCCTTCATTCTTTCTATTATCTCCTGCATTCCATGTCCACTCTCTATTTTTCTCCTTACTTCTTCTGTTGAAAAGCCTCCGTATTCATACATTTTACTTCTTTTTATCTCCCATTTTGATGTTTTTTTTTTCTGTTTATCTCTATTTTCTAATTCCTTCCAGCATTCATTTAATAATTGTTTTTCCGGGTTCTTGACTATATTTTCTTCAAATCTTAAGGCTCTTTTAACGGCTTCTATTTTAATTTTGCATACCTTTGTCTCTTCTAATACTATGTACTCTGGTGTACATTCATCTAGCCCCAGCATCCACTTAAGATATTTATTCTGCATGTAAATTAACTAACAGGTTCGAATAGAATTACAATTCAATATTGTCTCCCTCAAAATAACTTCCTTGGGAAGTCACACAGCACTGGAGATGGTTCTTTTAACCCTCATAGCCGTGCTGGAACTTGGATACTGGAATTGCTTTTAGCTGGTCGGTTACAGACGTTTGAATGTTTTTGAGTGTTCCAAAATGACGTCGCATGAGGTGATTTTTCAATCTTGGGAAGAGGAAAAAGTCACAAGGACTCAAGTCAGGCGAATAAGGAAGCTGAGGAACCACAGGAATGTTTTTATTGGCCAAAAACTCGTTTATTGAAATTGCTGTGTGACAAGGCGCATTTTTCTCATCCAATTTACTGGTCAAAATCTGATAAACGGTAGTGTGAGTCAAACTCAACTCTTCCCCGATCATTCTGACTGTCAACCGACGATCTGAACGCACAATATCCTGGTTTCTGTCGACATTTTCATCGGTTCTTGAAGAAGAATGCCTTCCGCTGCGTGATTCATCTTCCTTCTGAAAATGCTTTAAACCACCAAAAAAACTGGGTTCTTGGCAAAACACTGTCTCCGTAGGCCTCGGACGTTTTGCAAAACTTTCCGTTGCACTGTGTCCAAGTCTGAAGCAAAACCTGATAGCACACCGTTGCTCGAAATAAATGTTACTCATTTTTAGAACGCACTAGAAAAAACTCTTTCACGAAAATAAATCGCTACGGACAACAAAATTATTCTAGCAAGTTCAAACTCGTACTGAAGGCGTAATATATGTTCACCTGGCCAAGTCCCGCGTTCCAAATATTGCCAAATCTAACGCTATATTGCCAGATCAAACGCTATGTTGCTTGTCCGGTTACTTGATTTACACACCTTGCAATTTGTTCATAATTTCTGTTTATAAATAAATATATACAAATGCGCATTTAAGAATAAAGTTTGCATATACAAATGTGTTTGGCGGATTGTGCCTACCTTACTTAAATCTAAAAATCGATATAACCGTTTTAATTTCAAATAATTTACATGAAATATATGAATATGCAATAACATATACATATGTATATGCTTTCTTATTTAAATTTACTAAGCCTCTGCTCGAGTTCAGTTCCACTTGAGGTATTGTGGAAAAATATTTCAGTTTCTATTTTTAATTGGCTACATATTGTTGCTTACATAATTTTTACAAGTCTTACTTAAAATTGCGACTTTAAAGTACAATTTTAAAGTGATGTTTTTAATTACTATTATTATTATTTTTCTATGCTCTGAGCTACAGATAACTAAAATTTATTCCTCTTTACTAAGTAAGTAAAGTAATTTTTACAGTATAAAGAGGAATGAATTTAAGGTATCTGTAGCTCAGAGCATAATACAAGGTGTCTCAAAAGAAATTTTATATTTAGTGGATCGATTAAAAAAAAAGTAAGCCGTATATAGAAAAAATGTTTATTAATTATTAAAATACACTTTTTGGGGATTTATTTCTTAAAAATAATATCGTCTAAATGTAGACCCTCGCGTTCTCGGCACTCATTTAATCGAACAGTAAAATTACTTATGACGTCTTGGCAGGTGGACTCAGGGATGGCTGCCATTTCGTGACGGATATTTTCTTTCAAATGCGCCAGTGAAGTCGGTTTATTGGCGTAAACTTTAGATTTAAGATAACCCCATAGGAAAAAGTCCATAGGGGTTAAATCTGGACTGCGTGGAGGCCAATGTATGTCACCTCTCCGGGAGATCAATTTGCCTGAGAACACGTGGCAGAGACATATTGGACGTGTGTGAAGTTGCTCCGTCCTGTTGGAACCATGTTCTTTGGTTATAGCCAGGAAAGTTTTGCAGTTCAGGTACCAAGAAGTTGTCTAACATCTCCACATAACGCTCTGAATTCACTGTAACTGCACGCCCCCTTTCGTCTTCAAAAAAGTAAGGGCCGATAGTTCCTCGCGCCGACATCGCAGCCCATACGGTCACTTTAGGCGAATGTAGGGGTTTCTGATATATACTCTATGGTTTTTATGATACAGTCTGTTCCAAACGGTTAAGCGGAACTAAATGGGATTTTCGTTCTTTTAGGTTGTCACGAGAAGGGAACTTGCTGGGGTTATTTCTTATTTCACGTTGGAATGTCAAAATTTAAAATTCCAACAAAGAAACCATAGAAACGAATGACATGTCAAAATTAAATTATTTTTTTTTTTACAAATTTTAATGACAAAAAAATAAATAAATGGGAAATTTGTATTAAGAATGCACAAAATATCAAAATATAAAGAAAATGACATTTTTAAATGATATTAACCTTAACCAAAAAATGTTAATTGTAAGTATGATTTACAAAGCTTAAACAAAACGACCGAAAAGCACGATTTAAGCGATGAAAGTAGATTGCAAAATCTAGTTCCGCTTAACCGTTTGGAACAGACTGTATGATATATTGGCATCTGACACTACCGATAGAGGCGCTACTGCATTCACATCATGGCTGACTTTGGTAGGATATTTTTGACAGGTTCAATGGTATCTTCATGTGATATTTATTGAAACACACGGGAACACACTCTAAAATGGTCTTTAACTGTCTTTCCACTTCTAAGAACATATTCCCATGCTTGTCACAAACTCGACTATCCTACAACCGTCAGTTTCTCAAAATCTCACTAGAGGCGCTTCAGTTATTGTCAGTTGACAATACTCTATGGTTTTTATGATATATGTACTGTATACCCTCTACTAATTTCACGACTACAGCTCTGCTAATATACCTGCTATACTGATGAAAAGTCTCTTTGCAGTAGCTCTTCAAATACGTTAGAACAAAATAAATAATATGAAGGTTAATTTTAAACCTCCCTCGTTTATTCTATTCATAACTGTCATAGTTCATCTTTTTTTTTTCGCTCACCGTGCAGTTAAAGTCATTTTAATCATAATAATTATATCGCGGTGGACCGTTTATTTTAAAAATGTTCATTCCATTTATAAACAGTTGAAATATTTTTGTGTAAAATATTAAATTCTTTTAAAAGCATAATATAATTTTACTGCTCGTAGTTTAATTACTTAATTAAACATTTAAATTGAGCCTTAACAAAAAGCCATGGTAAATGCGCTTAGATTTAAAATGTCGAGATAGAAAATTCATTTAATATAGTGGTACTTAGGATTTTATATGTAGGCATTAAGTTTCAACACAGTAATAATGAGGTAATTTTCTCGTTTTTTTCATTAAATTATTCCCCATGGACTATAATCCACAGGATACAGCGACGTCTCCAGATCTCCAGACGCCATTAACTTCAACTATATTCTCTTGTCTCGGTATTGTCAAGCATTCTTATTTTTAGACCTAATATATTAAATAACATAAAACAAAAAAAGTTTTCTAAATATTTCTGTGCAATTTATGTACGTGACAGAAATATGTGAGTCCCGCAAGAATTATTGCGGTTAAGAAAATGAAATAGGCCGTGGAATATAAAAGTAGCAACATTTTATGTAGTTATTTAACTGCAGATTGGTGCCAAATACTTACTAGAGGTATTTCAAATACCAAATACTGATCAAAGTATTTGAAATAACAAATACTATTAGCCAGCGCTGATAAAAAGTATTTAAAATTGTATTTTAAACACTTTAAATATATTTAAATACTAGAAGTATTTGAAATATGTACTTGGGAAATATTGGAAATACTAGAGATATTTTAAATATTTGAAATGAGGGAAATATTTGATATACTAGGGAAATACAAGGTGTCTCAAAAGAAATTTTATATTTAGTGGATCGATTAAAAAAAAAGTAAGCCCTTATTATAAAAAATGTTTATTAATTATTAAAATACACTTTTTGGGGATTTATTTCTTAAAAATAATATCGTCTAAATGTAGACCCTCGCGTTTTCGGCACTCATTTAATCGAACAGTAAAATTACTTATGACGTCTCGGCAGGTGGACTCAGGGATGGCTGCCATTTCGTGACGGATATTTTCTTTCAAATGCGCCAGTTAAGTCGGTTTATTGGCGTAAACTTTAGATTTAAGATAACCCCATAGGAAAAAGTCCATAGGGGTTAAATGTGGACTGCGTGGAGGCCAATTTATGTCACCTCTCCGGGAGATCAATTTGCCTGAGAAAATTTCACGAACACGTGGCAGAGACATATTGGACGTGTGTGAAGTTGCTCCGTCCTGTTGGAACCATGTTCTTTGGTTATAGCCAGGAAAGTTTTGCAGTTCAGGTACCAAGAAGTTGTCTGACATCTCCACATAACGCTCTGAATTCACTGTAACTGCACGCCCCCTTTCGTCTTCAAAAAAGTAAGGGCCGATAATTCCTCGCGCTACATCGCAGCCCATATGGTCACTTTAGGCGAATGTAGGGGTTTCTGATGTTTGCGTTTCGGATTCGTTGCACTCCAGTAGCGGCAGTTCTGCTTATTTACGTGGCCATTAAGATGAAAATGAGCTTCATCCGAAAACAAAATGTTGGTAAACGTTGAAAATCGCTCAATCACCTGATTTACGAAATTAAGCCTCTGACTGGCATCTTGGGGCTTTAATTCTTGCACCAATTGAATTTTGTAGGGGTGCAGCTTTAGGTCTTTGTGCATAATGCGATGTAATGATGATCTATGCACATTTAAAGCACTTGCGCGCTTCCGAATTGAAAGGTTCGGGTCGTCACGAACAGACTAATTAACATTCTCCACGTTTTCTACCGTTCTTGATGACCTAGGTCGCCCGGATTTTGATTTATCCAGCGTTGTACCAGTCTCTTCAAACTTTTTAACCCAATGTCGAATGAGAGGAATGCTTGGCGCATCATTTAAGTGGTCAAAACCTCGAATACTGCAGAATTTTCTACGCGCTACAGTCGCCGAATCACCGTTTTTGTAAAACTCTCGCACGCATAACGCGCGGTCTGCTCCCGAGAAACGCTCCATAGCGCAGAGTTCCCAAGAGCCAGGCTACCGATTGACATAACCCCCCCGCCCCTCGGATACGTTGCGTTCACGCAGTAAGCTAAATAAATATAAAATTTCTTTTGAGACACCTTGTATTTGAAATATTAGGACATATTCGAAAAACCACACTCTAAAAAAAGCAGTGTTAAAGGAACTTCATGGTACACTAAAAAATGAACTTTTGGTGCACCATAAAGTCTCTCGCTTTTCGTGATAATTATTTACACTTCATTTTGGTTAAATTTAGTGTAAAGTTTACACTTACATACTGGTTAAATTATAGTGTTAGAAAATAAATAGTGTTAAAGTAGTGTTAATTTTAACACTGAAAAAGTAATATTTCATAAAAATAACACTATCTGAATAAATGAAGATTTACACGGTGATTTGGTTAAAATTAGTGAACTTTTTACTTTTTTTAAATGAAATTTTAACACTAAAAATTTTAACCAAACTGAGAATGAACTTTTACACTTATGAATTTTTTGCTGTGTTATTATTATTTTATTTATTTTACATTGGCCTATTTCTGCAACGAGGCTAGTCGCCGATGCCAGGGGGCGAGCTCCTACACCTGGATGAGGGGTGAATGATTCTGAAAATTGGGGTAATGTTAACATATTATTTTCGCCCGAATAATATCACTAATGGAGATTCGAACCAGCAACCTTCAGACTGTTTTCACCAGTCAAAACTGCACGATTTAACGAGCTCGGAAATATAGAAATATTTGTAATATGTACTAGGAAAATATCGGAAATACTAGGAAATATTTCAAATATGTACTAGGGAAATATTTGAAATTATAGGAAAATATTTGATATACTAGGAAAATATTTGAAATACTAGAAAATATTTGAAATATTAGGAAATGTTTGAAATGATAGGTTAATATTTAAAATACTAGGAAATATTTGAAATATGTACTAGGGAAATATTTGAAATAATAGGGAAATATTTTATATACTAGGGGAATATTTGAAATACTTGCAAATCCACCTACCAATAACATTTTTTTGAAGTATTTGAAATACAATATTTCAAATACCTGAAAGTAACTGAAATACTTTTTCAAATATACCCAGCGCTGGCTGTGTAAGGCGCAAATAGACATCATTGCTGTGCATCAAAATTTTTAACTAACACACTCTTCCCCTAAATATTTACAGATAACAATAAAAAGTAAATAAATAAATACTTACCCCTCCCCAACCAAGAGATCTGGCGAGATCATTTCCAGTTCCAAGTGGTAAAACAGCGACTGCTGGCGGTGGTGATATATGTATCTGATCCAAAACGGACAAAATCCATCCAACGGTCCCATCACCTCCACATGCTAGTACACGTAGATTAGGCACTTTCTTAAACAGTTCAAGACCCATACTAGGTCCGCCCTGTGTCAGGTCAAACACCTGTCTAGGATTCAACAACCACTGGAACTTTTGAAGTAACTTGGCGCCTTGGTTACCCCCAGATTTTGGGTTTATGAATACTATTACTGGTGTTACTGTTGCTGTTGGTATTGGTTTTATAACGAATGTTCTCTGGTCTTTATCCTGAAACAAATTAAATATTATGGGTCATATCACATGGGTAGGGATGGGAAAAAAACATCGATGTATCGAAAACATCGATGTTTGTTTTAAAAACATCGATGTTTTTACCATCGATGGTCAGCTGGCGATAGTATCGATAAAACATCGATGTCTACTACCGATGTCGATGTTTAAACTTTGAAATTCAGAAACTACCGCTAGAGGCGATGGAATCTTAAAAATTGAATTTTTATTAAAATTAGTACGCAAATTATAAGCGCCATCTATTGTGATATAACAACACTAATAGTGTTAGATCTTATTCTTCTTAGCAGTTACAGTCTGTTCCAAACGGTTAGGCGGAACTAAATGGGAATTTCGTTCTTTTAGGTTGTCACGAGAAGGGACCTTGCTTGGGATATTTCATTTTTCACGTTGGAATGTCAAAATTTAAAATTCCAACAATGAAATCATGGAAACGAATGACATATGTCAAAATTAAATTATTTTTTTACATATTTCAATGACAAAAAACAAGTAAATGGGAAATTTGTATCAAGTATGACACAAAAAATCAAAATATAAAGAAAATTACATTTTAAAATTATGTTAACCTTAACCAAAAAATGTTTATTGTAAGTATGATTTACAAAGCTTAAACAAAACGGCCGAAAAGGACGATTTAAACGATGAAAGTAACTAGATTGCAAAATCTAGTTTGGAACAGACTTTAACAGAATACGAAAAAATAAGAAGAAACTTCTAATTTTTGCAAACAATGCGAACGACCAAAGACGCCAACACACTTTTTCTTTTTGAGTCTTGTTGACACTTTCCCAGTTGTTATTCCTCCAATCCCTGGATTTTTGTAAGTTGTCATTAGCTATTTTTTTATATATTGAAGTAATCGGTAAAAGTAACTAGAATTGAAAATCTAGTTCCGCCTAAACCAAAGGAACAGACTTTATTTCAACTTAAAAAAGTATCAAAATAATTATGTATGACAGTGTTATTTTTATGTTAAATAATATAAAATTAACATTAATATTACTATATTAGTATTGTAATAAAATCCAATATTTCATTTTAGAAATGTAAAAATAGTAAGGTCTGTTCCTTTGGTTTAGGTGGAACTAGATTTTCAATTCTAGTTACTTTTACCGATTGATTGAAGCTTTTGATCATTTTGTTCAGGAAAAGTCAACTTCAATATATAAAAAAATATCTAATGACAAATTACAAAAATGAAAATTGCGGTTAGTTCCGCCTAATCGTTTGGAATAGACTGTACGTACAAATTAGGATTATTATATTGGGTATAATAATGTTAATGTGAAATTAATTACTATTAAAAAGGAATATTTCTATTTCAAAATCTAATAAATGCTTTTCGTGTATTATATGTTACTTTTTTCGTATTTTATCTTTACATTATTAAATAAAACCTATATAATATAAATAAATAGCTTTTTCTAATATTAATAAAACATCGATGTTTCCCATACATCGATCATTTTTTTTTGTTTTAATTTAGAAAAACCCTAACTTTGGAATAAAAAAATCTAGAGAACCGGGGTTTGAATTTTTCAAATCTTCGTATATTGTTTAATCTGGAAAAATATTGGGGCCTTAATAACCCAGATTTTGTAAAATTCAATTGCGTTTTTGATCTCATCCTGTTCATTCTTATTTGTAGACAAAAATGCATGTCTAAAATCGTTTTTGAAACAGTTTCAGTAATATGATGCGAAGAGTTAACGATTCATCTGTTTCCTTGAGATAAAGTCGAACATTCAATTGAAATAATGAGATGCAGATAACAAAGCAGGATTCGATATCTAGTACTTTCAAATTGAACAAAATCGTTCAAGTAGTGTGCACAAAATGTAATACCGGTTTTAAACTAATGCTGAGAATTGCATTGCGATCCACTTATTTCTTTCATTTTAATTCTAACATGGAATTAATTTAAAATAGAACAGATCGTTATCCAGTGAGATGTTGAAAAGAGATTTCTAAATAATTATTCAATCATTTCACATCTGTAACTTACCAAGGATGAACAATATTTAAATGACAAAGAAGACTTTGCTCAGAACACCTACTGGAAAACAAATTGAAGACAGTCCATTTTCCAGATAGATTGACAATGTTTAAAGGCCTTATCACACTGGAGTTATTATTCAAGTCTAAATTTGGAAAATTAAAGTCTTTGCATTCAAATCGAAGTCTTGTGCGTGTGATAGTATGAAGAAAAAACCTAGGTTTTGAAGACCAGGCAAATGAAACAGGATACAATTTCTCGGTCTCTTTACCCAGGTCTTACAGGTGACACGTCTTTGTTTTAAAATAACCTTTCAAAATATAACTGTCAACTGTCATAATTTCATGATGTGCGCATGGGTAAACAAACAATTTCCAAGTCTAAACTAATATTCAAATACCGTGTGATATGTCAAGACCTGAAGACTTGGATCCTGAAAAAAAAACTACAAAAATAAGGCTTCGATAACGTTCTAGTGTGATACGCCCTTAATACGACCTAAAATATCTAAGGGTTTAACAAATCGTCGGCTGAAAATAATAAGGTTGTATGTCGAAGTGTATTACATTTGAGAAAACAAGCTTCAAAATTTTTGGCATGGAAAAAACCAATATAAGGTTACAATACAAGGAAGAAATTTTTTTAATAATTATATATTGATATGTTATTGTCATTAACGCATTATTTTGAAAAAAAAAAAGTTGAATAATACCATTTTAACATTTTGAAAAATGAACATACAACTTTGTGATTAAGAAAAACACGAAACTTAGTACTTTAACGTTACATACAGCTTTGTAGTTCAAAGTAATATCGAGGGGAACTTCAGTTTATAAAGCTTCAGTTTTTAGGTTCCTGAAAATTGTTAAAAAGGTACCAGAAAAGGTAAAAGAAATGTTAGTCACGTATTAAATTTTTATTTGATTAAATAACACAAATTAAACAATATGCTTGCAAAATAACAAATTAAACATTAATCTTACAAAAAATTAAGATAAATTAAGATAATTTGAACTGAAACTGAAACATTCGAAATAAAAAAAATTAAACGAAATAAATTGTATTTTTATTATTTTCTTGAGATTTACTTTCTTGGCAATATTGTTTCATAAGATTTATCCATAGCAGGCATCCAATCCAGCATAGATTTTAAAGCGATTACCTTGTTTTCTGGTAACGGATTTTTATTTGTAGAAACCTTAATGTCTCTAAATATATTTAACAAGTCTTCAAGACCTTGTTTTATTCTTTTTAATATTTTTTGTAACCCAGGTGCCCGAAAAAGATGTTTTATATTTAACATAAAAGATGTTGTATGTCAAACATACAACCATAAATTATGAATTAAAAAAAAACAATTAAAATACAAGGGTGTATGTTTTAACATACAACTATGTTTTGTAAGTTTTTTATTTTTTAAGACATTCAACTATGGTTTTCTGCTTTTTTCTCCGACACCGGTAATGCTATCTTATGGAAATTATTGGAACAAGTAGGTTACGTGACATACAACTCTATAGTATAGAAAAGTGCATTTGACAAAAAATGTCACATACAACCTTATTATTTTCTTATAATATCCAAGTAGCTTTCAAATCGAGTTCGACTTTAAGATCTATCCTATCATGTACGAAACCCAAATCTGTCCTAAACAAAAACTGTGTCTACTCTATTCCCTGCCAGTGCGGGAAACAATATATTGGCGAGACTTGCAGGCCGCTACAGGTTAGGGTAAACGAGCATAAGAAAAAAGTTCAGCAGGGCGAAATTTACAGTTCCAAACTGGCTGAACATGCTTGGGAAAATGAACACCATTTCCAATGGAAAGATGCTAAACCCTTAATGTATGAGGAAAACAAGTTCAAAAGAAAGTTGAAAGAGTCTGCTTTGATCGAAAACTCTGGAGATGCTGTCAGCCAAGCCAGCATAGAATTTCCTCAACTCTGGCTTTCCATTATTCAAAACAATCCTTTTAATCCTCAAGTCACTAATCCGGTAACAAACAACTCATTACCAAACAATAATGTGACAAACAACCTTAATCCGGTCGTTAATCCTCTGCAGGTAGTCCCGTCCCTACCCATACCTGATCCCAGCCACCCAACCAATAGCAACACACCTATAACCTGCTCCCACTCCTACAATACTCGGTATAAAAACTCGAAGAAAACTGAAATGTTTATCACTTCTCGTGATCGCTGAAGACGGAAACAGATTGTTGAGCAGTTTCCGAAACGTCCGAATTTATTATTTTTTATATTACTCTTGAAGTATTATATCTTTGTGATACTAATACCCATTATATTGTACTATTCTAGCCTAGTACTATCAGCAATGGCAAACGTCCAAAATAACGGTGTCTGCCTTATTATTTTCAGCCGACGAAATGGCAAAAAGTGGCCAGGAACAGAAATCGATGGAAGATGTTTTTGACTGATATCAAAACCCATGATTAGTTGTAGAAAGAGTAAAAAAATACAATAAACCATCATATTACTAACCTTTTCTTTACTTCTTCTGCTTCCAGACGATCTCTTTTTAGAAGATTTACGAAGACTCGACTTAAAACTACCTTTGCGAGGTAATTTAATAATCCATGAAGGCGGAACGATTATACTACTTTGATTACCTACATATAAAACATACACATTAGATAATACTTGTAATTATTTGTGCTTTCATTAATTACATTATCTACGCATCAATAACTTTTATTCGATGCTTAGATGACACAAATTACTAACGTTTATAGAGTTAAATTACGTACCTAAATTACAGTCCTCTTCAATTCGTTGAATATTGAAACAGGATTCCTTATTATGATAGGCTGACTTACACCACGAACAACTGAGAGCTACTATTTCCTTAGTACTAAAAGAGAGTTTCGATTGGAATGACTGAAACAAAAAACTTCAATTACTATTTTGTATTTTCAGGAACACAAATATTTTTATTAGGGTTTTGTAGGTATGACCAAAAAACCCTTATGCCGTCATTTTATCGTCTGTCTGTCTGTTCGGTAAAAATTGTAGCCAAACGTCTAAACCTAGAGAGTTGAAATTTGGCATGCTTATACAACTCTTTGACCCGCACATAGGAAAAATACTAAAACATCTAAAAAACATATCCCCCTAAAAATATAAACAAATATCTCATCGAATTTTTTTTTTTTTTTTAAATTCTGTGTATGGTATCAAACGAAAGCCCTTAGTACGTGGATTAACGATCAAAATTTTATTTTGATACGTTTTTTGCGAAAATTGTGCAAAACTAATTTTGTCCCACACCCTGTAGCCCAGATGGTTTAAACTAAAAATCTGAAAAAATTCTAAGTATTGTACATTTTATGGAAAATAACGTATTTTTTTGTGTGGTTTTGTTGACTCTGTACAAAAGTTATACCATGAGTTCAAAAATAAATTACATAAGGGTTGGCTATGAAAAAATAAAATAATGTCTATTGTTGTCAAATTATTTATTGTTATATAAAGCTTGCAGTAGATATTATTTTATTTTTCCATAGCCAACCCTTATGTAATTTCTGTTTGAACTCATGGTAGTTATGTAACACACTATACTAGAAGGCGTATCCTGGTCTAATGGTTAGCTTGCTCGCCTGCTACCCAGCATACTAGGGTTCGCTCCCGGGCAGAGGAGACAATTTCATTTTTTGTTTTTTTCCCATTTTTATTTTGTTTAAATTATTTTGTCAAAATTCTAGTTATATTTTGGCAAATGTTGCATTTAATTTTTAAGAGCGTAAATTTAATAACCAGTTGGAATTGTTGGAATTATATTTTCATTCTATGTGTCATTTATACGAAACCAGAGGGGCGGATCATAGGACTTAAAACAACCAATGGAAGCCATAGGCGAAATTTTCAAAATCTTAATGTACCTGGCTATATATATATATATATAAAACAAAAAAAAATACTGCACATATTTAGAAACCTAAATAATGGTATTAGGTATTCGAATTAAAATTAACAAAAAAATATTTTAACATAAAATTTGTTTTTAAAGCTCTTAAATTAACAGACGATATATTATTTTAAAAATATCATTCATTTTTCCGTGATTACTACAAAGCAAAATTTGTCCTACACACTCAGCATGCCGCCTTCACTTATTATATACCTGCGAAACCCTGCAATGCGTGAAAATTCACACTTCACATCAGTTTTTTTTTTATTATGCTCCGAGTTACAGATAGCTCAAGATTAAGGATGCGAGATTGTTTAAATGAAAACGAAGGCACTTTGAACACTTGTAAATAAAATATTTTACCTTTAAGTCGTTACAGAGAATTTAATTTTTCGTAATCCGTAAAAAATATTAAAAAAATGTATGAGTAAAAGTTGTTTCTTCTAAAAGCTTTATCCAAAGACATCCAGCACGACATACGTTCTTATTTAAAATATCGAAGTTGACCTTGATATCCTGTATTTCCAATTTGTTTAAAAAAATTCAATACTAACATTCGATTCTGTGGGTGAACAATAATAGTTTGTATTTTCCCAACCTGTTTAAAATCCCATGTTAAACTGCTGTGTGCCGTGGTTCGTTGCACACAAGGTAAAATAATAATAAAATAAAAATAATTTTCTATTATGGACCTTTTATTTAAAAGTCCCTCGAGCTGACATAGTCCCTCATTCCGCCTTGTATCCTGTGTACACATTTTTAATAATTGTATCATAATTAATTAGAAAATTAACAAGGTTCATTGAAAAAGAAAATACAGCATTGTGTAATTCTATAAAAATAGTTGAACATTTTCTAAATGAAAATTGTTCATATTCAACATTGCATAATTATAAAAGTGTGGACTAAAAATAAAAGAAAAATTACATTGCAGATGAAAGAAGAAAACTGTTATTTTTAATTACAAGTTTTATTTATCTAGATGAACGCTTTTGAAAAAAGCAATATTAAAATGTAACATTTTGTTTGTACTCCAGTTAATTAAATATTGTCAGACCGTACACTTTAATGAATAATGAATATGTAATAATAGTATTCGAATGAGTCATCAGAGTTAGCTCTATTGGCGCCCGGGGCTACGCAAACCAAACTGCGTCCTTTTATGAGTATGTGCAGTGGCATACCTAGGAGGGAGATTTGGTGCGCGTCCACTCCCCAAAAATCGTTCCGGGACAATATTGTTACAATTATCGTATAATTGTATTCTATGTCCCAATTCCGTGAGCGGTCTTTAAGCCGTGTAGGTCAAGGTTGCTGACGTATGGTTTTGGGAATTAAAGAATGTGCAGAGTGTTGCGTGTTTGTCAACATAAGTTTTGAAGTACATTCTAATATGTTTGACTATGGTCTTTAATTGATGCCAACAATTACACAAATGAATAATGTTTCTAAAACAATTGAGGTAGGACCTGACGTCATAGTGTATCCTGGTCTAATGGTTAGCTTGCTCGCTTGCTACGCAGCAAACTAGGTTTTGCTCCTGGGTAGAGGAGACAATTTTATTTATTGTTTTTTTTTTCGTTTTTATTTTGTCAAAATTCTAGTTATATTTTAGGTCCGATGATAATTTTGAAAATATCTTAAATGAAGCTAAAAAAATTGCAGAAGACATTGATTGTGAAACCGAGTTTCCAGCGATTGACATTGTCAGACCTCGAAAAAAAAGAGAATATTTTCGTATGAAAATGTAGATGAAAGTCCTAATCTGCCATTACAAAATAATAGAATTAATTTTTATTTCACTATATTAGATACAGTAATATCGAAAATAAAAGAAAGATTTGAACTAATGACAGCTCATAATGACACTTTTCAGTTTTTAAACAACATGTATTCGTTGCTGGAATTCAATCGTGACATGAAAATAAATCATTGTATAGATCTACAAATAAAATTATCTGATAATGCAAAAAATTAATCTGATATAAATGCAATAGATTTATGCGATGAAATCGAAATCCTATTAACTTTCATTAAGCCCGACATGAATGCTTTGGCAGTTTTAGAGTATATAGTAACTTATGATCTTACTGCAATTTTCCCAAATGTAACAATTGCATTAAGAATATTTTTGACCATTCCTGTAACAGTGGCATCTGGCGAAAGAAGTTTTTCCAAGCTTAAATTAATAAAAAATTACTTAAGATCTTCCATGTCACAGGATAGGTTAACAAATTTGGCTTTAATTAGTATAGAAAATAAAATAGCAGTGGATTTAGATTTAACGGAATTAATTAATTAATTTGCGACCCTAAAGGCAAGAAAGGTGAATTTTTAACTAAAATATATATGTACATATAAAGTTTCGTTATTGTTTTTTTATTTGAAATTAGTGGTACTCGCCTTGTTTTTTTTGACAAGCTTTTTTAATTTTAATTTTTTTGAAAAATGGTATAGGAAAAAGTTGTTTGTAGTGATGAATTCTATATATAGTTAAATTTTCGAAGATAGGTTAAGAATCACTATATAGCAATCTGTGTATGTTTTTTTGTTATCCTGCGTAACATAGTTTTTTCGAAAATATATGTATACTTGTTATATTTAAAAAAATTGCATTTAACTTATTAGGGGCGGCAATTTTTACCTTGCACCCCGTCGCCAACACACCTTGGCGCGGCCCTGAAAACAGACACGTTAAAGAGACACGTGTCTCAACCTGAAAACGAATTAAAATCTTTTATTTGAACATTTTAATTTTATTACCATAATCTTTTGTTTTGAATCACACGCTTTGACGGTTATCGGCCAAGTTAAATCTCCCTAACTATAATTATACTTATCACCATAGCAAAAAATAAAATGCCTTAAATATTTTATGATTTAACTTAACATCTTTGTATACAGATATTAAAATTTGCAATCATGTTATAAACAAGAATATTAAATAGGCTTTATATTTGCAAAACTAATCGCTTCAATTGGCATACTTAAATATTTAAATAAATTGTAATCATTCTAAAAACAATATTTAAGAACATAATTGTCATGAATATTTAAAAATAGATAAAATAAAATTAGTAGAAGTACTTAAAATATCACAGTTTTAAATATTAGCATTTTATCAGTATACTTGCATTTTATTATTTTAAATTTAAGCAATAAAATACTTTATATTTTAAGAATGAAGAGTACACACTTCAATAGATAATATAATATACCTGGCAGTAGTGCAAGCCTTGGTTCAGTACAGTATGATCATCAAAATGATGCTGTTTTACGCTAATTTAGTATTTTTTTCTTGCTTATTTGCTTCGGTATCTTCTGATTTAACAGTAGAAGAATATAATAAATTGATTGATCATTATTTGGAACAATCTGATAAATATGAGTTTCCTAAAGATGCAACAAGTTTTGTAAATGGTACATATAATGAAGAAGGTAAAGTTACTTTTAATTATTATCAGTGGTATAGAAGTGGCCCACAAGGTTACTGCAGACCTTGCGGTACACCCTTACAAGAGGATGAGAGTGAGATAGAAGAAATGTATATAATAAAATGCAAAATTAACAGATATCACAGTGTTATAGTCGGATTGCTGATAGGTGACTGTTCGTTGCTACAAGTATCGATATACAATAATATATGCTTTCTCTGTCTATATCATTATAATTATTTGCATACCCATAGTAACGTATAGTGACGCAAGTTGACAACTAACCTTCCAAATTATTTTAATAAAAAACAAAGCATTAGATAGAAAGGGAATGATTCGTAGATATCTTTACTAATTTGCGCATGAAAATAAATTTACAGCAGTACTCAAACAAACAAAATTATTAATTTTAAGGTAATAATTATAAATAAGGAAAAACTTATACTCATACGTAAATTTTGGATTATAATTTGTTGTTTAATTAAATTAAATTTTTGTTTCCCCTAAGTACAAAGTAATAAAATATTAAGTAAAAATATATTTATTCATATAATATATTGCTACAAGTTGTATTTAAATGTTTATTTTAAAAAAAATTAGTCACTGTAATGCATGATATCGTAGTCATCTGAACTATCGCTGTCATTTCTTGTATTTATTATTATTGGATTAATATCATCAACAATCCTTTCCCACCATTCATTTATTAAATTTTCGATTTTTTTAACAGATTTTGCCCAAGTTTCGCAACTAATTTGATCACAGGCTACTTGCCACATTTTCAAAACTTCGTTATCACTATATCCGTTTTGACCAATATGTCTATCATAATAATTTATACATATGTCAAATGGATTGACATTTTAAAAAAGTGACATTTTTTAATACCAACATGACATACAATTTCAAAGATGGAAACTATTCAAAACAAGATTTCCTATTAGTTTATTCTTACAAAAGTGAAAAGCTTATAAAGATACATTTCAATATTGACATCTAGTGGTCGTTTGTAAAAACATAAAAGGTAACCTTCGTACTTCAAACAATAGAGAATTATTGCAACCTCTGTTCTACTGATCTTTTAATAAAGTTTTCCTTTATTTGACATGTGCGCCTGCGCAGTTGATATATCCTTAATTTCTTTCTTTTATTAAAATACAGGCAACCTATATTTAATTTAAATAACGGCAAAGCATTTTTTATTTAAAGCACCTTAATTTTGACAGGTCTTCTGTCAATGTAACCTCAAAATTAACAACGGAGTAAATTCGAATAAAAAATTGGTGACTTTTCTTGTGAGTAATGATGCAAGCTAAAGATAAAAAACGTTGACGATTTAAATACGAGGACGATGTTATTTTTCTCCGAGAAATTGTGTCACGAAACCCTTTTGCGAATGGTTGTGCCGTATGCGAGTATGCCGTATGGGAAAAAAATAGTCTGTTGCAGTTAACTCATATAAGAGTTGCAGTTAACTTCTATATTCATTACGATTTCGATCTATCAATTTGGCATATTTGTCAAAATAAAGTATGAAGCAAGAGCACCGTTGCAATAACACTCTTTAAAACATCATGAAAATTTTTAATACAGGATACTTTATTAGAGGTTTCTTTTAATAAAGTCAGCTTTTTTTCACTTTGCAATATCTCTCTAATATGTTTCAATTAATATTTAATTTCAGGATGCGACTTGCACGGATTTTACAATTTTATAATAGTAGGCGCAGGATCAAGTGGAACTGTTCTAGCTAACAGACTGTCAGAAGTGAAGAAATGGAATGTTTTACTTCTAGAGGCAGGCGGCGATGAAAATGAATTCACAGATATCCCAGGAATGTTTGGGGTTCTTGGATTAACTGAATTTAACTGGGGATATAAAACAGTACCACAAAAAAACAGTTTGAAAGGTAATTACACTGCTACACTATAATCTAAATAACCAGTGGGGATATTTTATGAAGAAAAATTTAATATGAAAAAATTAATTTTACGATTTAATTTTTTAGGTTTCATCAACAATGTTGGTATAATTCCTCGTGGGAAGGTTTTGGGTGGATCTAGTACAATAAATGCAATGATGTATGTTCGTGGTAATAGACTAGATTATGATGAATGGGGTCTCCAAAATCCAGGATGGTTATATGAAGATGTATTACCATACTTTAAAAAATCAGAAAATTCCACCCTTTCTTCTGAAGACGAAGGGTATCATGGACACAATGGAACACTACATGTTGAAAACGTCAACATTTTATCACCATTACCTGAAGCATATTTATCAGCAAACAAAGAATTGGGCGAAACAATTTTGGATTATAATGGAAAAGATGAAATGGGATATTCTATGTTGCAAACTAACACCATCAAAGGAAGGAGATGTAGTGGAGCAAAAGCTTTTCTTAAAACTGCTAAAGACAGAAAAAACCTTGAGGTATTGACTTATTCATACGTTACTAAAATATTAATCCATGATAATATTGTTTATGGAGTTAAATTCATGAGAAATGGCAAAACTTATTGTGCTTACACAACAAACGAAGTGATTTTAAGTGCTGGAACTATGAATTCAGCTCATCTGTTAATGAATTCTGGTATAGGACCAAAGAAACATTTAGAAGAATTTGGGATAAAGGTCGTAAAAGACTTACCAGTTGGAGAAAATGTATGGGATCATAACTGCGTATCATTATTATATTTCACAACAAACTACACAATCCAAGATGAAACAAGAAATGAATTATTACAACAATATTTAGATGGTAAAGGTGCCTATACAACAGCTTCATCTGTACAAAGTCTCGGTTTTAATAGTTTATACTGGGGGAATAAAACTAGACCAGACATCGAATATATAATGAGAGCAGCAAAAATGCCTATAATGTCCTATGACAGTTACAAAAAGAACCTCAATTATGGAAGAGATATATTTGACCACATTTTAAAAAAACTAGAAGGACAAACAGTGTTTCAGAGCATGGCAATTTTATTAAATCCAGAATCTCGAGGAACTATTAAACTAAAATCAAATAACCCTTTCGACTTTCCTTTAATAGATCCTAATTATTTTTCGGATCCTTCTAATTCAGATATCAACACAATGGCTGAAGCCATAAAACACATGATTAAGTTATCCAAAACAGCAGCTTTACAAAAATATAATGTTACATTTGTAGATCCAGATTTGCCAAAGTGTAGAAAATATAAAAAAGGAAAAAAATACTATCGATGTTTGGTAAAGAATTTAGGGAATACTATTTATCATTATTCTGGATCTGCTAAAATGGGTCCTTTATCAGATAAAACTTCTGTTGTAGACCCAGAATTGAGGGTGCATGGTATGACTGGGCTTAGAGTGGCAGATTGTAGTGTTATACCTGTTACTATATCTGGACATACGAATGCCCCAGCTTATATGATAGGAGAAAAGGCGGCGGATATTATTAAAAAATTTTGGTTGCCAAAATATGACTGGAAGAAAATGATGGGCTTATTGGAAAAATTGAAAGAAAAGTATTGGTGGAAGAAAAATATAATATATTAAAGATCGTTCTGTTTTAAATGGTTTATAGAATTATCTAGCCATACGATCAATATAGACGACTTTAAACATTTAACTTTACAGAATCTTTTATTACAAAAACTTTAAATTTAGAATGAATAATGTAGATATTGTAGTAGTTGTAGTGTTTTGCTTTCTGAATATATTTTTGTAATATTTTACGCTTTTTAAAATAAAGTAAAATAATTATATACAGGATGTACAAGGATTGCCTTATATATTTCGGGATTTGACATCAAAAACAATTATCACAGTCCAACAAAATGAAATTTTTGTCTTGGTGTCGGAAAAGTAAGAACTGATTTTGGATATTTTAGATGGGCTGATTCCAAAAATACCTGGCTTTTTTTCGTAACAGCTCTAGTTTTTGAGATACAAACTAATTGATTTTAGTTTTTTATCTAAAAATGCTAAACTTCCTTAGAAAGTAAAGTGGATATACAAAATATCCTTGTTTTTCATGTCTTTGGGACATCAAAGCTAAGGATCAGCACTGGGTTAACAGAAATTGGGCTTTATGAAATGTCATGATTCAAGAAAAACAAAGCGTAATCAAAGAACCTTTGGTTGCGAGAGAGAAAAACATATTTCCACCATTGTATATCGAGTTGAGGCTGATGAAACAATTTGTGAAGGTTTTAAATCGAGATGGACTTTGTTTTGGCTACTTCACACGTAAATTTCCTGGGATTAGCACGGAAAAACTGAAAGCCGGAATATTTTATGGTATTCATATAAGGCAACTTATTAAAGATCCACATGTTTGGTATTCATTTCAAGTAGTTCAAAATATTCTTGGAAAACATAAGGCAGAGAATTACATAGAATTAGTGGAAAATATGCTTTCCAACTTTAATATTCTCGGTTATTACCAGATTACCGGTTACCAGAAAACCTAGGTGATTTTAGTGAAGAAAGGGGAAAAGATTCCTTCAGGACGTTAAAACTATGGAAGATCGATATCAAGGAAGATGAGATAGCCACATGATGGCCGACTACTGTTGGATTCTTCAGCGAGAGTCCTGGTAAACTCCATGCTAGAAAATCGTATAAAAGAAATTTTTTAGATGATAAATGATGAATATATATTTATCTACTTTGTGAAATAAATACCTTACTTTGTATTTTTTGTTTTTAACTAGCAGTTGGAACAAATAGTAATAGTAATAACGTAAAATGTTAAACAATAAGATGATTTTATTTTAAAAGAGGCCAATATAGCGTATCTCAAATTTTGGAGTCTGCACCCAAAGTTACCTAGAAACAGTTAAAAAATCGCAGGCACCAAAATGGCTGTTGGGCTGTGTTATTTATCAACAAAAGTGGCTTTATTGTTTTTCAAAATATTCTCCATGAAGATCAATACACTTTTGCATGCGAACTAATTTTTGAAGCACTTTTTCCACTCCGATTGAGGCACCTCCAAAAACAAACTACTATTCACTATTGCACCACAGTGCGGTGCAATAGGGTATGCTGGTCCCACTAATGCCCAAGGATACCTCAATCTCACGATAAGTCACATGACGATCTTGCAGTATCAGTTCACGCACAGCATCAATGTTTTCCGGAACAACAACCAATTTTGGACGACCTTCACGAAATTCGTCCTTAAGCGAACTACGGCCACGATTGAAGTCGGCAAACCATCGATAAACAGTAGTCCTTGATGGTGCTTCACCACCAAAAGTTGAGTTAAGTTGATCGATGCACTGTTGTTGGATTAATCCATGTCGAAAGTTGTAAAAAATAATCGCTCGAAAATGTTCACGATTTAATTCCATTTTTAGAGATTAATTTTTTCAAGTTACTGTAAACAACACAAATAGCGCTCATACGTTAAAACGTTCTGAACACGTATACCATCAAAAATGTCAAACTTTACGATAGAAGCGTCAGTTGCTAGATGACAGCACTAGTTTAGCGCAAAAGATAAACAAGAATACATCTTTAAATAAAATTTAAAAATATTAAGATTAAAAAATTAAAGAGATTGTTTCTGCTTAGGCGGGGACATTCCCCCCCCCCCATTTGTAAAATATAATCTGCAAACTACTTAAATAGCAATTTTTTAATTTTAACAATTTATCAGTGTAATTTTATCTTATTATTATAAATTTAAGTAACGAAATACATTATTTTTACGAATCAAGGGTACAAACTTAAAAAGATAATATAATGTACCTGATAATACTTCAAGTGTTAGTTCATTTTAAGTCACTTATCAAAATGTTGCGGTTTGGCGCTATTTTAATACTTTTTTCTTGCTTATTTGCTTCGGTGTCTTCTGATTTAACAATTGAAGAATATAACAAGTTGATTGATCATTATTTGGAACAATCTGATAAATATGAGTATCCGAAAAATGCAACAAGTTTTGTAAATGGTACTTATAATGAAGAAGGTAAGTTTTTTTTTTTTTTATTATTTTTTTTTTTATGCCAATTATGTTATACAGCAATACATTATATCAATAACGTATAGTTAAGATGGCATGCAAAAAGAAATCACGTAAAATCCTATTAAAATTTTCACAAAAATTTTCCGAAATTTTTACCCTTGGGCCAACGAGGGCCACATGCCAATTTTTTTATAGGGGTTTTATGGCACAAACTTTAATTCTTTTCATCGGCATGCTGCATGAAAACGCGGAAAATCATATGTTTTTATTACAAGATCACGTGACCGTTTGAGCCTTTGGGACCCAGCGAATCGCATGCCTATAATTAAAAGACTTTAAATTTGTTTTAACTTTCTTTTGACAAAAGGGCAAGCAATATTAAATCAGAGAAAAACACAACATTTTTGTGCAAGTGGAAATGCAATTTTCCCTATGACCGGAAAGCGTGCAGGGGTTTAGTACCATCCCTTTTTTGTTGTCACGGGGTAAATATTCTCTCCTCCAAAAGGCATGCTGTATGAAATCGGAGACCAAAAATGTCATGAGCTCCCGGTCTATAAAATTAAGGTCGTAAAAGTGTCCCAGTTTTTATCGGCGAGTATGTTTTGTATTGTAAAAAATGTTAAAAAAATATATATATAATATGGAGCATCAAGTAAAAGTTCTGTAGGCGTAGATTAATGCTGAAAATTGTTATTTTTTATTTTTGCCGAAAAAAAAATTTATTCTTTCATTTTTAGGGTTTTGTAGGTATGACCAAAAAACCCTTATACCGTCATTTTGTCGTCTGTCTGTCTGTCTGTCTGTCTGTCTGTCTGTTCGGTAAAAATTGTAGCCAAACGGCTAAACCTAGAGAGTTGAAATTTGGCATGCTTATACAACTCTTTGACCCGCACATAGGAAAAATACTAAAACATCTAAAAAAAATACCCCCCTAAAAATATAAACAAATATGTGCTCATCGAAAACAAAAATATTTTTTTTTAATTCTGAGTAGGGTATCAAATGAAAGCCCTTAGTACGTGGATTAACGATCAAATTTTTATTTTGGCAAAATAAATTATTTTGATGCGATTTTTGCCAAAAATGTGCAAAAAAAATGTTGTCCCACACCCTGTAGCCCAGATGGTTTAAACTAAAAATCTAAAAAAATTTTAAGTAATGTATATTGGTGTGAACCGAAATAGTACAACAGGAATTTTTGATCAGATTATGTTTTTGGAAAATAACGCATTTTTTGTGGTTTTTGGTTCACAAAGTACAAAAGTTATACCAATGTAAGACACTCACATACATGGCGTGCGATGGCGATATGCGTTAGGGCACTCTTAAACTGGCTGGAAAACGAAGGGTTTCGAGTTCGAGTACGGAGTGAATTTTATTTTTTCTGTTTTTTTTCTTCATTTTTATTATGTTGAAATTATTTTGTCAAAATTCTACTTATATTTTGACAAATGTTGTATTTAATTTTTAAGAGCGTAAATTTAATAACCAGTCTTATTATATGATTAACAGGCGATAAATTATTTTAAAAATATCGTTCATTTTGCCGTGATTACTACAAAGTAAAATTTGTCCTACACACTCAGCATACCGCCTTCACTTATTATATACCTGCGAAACCCTGAAATGTGTGAATATTCACACTTCACATCAATTTTTAATAAATACCTGAAACCCTGAAATGTATGGTAAGATAAACTTCGAATCAAATTTTGTTTAGAGTGCTTAGATATACCAGAGATTTGTTTGATTATTTATTAGGCATATTTAATTTAAGTATTATTATTTTGCAAACAATAAGTAATCTTTAGAAAAATAGCAATTTACGACTATTAATAAGTTATCTTGTTTGATAAAACTTAATAAAATTAATATATTTTTTATTACTTTATCATATAATTACGTAACGAAATACTTGAATATTATCTGCAGCAATATATCTTAAAAATGTTATAAAAAATTGTGAAGATAGAAATCCATGATGTCAATTAATATTAAATAAAATTAATTTAATATTTAATTTCAGGATGCGACTTGTATGGATCATATGATTTTATAATAGTGGGCGCAGGATCAAGCGGAACTGTCCTGGCTAACAGACTGTCAGAAGTAAAAAAATGGAATGTTTTACTTTTGGAAACGGGAGGTGACGAAAATGAATTTACAGATATTCCATCGATGCTTGATGTTCTCAGATTAAGCGAATTTAATTGGGGATACAAATCAGTACCACAAAAAAATAGTTTACAAGGTAAATGAAAGTAAAATTTGTAAAATTAAGTTGGTAGGAAAATAATTGTGGTTTTTGAAGTGAAATTTCAATAGGCACGTTTGTCGATCGAAAAGTAACAAGTTGCGTTACGGGCAGAGTACTGAGTTAAGGCGACTACAGCAGGGCCGGTTCAAGGGGATGCCCCCACACATATATTATTTTAAATAATTTTTTTGGTTTAACTATTATAAAATAAAACAAAATAAAATAATCATATTTATTTAGCATTTTTAATATAATACTAAATATTGTAAAAAACAGAATTTACATCTTTGGTATAGTAACAAAAAACATTGTTATAAAAATAAAATATAAGAATCATTTTAGATTTTTAATTTTTCGCTAAATTTCCTTGCATGGGCTTCTAGTAAAAGGGGGCCCCTTTTACTAGAAGTCTAAAGTGCTGCCCAGTAAAAAAAAGTAGTTTTTTCCAAATTTCCTTTTTGACACCCCCCCTTTTACTAGAAGCCTGAAGTGCCGCCCAGTAAAAAAAGTAGTTTTTTTTCTAAATTTCCATTTTGACGCCGCCCGTTTACTAGAAGCCTGAAGTGCCGCCCAATAAAAAAAAGTAATATTTTTCAAAATTTCCTTTTTGGCGCCCCCTTCCCATCTTTTTATTACAAGCCTGAAGTGCTGCCCAGTAAAAAAAGTAGTTTTTTCTAAATTTCATTTTTGGCGCCGCCCACTCTTTTAACTAGAAGCCTGAAGTGCCGCCCAGTAAAAAAAAAGTATATTTTTTCAAAATTTCCTTTTTGCCCCCCCCCCATTTATCAGAAGCCTGAAGTGCCGGCCAGTAAAAAAAGTTGTTTTTTTTTAAATTTCCTTTTTGGTGTCCTCCCCCCTCTTTTTACTAGAAGCCTGAAGTGCCTCCCAGTAAAAAAAAATGTATTTTTTCAAAATTTCCGTTTGCCCCCCCACCCCATTTATCAGAAGCCTCAAGTACCGGCCAGTAAAAAAGTTGTTTTTTTTTAATTTCCTTTTTGGTGCCCTCCCCCCTCTTTTTACTAGAAGCCTGAAGTGCCTCCCAGTAAAAAAAAAGTATATTTTTTCAAAATTTCCGTTTGCCCCCCCACCCCATTTATCAGAAGCCTCAAGTACCGGCCAGTAAAAAAGTTGTTTTTTTTTTAATTTCCTTTTTGGTGCCATCCCCCCTCTTTTTACTAGAAGCCTGAAGTGCCTCCCATTAAAAAAAGTAGTTTTTTTCTAAATCTCCTTTCATACCCCACCCCCCTTTTACTAGAAGCCTGAAGTGCCACTCAGTAAAAATCGGCAGTTTTTTCTAATGAATGAAGCACCATCAAGGACTACTGTTTATCGATGGTTTGCAGACTTCAGTCGTGGCCGTAGTTCGCTTAAGGACGAATTTCGTGAGGATCGTCCAAAATCGGTTGTTGTTCCGGAAATTAATGCTGTGCGTGAACTGATACTGTAAGATCGTCATGTGACTTATTGTGAGATTGAGGTATCCTTGGGCATTAATAGGACCAGCATACATTCACTATTGCATGAAAATTTGGTCGTCAAAAAGATTTGTTCCGTTGGATCCCATTTCGCAGTGGAAAATGCCTCAATCGGAGTGGCAAAAGTACTTCGATAATTGGTTCAAACGCATGCAAAAGTGTATTGATCTTGATGGAGAATATTTTGAAAAACAATAAAGCCACTTTTGTTGATAAATAATTGTTTCTGATCTCAAATCCCGAAATATAAAAGGCAACCCTCGTATATTTTGAAAATTTATTGACCAATATTATTGCCATATAATTTTTAATTTACCGGGAAATATTTAATATGAGAAAATAAACTTTAGTAGAAAGTAATTTAACGTCCAAATTTTGAATATAGGTAGAAGTAGGAAATAATTTCACTCAGCTTTTTGGACAAGAAGCGTTTACTTTAACAAAACACAACGTTTCGCCAACAACATTGTTGGCTTCTTCAGGTGCTATAACAATAACATCATGATAGAAAACAATATTGTACAATCAATAGCAAAATTTACCTATGTTAGTTAAACGTAGTCATAACAGACTGTACATCAATCATCTCCAAGGATGGTGAATTGCAGAATACATAGACATTAATGTGTACTTGGAGAAAACAGACCATAGGAAAAAACAGGAGTAAATTTCAATTAAATATTGAAATAAAACTCTACTAATCTGGTAGAGTTTTGGGTCCGATATACAGTTTGGGTACTCTCTCCACAAGATTTTTGTGCGTACCATCGATTTTGGGGATTTAGTACGTCGGACTGTATTAAGATCTCATACTCTATATCTTTCTGGGTTTCTAACTGTTACTGTTAGGGTTTTCTGGTGTCTGTACCGGTTTAAAATTTATTATTTCTGCAATTCATATTGTATTTAAAATTGGATGTAGGGACCCTTAAGGGTTTTTGGGGTTTGGACTTGATATACCGTTTAGGGTACCTTTATCTCATTACTTTGTACGTACCATTGTTTTGAGGGATTGGTACGTTGAATTGTATGATTGCTCCGAAACTCAATTAATTCATTTTGGTTCTTTCCACTGAGTTGGTAGTGGTGAAAATTTCATGATTTCGGGGGTTATCGTTGCATTATGTTGTACAGGGTGGGACACTGTCAACTCTGTCGATTTGTGCGTACCAGGTAGTTAGGGGAGATAGTGTCGCAGCCTGTCATATTGATGCATCGATAAAACTTGATATCATTGTATTTATGTATAAGTTAATATTGGACAGTTATATAGTTTATTTTGTCTCATTTTGCATTGTAAAATTTAAACAATAGTTTCCAATTTTTGATCACTATATTTCAATATTTAATTGAAATTTACTCCTGTTTTTTCCTATGGTCTGTTTTCTTCAAGTGCACATTAATGTCTATGTATTCTGCAATTCACCATCCTTGGAGATGATTGATGTACAGTCTGTTATGAATACGTTTAACTAACATAGTTAAATTTTGCTATTGATTGTACAATATTGTTTTCTATCATGATGTTATTGTTATAGCACCTGAAGAAGCCAACAATGTTGTTGGCGAAACGTTGTGTTTTGTTAAAATAAACGCTTCTTGTCCAAAAAGCTGAGTGAAATTATTTCCTACTTCTACCTATAAAATAAACTTTATAATTTTATTTTGTAGGTTTCCTCAACAATGTTGAAATAATCCCTCGTGGGAAAGTTTTGGGTGGATCTAGTACAATAAATGCAATGATGTACGTTCGAGGTAATAGACTAGATTTTGACGAATGGGGCCTCCAAAACCCAGGATGGTCATATGAAGATGTATTACCATACTTTAAAAATTCAGAAAACTCAACCCTTTCTTCTGAAGACGCAGGTTATCATGGACACAATGGAACACTACAAGTAGAAAACGTCAACATTTTATCACCATTATCTGAAGCATATTTATCAGCAAACAAAGAATTGGGCGAAACAATTTTGGATTATAATGGAAAAGATCAAATGGGATATTCTATGTTACAAACTAATACAATCAATGGAAGGAGATGTAGTGGAGCAAAAGCTTTTCTTAAAACTGCTAAAGACAGAAAAAATCTTGAGATATTGACTTATTCATACGTTACCAAAATATTAATGCACGATGATGCTGTTTATGGGGTTAAATTCATGAGAAATGACAAAACTTATTGTGCTTACACAACAACCGAAGTGATTTTAAGTGCTGGAACTTTGAATTCAGCTCATCTGTTAATGAATTCTGGTATAGGACCAAAGAAACATTTAGAAGAATTAGGGATAAAGGTCGTAAAAGACTTACCAGTTGGAGAAAATGTATGGGACCATATATGCTTAGCCTTATTATATTTCACAACCAACTACACAATCCAAGATGAAACAAGAAATGAACTGCTACAACAATATTTGGATGGTAAAGGTGCCTATACAACTCCTTTATCTTTCCAAGATGTTGGTTTTAGCAGTTTATACTGGGGGAATAAAACAAGACCTGATATTGAATTTATAATGAGAGCTTCTAAAATGCCTATAAAATCTTATGAGAGTTACAAAAAGAGTAACAACATAGGACGAGATATATTTGACCAAATTTTAAAAAAGCTAGAAGGACAAACGGTGTTTCAGAGTATGGCAATTTTATTAAATCCAGAATCTCGAGGAACAATTAAACTAAAATCAAATAACCCTTTCGACTTTCCTTTAATAGATCCTAATTATTTTTCGGATCCTTCTAATTCAGATATCAACACAATGGCTGAAGCCATAAAACACATGATTAAGGTATCCAAAACAGCAGCTTTACAAAAATACAATGTTACATTTGTAGATCCAGATTTACCAAACTGTCGAAAATATGAAAGTGATGAATATTATGGGTGTTTGGCGAAAAATGTAGCGAATACTATTCATCATTTTTCTGGGTCTGCAAAAATGGGTCCTTTATCAGATAAAACTTCTGTTGTAGACCCAGAATTGAGGGTGCATGGTATAACTGGACTTAGAGTTGCAGATTGTAGTGTTATACCGGTTACTATATCTGGACATACGAATGCCCCAGCTTATATGATGGGAGAAAAGGCGGCGGATATTATTAAAAAACATTGGTTGCCTAAAAAATATAATTGGAAGAAAAATATTGGTCGCTGGAGGAAGAATAAGAAATATTAAATGTTGTAATGTAGTATTATATTGTTTATTATTATACAAATCTTAATAAAAACCAAAATAAAAATTTAAATTTATAAGAATCATTGGGAGCGTTTAGAGAATGCAACTGTTGAGAATGTTGACTTTAGCGGTTTGCTGAATTAGTCCATTGACTTTACGCTTACTGCAAGCAATGTTGATATTATGATTAATAGAATTATATTCTGTCCTTGCCAATAAGGCGATTCTATTGACAAGTTGCTAAGCAACTATTATTATTATTTTTAGGGTTTTGTAGGTATGACCAAAAAAACCTTACACCGTCATTTTGTCGTCTGTCTGTCTGTCTGTTCGGTAAAAATTGTAGCCAAACGGCTAAACCTAGAGAGTTGAAATTTGGCATGCTTATACAACTCTTTGACCCGCACATAGGAAAAATACTAAAACATCTAAAAAACACATCCCCGTAAAAATATAAACAAATATAAAAGCTGTTAGTACGTGGATTAATGATTTTGCAAAATAAATTATTTTGATGAGATTTTTGCCAAAATTCTGCATAAAAAATTTGTCCCACACCCGGTAGCTCAGATGGTTTAAACTAAAAATCTGAAAAAATTCTAATTAATGTACATTGGTGTGAACCGAAGTAGTACAACAGGAATTTATGATCAGATTATGTTTTCGGAAAATAACGCATTTTTTGTGTTTTTTTGTTGAAGATGTACAAAAGTTATAGTTATGTAATAAATTAATACACTATACTAGAAGGCGTATCCTAGTATAATGGTTAGCTTGCTCGCTTTGTACGCAGCTAACTAGGGTTCGTTCCCGGGCAAAGGAGACAATTTTATTTTTTGTTTTTTTCATTTTTATTTTGTTTAAATTATTTTGTCAAAATTCTAGTTATATTTTGGCAAATTGCATTTAATTTTTAAGAACGTAAATTTAATAACCAGTTGGAATTGTTGGAATTATATTTTTAATCTATGTGTCATGTATACGAAACCAGAGGGGCGGGACATATGACTTAAAACAAGCAATGGAAGCCATAGGCGCAATTTTCAAAATCATAATGAACCTTGCTTTATAAAAAAATACTGCACATATTGAGAAACCTAAATAATGGTATTAGGAATTCGAATTAATATTAACAAAAAAATATTTTAATATAAAATTTGTTTTTAAAGCTCTTAGATTAACAGGATAAATTATATATAAAGATATTGTTCATTTTTCCGTGATTACTACAAAGCAAAATTTGTTCTACACACTCAGCATGCCACCGTCACTTATTATATACCTGCGAAATTCTGCAATGTGTGAAAATTCCCACTTCATATCAATTATTTAGCGTATATAGAAAGGCACCTATAGTTTATAGCCGGTTGCAAACGGCTAAGCAGAACCTGTTATTTATATAAATATTTTTGCATAAGTTATTTGATATAAGCAGGAATTGAACTCACGTCCGTACCCTTGCTTAGTGGCCAAATAGTAAGTACAAACGATTTAATTCAGCTACAAGCTTATTGATAGATATTTTTTTTCTTCATAATATTTTGCTATTCTTTGAATTGCAAATACTAAATTTCATTCATTTAGTACCATTCTCTACAGTAACTTTCCTAAAAATATTCATTCATTCGAAGAAGTATATAGAACAAAAAAGATATGTTTTCTTATTATAATTTGTTGTATCAAATTTTTAATATCAATTCAATAATAAGGAAGTAGGAAATATGTTACTATACTTATTATATACCTGCGAAACCCTGCAATGTGTGAAAATTCACACTACACATCAATTTTTTTCAATGATTTTAAGTAATGTTTAAATTTAAAGGAGAGCTGGTGCAATAGACCATATTAGTGTGTCGTCACATACATGTGCTGCCATCTGAGAGTTGAGTCCTTTTGAAGTTTAAAATACATGGGACATTACTTTTGTTACCTTAATTTTATAAATATTTTCAATTTTGGAGCAAAAAATATGTATTTTTGATAAATATATACTAATATATACAGTCCAGACACTTTCTATTATAGAATAATGATTTTATAAATATATAAATAAGGATTCGAAGATATATTTATAGGTTACGTTTTTAAAAAATATGAAAATCGGAATATCTTTAGTATTTATTTAATTAACACTAAGTAATCATTAATATTTTGTTTTAGAATGCATATTGGTGTATTGTTTTGCTCCGAATTGTAACAATTACATCTACATTTTTATTGCAAATTTTTTCGTTTTTTGACAGATGAAAATGAAAAACAATAATGGAAAATTAAAAACAACATATTATTCCTTTAAACCATTTAGATATGGCACACACACTTATTGCTATGCTACTTGCCATAATAACGATTATTAACGTAAATTTTTCAAAATTAACCTGCAAAATAATATTGTTCTGCAAAAATAATGACATATTAAATTATAATGTATAAAATAAGAATTTTAATAAATAAATATTGACTTGTAGTTTTGATGTGAAGCACTCTCTTACTTTGAAAACTTAATTTATATTTCCAAAATACAATTTAACAAAAAAACAACATGCTAAATTCAAATAAAAGGAATCCAACCGCGAGACGGCAGCACTGAATCCCATTTTGTGACGTAGTTACTAATATGGTCTATTGGGCATTACATCCTGATACATACGTACCAATAGACAAGTGTATGACAAGCATATTATGTCATATCACATGTCACTTTCCATATCGTAGAGCTTAGTTCAAAGCGTATTCACTAGTACGATACCTTCACAAGGCGTTATTAATTGTGGGGAGGTTTCAATCAGTTGATGGGTCAGTCAATAGCAATTTGCTTCAATCATCACATCCAATACTCATTAAACATATGCTTAGGATGCTGATTGATTCTTGTTATAACACAGAACACTCACTATACATCAGAATCAACAGTCAGTCCATTTAGATAATTAACTGCAAGTACTCTTTCGCGATAAATATATTAAGTTTGAATGTATAAAACCATTATAATGCAAATGTGTTCTTTAGCTTTTTTTACCGACCGCCAACATATATAAGGGAGGTGTTTCTCAACCTTCAGTGTTTCCCTACATCACCCTACATCAGTGTTTCTGATGTAGGGTGATGTAGGCCCCCCCCAAAATAACTTAAATATGGTCTGCGGCCCCCCTATATATATATATATATATATATATATATATATATATATATATATAGGCTTACCATAATTATGAAACCCTAAACCGGGACAAGAACGGGAGCTAGGGCAAAGGAAAAAATTTAACCACAAAAAATTGTTTTATTATTAAGTCTTACAAAAGAAATATGCAGATGGTCTGCTGCAGCAGAAAGTTAATTATTTTATTTATTCTACCAGTACAACAAATATTTTTAAGAGCAGGTTCTAACTTATAAATTGTTGTTGCTATACCAATATAATTCAATATTCATTTAGTCAATAATGGGGATTTATGAAAATGATTTAAAAAATAGTTTTGTTTCTCTAGTTATAGCCGATAGTGTATGCATGTATGTGTTTCTATATTGTCCATAGAAGCACATTCTACATAACAATGACTTACATTATAAAATTAACAAAAATTTCTACAAATACCTTTCCAGTCACTCCAATTTTGGTTTGCTTGGAGTCCAAACACTAAGGTCCACATTATAACATACTATTTCAAGTATTTTCTGCACTTTTATCACTTAAAAATAAATAAAAACGTCAGAAAAAAATGAAGACGCCACTTGCAAAAATCACGTATCACTACGTATCAAGATGGCTTATCATGATAAAGCTCATTAAGGAATATAGTCATTGACAATTAATAAATAAGGAACAGAATTGCTTAAAATAATTCTTTATGAGAATAAACACATATATTAATATTTTATCAATAGTATACAGGTGGTTGAAATTGAACTACCGGGCCCAATATACTATTTTTTTATTATTGAAGATATGGTATAACGTTAAATTTGGAAGTTACTTGGTACTACATGATCGCAAATAGTTTATATTATATTATATTATCTTTATATAAATAGTTATACATTTTGATTGAGGATTTATTAAAATTTCAGAGCTATAGCGTTGGAGACACGGCCTTTATGTTAAAATGGGAGGACAGAGGTGATAATAGGATGACTTTTGGGCTATCAATGATAATTTTGAGATCTCAGAAAGGGATGAAAATTACTATTGGAAGTATAATAGAGTTATCTCTCGAGAATTTTATGCAGGTTAATCTTTTTATTTATGGGTTCATTTGGAGGGCTAAGGTGTCCCCCCCCGGGCAACATGACCTTAAGCGAGGGAGGGATCTCAAGGTGTATCAAGATAGAGGAAACACGATTTTTCTCGAAAAGACGATGTGTGAGCAAGTTGGGAAAAAAAATTGGTGACCAGAGTTTACCCAAATAATTGGACGGTAGTATTTAAATTTTTAGAATAAACCGGAAGTACAGGATATCAAGGACAACTTTGATTTTTTATATAGGAACGTTGGGTATAATTGGATAAAACTTTTGAAAAAAAACAACCTTTACATAAACATGTTTTTAATATCTGTTACGATTACCTATAATGGCTTGCAAGTATTTTTGTTTACAAGTGTTCCATTGTTTCAAGTTGCTTTCCATTTTGAACACTTTCGCATCTTTACTCTTTAGCTAACAGTAGCTCGGAGCATAACAAAAAATATTGCAAGTTCAAGTCGTACCTACTTGAAAGTACTTGAAGTACCTCCAACGCGAACCGTTTTAATTAGTTTAAATTAGTTGTCAAAATAAGTATAATTTATTTTATTTAAGTTTAAAAGGTATATTTTAATGAATATAAATGTCATATATTTATGAATATATCTTGCAAAATTGAGCGTTTTTCTATTATAATTTCATGCTTCGATTTTATATGACTTCGCGGCCCCCCGGTTGAGAAACGCTGCCCTACATAACGTTTTGACTATTTTTAGCATGATGTCTGTCGGTCTGTCTGTCGGTCCGTGTACACATGCAGAGCAAATTCGGCTAAAAGGATTTTTATGAAACTTCATATTTAAGCTTTTGACATTAATGATACGCTCGAATACGCAGTCTGGTGATCAAATATAGTATTGGACGCCAATAGCGCCTAGGCACTCTAGAAAATTTTTGAACTTATTACATATGTTCTAGTGTTGAATTTTTGTTAGAATGTCTATAGAAGTTGTGAAAAACTATAAAAGTAGAACAAATTGTAGTGTTTTTGGCTGTCATTCAAGACAGGACAAAGATAGGCATCTTAGTTTTTTCTTTTCTTAAGTAAAATGGAGGGAAAGTTAATATTAAGTCCATATTGCGTAAATATTTGGTTACGGACAGCAGGAAGGCATGGGAATATATTTTGAGTTAAAAAGTAATTGATACTATGCGAGTTTGTTACATTTACATTTACATTTATCGCAGAAAACAAAACTGCACTACTATGCTTGCATCTGCAAGTTGCATATTTAACTTTTAGCTGCTCTTGTCCAACTAAAACTAATTTTATTTCATGAGACAATGAACATAATGCACTTGTATGCAAACAGAATCGATGTATTGTAAATTCAGATGACCGACACTCAAATGTAACACCTGTCCAACTACAAATTACACTTCAATAAATCTACTGAAATTAAAGTTTAAATACTTTAATTTGATGCCCAACTTCTGATATACACCTCGATACATGTGTAGCGCTTAAAATTAAAAAAAAATCGCAAATATTTACTTGCATTTTTATAAAATAAAAATGTGCTGTGCTTAAATTACCCTCTTCGCTATTAGCATATTGACAGCTGAGTACTAGAGACAACAGCCATATTGCCTTGGAGCACAGCGACGCCACCGGTAATGTCACTTCTCAATTTTTAGCATGATGTCTGACGGTCTGTCTGTTTGTCGGTCCTTGTACACGTAATTACAACTTCATATTTAAGCTTTTGACATCAATGTCACGAGTTGATCAACTTTTGGTAAAAATCGGTTAACTAGAAATGGGAGTTTACTCGTGTCGGTTTTAAGATTTATGCGAATATTTCACATCAGAGAAATATTTCGAAAAAAATGGATTTAACAAAAGTTGCTATAAAAGCAATAACTAACAACTTTTATTTCAGACATTTTTTGATGAAGCAGCATAAATTAAACAAGTACTTTGTGATGGCGGTCGTCCTGTGCTGTCCACAGCTGATTTTTCTTTAGAGGTATAGAAGCAAGTGCTTAAAAGAAATACTGATTGTTATGGATTTATTTTAAGTTTAATTAGTTCCCCGCGTTTTGACTGTCGTTATTTAAGTTTGCATTTTGCAACAACATATTTGTGTCGGTTAGCAAACAGTCATGTGACAGTTATCTGACGATAGTATTGCAATCAAAGGTCCAGGGATATTTGAGGTCACACCCTAAATCAGCTAAACTTATACCCTAAAGTCAATATATCCCTTTAAAGTTAAATAGTTATCAGAAACTCTAATACGAGGATTACCTCTTATATTTTGGAATTGCTCTAAACTAGTGCTGCCATCTGGCAACTGATGCTTCTATCGTAAAGTTTGATATTTTTTATGATATACGTACTCAGAACATTTTGACGTACGAGCGCTATTTGTGTTGTTTACAGTAACTTGAAAAAATTCATTTCGGCTAAAAATGGAATTAAAACATTTTCGAGCGATTATTTTTTATAATTTTCGACGTGGAATAACCCAATACCAGTGCATTGATGAAATTAATTTTACTTTTGGCGATGAAGCACCATCAAGGACTACTGTTTATCGATGGTTTGCCAACTTCAATCGTGGCCGTAGTTCGCTTAAGGGCAAATTTCGTGGTCGTCCAAAATCGTTTATGTTCCGGAAACAATGATGCTGTGAACTGATACTGCAAGATCGTCATGTGACTTATCGTGAGGTAGAGGTATCCTTGGGCATTAGTGGGACCATAATACATTCACTATTGCATGAACATTTGACTGTCAAAACGATTTTTTTCGCGTTGGATCCCACATATTTTGGCAATTGCAGTGGAAAATGGCTCAATCGGAGTGGGTAAAGTGCTTCGAAAATTGGTTTAAACGCATGCAAAAATGTATTGATCTTTATGGATGTACCAGGTCTACAAGTATGAAATGCGGATTTTTTTTAAAAATAAAACACATTAAACTCAAAAGAACGGTAAAAGTTTATTTATTTAAAGTATGCTCCATTAGAAGTTATACATTTTTACCATCTTTCAGGCAATTTGTGAATACCTCGCCAGTAGAACTCTTCCCCTTTCCCCGCAAAACATTCATCTAGCCATTCTTTCACATTTTCCTATGAACAAAAGTGCTGCTCGGCAAGTGCGTGACCCATCGATGCGAACAAGTGGTAATCTGAAGGGGCCAAGTCTGGTGAGTAAGCGGCATGGGGTAGCACTTCCCACTTGAGTGCCTTCAATGTGTTGCAAACTGCTTTTGCCTTATGTGATGGAGCGTTATTGAGAAGAAAGATTACCTTGTGCTGTCTTCTTTCGTATTGTGGTCATTTTATGAGCAGCGAATGGTTCAATTCGATCAGCTGTTGTTGGTAGCGTTGGGTATTAACTGTTTCACCAGGTTTTAACAATTCATAATAGACCACACCCTTTTGGTCCCACCAAGTACAGAGCATTGTCTTTTTGCCAAAGCGATTCGGTCTTGCAGTTGATGTGGATGATGAGCCTGGGTTCACCCATGATTTTTTGCGTTTGGGATTTTCAAAATAAATCCATTTTTCATCGCCAATAATGATACGATGCAAAAAAGACTTTCTTTTGTATCGTGCAAGCGATATCTCATTCAATGCATGTAGAACCCATCTGCCGACTTTCTGGATCTTACCCATCTGTCGTAGGCGATTGGAAACAGCTTATTGACTAACGCCTAACTGCTCTGCTAGTTGTTTTTGTGATTGACTATCGTCTTCCTGTAGCAATGTTTCCAATTTTGTATCTTCATATTTTTTTGGAGGTTTTTCATGTTCTTTGTCTTTAAGATCAAAGTCACCACTTTTGAAACGCCGAAACCATCGTCCACACGTATCTTGCGATGGAGCATATTCACCATAAGCTTCTCGAAGCAGTCGATATGATTCAGCAGCAGTTTTTTTCAAATGAAAACAAAACAGTAGTACTGTCCGCGAATACTCTTTATTTGGCACAAAATTTGACATTTTTAACACAGTAAAACAAAACTATATGATCACTTTTCAAATGATAACCTATACGCATTTGACACTTAATGATAACTTAACAAAACGCCATATGTGTTGAAACTTTGAGCTATACACTCTGATTGCGCGGCAAGTTTGAAAAAAATCCGCATTTCATACTTGTAGATCTGGTAAACAAATAAGGGATTTATTGTTTAAATAAAACTCAGGTTGTTCACAGACTATTTTATTCTAAGTATTCACTCTTACAACGTAAGAAAACATCTGATCTATCAAATTCTACGTGTGTTTTATAAAAACCAATTAGTGTAATGAGCCGTCATCATTATCGTTAATAAGTCGTCATGATTAGTAGGTCCGGATTACGGATTGCATCTAGATAACATTTTATGGTGACGTAACAGGGCTTCGTGGAAGGCTAGATGCTAACATGGATAATATTTTGAAAAATAATAAAGCTACTTTTGTTGATAAATAATTGTTTTTGATCTCAAATCCTGAAATATAAAAGACAACCCTCGTATCATTAGAAAAATAATAAAAACTCTGAGCCTAAATTGTAAATGTTTAGAACGGACGTCATCAAGATGGCTACCGACCCGTCAGCTGATTGTAACCTACAACAATGTTGAAAATATATTTATTTATTGAACCTGTTACAAAGGATATTTGGTCAAATAATTATTTCGGAACATCGAAATTCATGAATTTTTGAAAATAATTGTTGAATTTAGACCCACCTGGTTTAAAATAACGTAAGTATAAAAACAATGTTTAAATTGACTAAATACAATGTTGCTTTGAATTTTAAACAAACTTTAAATCATTTGAATGTTTTCAATTTATTTAATATTTATTATAGTTGGTATATTGAATTTTCTATTTATTTTTTCTAGGCAGCCAATATATATTCAATTCTATTGAAAATTGTGCTTTGTAAATTGTTAGATAAAACATGACATGCAAAATAACAATGTTGGAATTATTATATTGAAAACATAAATTAAATTCCATGATTTATATCTATGTAGAAATATTTTGTCAGGAAAACAAATGAATATATTGAATATCGATAATTCATACATTCTATATTAAATTATATTATTTCTACCAAGTTAAATGTCAAATGGTCTCAGTTAACGCAATCTCTAATATACTTTAAAAGCATGAGCTATCATAAAATAGTTTTTGGTTTCTTGGCCTGGTACTACGAGCCCTGTCCACTATCAGTTGGCCCAGCTACGAAATTTTTACTTATTGGTGTTCAATTAACAGAATGCGAATAGCTTATGAAATCTAGGTAATATTTTATTTTCAATTAAACATTTTAGAGATTTACGATTAATATTTACAACTATTAAAGTAAATTAATAAGAAAAAAATAATATTTCCATTGGAAATCCATTAACTTGGAAACCTATTTCAGAAGTTACCACTGGGTAACGTCACCTTTCATTTTTATAACGGCATTAATTCTTCTAGGCGTAGTATCTACAAGGTCTTGGCATTGTCGAGGAGTAAAATTATCCCATATTTCTTGAAGCTTTAGTTTTAATTCTGGAATTATTCTAGCCGGTGTTATACGCAATCGTTTTTTCATTTCGTGCCAAAGTGTCTCGATGGGGGATAAGTCTGGGCTACTTGAAATTCACTCTAAAAGTGGAATAGAATGATCACGGAACCATTTCAAAGATTTTTTTGACTTATGGTAAGCGGCTCCATCTTGTTGAAAAATAAAATCCTCTCCAGAGATTAATGCATGTTCCATAGTTGGAAACAGAGACTCCTCTAAAATACTTAAATATTTGGCTGTGTTAACAATGCCATCGATAAAGTGAAGTTTTCCTACACCTCTTGCAGACATTGAACCCCACACCATGACATATGCTGGAAATTTCACCTTCCTTTTCAAGCAATCGGGATGATATGCTTCATGTTTCTGACGAACAACTCTGCTTCGGTTGTCCCCTACACAGACTTCAAACCTAGACTCATCGCTTGTATCATAAATTTGGGGTGCGTCTTATCGTCCGGTGCGTCTTATGGTCCGAAAAATACGGTAGCTCAGAGCATATTAATAATAATTAAAGATAATTCACTTTCAAGTCGTACTTTTAAATTGAACTTTCAAGTATGACCTGAATATAAAATATTATTATTATTATTAAGTAAATCTATGTACGTATATTAATCAAGTATGTTGCGTTTAAACTGCTGTCAATTTTTATTCATTATTTACTTGTTATTGGAAAATTTATTGTTAAATATAAATCAACGTTATCTGATTAAAAACCTCGAACACGTTAAATTAAAAACATTAATATTGATTTGTATTAAAGTGCATGATGATGGTGAAAAATAAACTTTCCGATAAAATCAGGCTACCAACGTCAATCAGTTAGGCAGGAGAACAACTCGCAATTTAATCATTAGGGCTTAGATTTTTTATCACTAAAACTTCATTTTACGATCAATATGTTTTTTTGGAGTCTCAGTATTTTCCTATATGCGGGTTAAACCTGTATATGTAACTCTCTTAATGCTGGATTATAATCCAAATTAGTTCTTTTACTTTATTACATTATTAATTGACTCAAAATTTATGCTTGTTGAAGATGAAGTTTCATTTCAAAGTAAAATAATAGTAGTGTAATTGCCTACACTCTTTTACCACCCCATTTTCTGAAATCTGTATTTGCTTTTTCATACAATCTTATTAATTTTGCAGGCAATAATTCGGTAGTTGCCTCCATTGCAACTGACACAATATCTGGTGGTGTCCCGATAAAGTTCTCATCGCCATCATTACTGCTTATTTCCATTTTTAAATTATTAACAGTGTTATTTGAATACATTTTAACAAATCTTCACAATATATATTAAATTTAAAAGACTTATTCAATATTGTCAAATTCAACGTGACATGAACAAATTCTATTTTTTATAATATAAACAAGCTGTCTTCGTAGTAACATTACAATAACCTAGGTCCACGGATAACCTATCAACAGAATTAAAATGCCAGCTGCAAAAGCCGCCTCCTACAGACCTACGATTGATGTGAGTTTCATATTTCCAGATGACGCAAAGAGTCATCTGAAACATCTGATTTTAGCCAGATGGCAGCATGAATGGGGCAGCATACAAACGTTAAGTTGAGACAGATTAAGGGAGACGTTAAACCATGGGATTCTTCCTGCAGGATTAACCGCAGGGAGAAAACCGCCATCACACGCCTTCGTATAGACCACTGTTGGTGGACCCATAGACACCTCCTTCGAGGTGAAGACTTCCCTATCTGTGAGACGTATAACACAAATTTGTGTGTGTTACACATTTTAACCAGATATGTTCAGTTCGAGGATGTCAGGGAGAGGTTAGGCCTGTGCTATGACCTTTCAGTTGCTTTAGGTGACGACAGAGTACTCATGGACAGGCTGATACTCTTCCTGAGAGAATCGAACTTCCTGTTTTATTTGTGAAGTCTTGCACTTTATTTTAATGTGTTTTATTAGTAACTTGTGATATTCGATGGTAATTGGCCCTTTTACAGCCTTTTACCGTCACCCAGCGTCTGTTCATTTTTTCGAACAAACTTTTTATATTATTTATTTGTAATTGTCCGTACAAGATTTCTTTTATTGAGTATGCGTATTTTTAATGAGATTATTTATTTATTTATTGTCTAATTTATTGGTTTTGACCCTTTACTGCATGAATTTTTATTTTTGGCTGAAATAATTCATGGGCATCAGGAATTGGTTCTTATTGATTAATTAAAAAAAAATTAATTTAAAAATTAATTAAAAAAATATATTTAAAATATTAATTATTATTTTTATGAAAATAGGGTTTGTGCCATACATGGAATATTATGATTCTACATTATGGTACAAAAGAAAATTAATCCGTATTATTTGCTTGTCAATCGCTAGGTGCTCTTCATTAGGCATTAAAAGCAGTCGCCCTCGAATTTTTTAAAGAAAAGGTCGTATCTTCTAGTTGTCCTTTCTCAATAAATTCGGAGTTATCGTTGAAGTGCAAATTCCGCTTGATATCCTCAAATCTATTGCAGCCCATTACTTGAGATACTGCAGGATCCATTGCTGTGTATGTGGCATATTTGAACATTCATGAAGTAACGTTCTGATTTAGTTTTAAAAGTAAAATAAAAAATAAAAATCGGAATGTGCCATATATGGCACACTATACTGTAAAGGGTTAATATAGTGTAGTCATTTAGGTGGGCTGCGTTAGGCGCAAATAGTTTTTGTTGTTGTGCGCCAAAAAATTAAACTAACTAACTAAGAATTAAAATCCATGGGAAAACACAAACATTTTATCTGACAGATAAATGGGTGGAATAAATTTATCCAGCAGTTTATCTAGAGATGGAACAACCGACCCCTACTAAACAAAGATATTTAGTGAAATTAAGGGGGTAGTACACTCCAAAAACATCAAATTCGTGTAATATATACCTCCAGAAATAGTAAAAATTATATTATATAGGTCGGAAAGACCGAGAAGTATATATAAATCGAGATACAATACATAGTAACCGAGCGGCGCACAGCTGCCTTTTCGGCAGGTGCTGCATATTCCCCCCATTATTTTCATCTAAAGCACCCTCCAGCTTTAGATGAGGAAATTCAGCCTTATTTGAAAGAAATATACACGGATTTAACCTCTGATGACTTGTTGGAAAGATGTGTGGGAGCAAACACACAGAACACGAATGAGAACATTTAAACGCGTTTTTCTCAAAACCACGTTTTTTGACCTGGCCGACATGATTTTGAAAAAACTATTGGTCCGATCGGGCTCAAATTTTTATGGGATACTCTATACATGTGTAGTTCTCGCCCGAACTAGGATTTTGAAAATCGATTAATGTTAAACCCTTTTTTTAAACAATTTTTTGCAAAAAAAAATGGCCGAAAAATTAAAAAGTCCGCCATTTTGTTTTTTTTTTACCAAATTTTTGTATCCTAGTTCGGGCGATAGCGACTGATCTATATTTTAATATGCACTTTGAATTTTTTGTTTCGGACGTTCCAGAGTCGAGATATCATGTCGGCCAGATTAAAAAGGGGTCACCTTCAGGCAGCCATATTAGGGCCCTATGAAGAAAAAAACAAAAAAAAAAAAAATTTTTTATATTCTTGAATGTTAGTTGTATCATATATAAAAAGTTTGCAAGATCAAAATAAAGTTAACTATAAAAAAAAAAATCTTTAAAAAAAGGCCTTAAGAAGTGTACTACCCCCTTAAGTTATTTTAAACTTTTCCGTTCCAAATAAAATAAATCTATATTTTTAAAATCAGTCCATTTTTTAACAAATCATTTCCTAACAGAAAAAACGTAGAGAATTTAAAACTTTTTTGTGATAAACCTCGGATCAATAATAAAAATAACATTTCAAAATGTCTGAATACATACCTTTCCACATTGTTTACATTTTCCTTTCTCAGATCTTCTGTGTACCCAATGATGATGTGTACAGGTTTGTTCTCTGTATTGTCTAAGACTGACATCACGAAAAGTAGGTTTGCATGTGAATTTGACACGATCCCTCAGTACGTCAATGCAGTTCATATGTACAACAACATTGCATGCTGAACATTTCATTCGAGCTCCGTGTTTCTGAAACATTACAACAGAACATTAACAATAGAAGCTATTCAAAACATCGACAACTATTGCTACTTAATCTACTTGCTTTACGAATGCTCGCTGGCGGGATTCTATTTTACGTACATGTCTGAATTATGTCGAGGGTTGAAACTACAGCCACATTCAACTCTCAATTCATTCAAATTATACTGATTTATTACGATTAATGAACTAACCAAGAATGGAGGGTTAGGGATTGTACGAGGGTTACCTTTCATGTTTTTACAAACGACCACTAGATGGCAATATTGCAATGTGTCATTACTTATAGTCTAAGAGCTAGCAACGTCACAAAAAAGTTTATTTTAGGTCGGCTGGTTTTTCGATATTTCTCTTTCTTATTGAAGTTAGGTAGGGATGCGGTACGTCTGGCACCTGGGAGCGGTTGCGTTGGATATTTTGAAATCATTTTAAGACATTTTTTTTTTTTATATATAATTTTCTATGTCTTTTTAGCATTATAAATTTATAGTTGCCAGACAGTTTCGTTGTTGCTAACATTGCGCCAGATCTAATTTAAGTATTTAAAAAATAATATTTTTCAAACCATTTTAGTATAGCTGTAATTTTAATAGGATATAGTTCTGTAATCAAAGAATACAATATTAATTTGCCAGACGGAAATTCCGTTGTTTAACTAGGAACCAGACCAATTTAAGTCCCGGGGAGAATAGGTGAGTTAGAAGAGATAACAGTAAAACAATCACAGCTGCTATTTTTTAAGTTGGCGTCGTCCACATGAGTGTTTATGTTTGCTTGTTTTTATAAAATAAAATAAAGCAGAATTTTATCGTGATGAGTGAGGAAAAAGAAAAATGTATTTTTTGTTCAAACAAAAGTGGTGAAATAATAAAATTTAAAAAATAATAATAATTTTATATAATTTAAAAAAAAAAATATTTTTTTTACAGATACTCAGGTCCTAGAAAATGACGATACATCTGAATACAATAATAATAATGATATAAGGAGTGATAACGATGATAGCAGTGACGATGATACTGACGATGTAGCATTTTATTGTGACAAAATGTAATTCAGTATTTTTATTGAATAATTCTATGTTTAATTTCCTACATATTTAAAATAAATTATTTGTTTTATTTTGCTAATAATACTACTATTTTTTATCAGTTGTTCTCATCTCATTTTACTTTAATTATTATTCTGCTCTATTTTTTTATGAAATTCTAACCTATATAACCTGCCCCTCTCTAACGCCCTCTGTTGCAGCTATCTCTCTCACGCAACCAACGAATAAGCTGCCACACTCTTCTAACTTACTTATTATCCCCGGGACTTAAATTGGTCTGGTTCCTAGTTAAACAACGGATTTTCCGTCTGGCAAATTAATATTGTATTCTTCGATTACAGAACTATATCATATTAAAATTACAGCTATACTAAAATTGTTTGAAAATTATTATTTTTTAATTACTTAAATTAGATCTGGCGCAATGTTAGCAACAACGAAACTGTCTGGCAACTATAAATTTATAATGCTAAAAAGACATAGAAAATTATATAAAATAAATAAAATGTCTTAAAATGATTTCAAAATATCCACTTTTTACCTATACAGGCAAGATGCGCACAGGTAAACGCAACCGCTCCCAGGTGCCAGACGTACCGCATCCCTACCTAACTTCAATACGAAAGGGAAATATCGAAAAACCAGCCGACCTAAAATTCTTTCTCGAAAACGTTGCTAGCTCTCGGACTATTAATTCGTAAAATTTGACATTTGTTTTTGTGAAATCAGAGGCAGCTTATAAATTTACCGAGTAGTTGACAAGGAGTGTTTAAAAAAAAATTGATGTGAAGTGTGAATTTTCACACATTTCAGTGTTTTGCAGGTATTTAATAACTGAATGATGATTATTTGGGATGCCAAAACAAATTTTATGTCAAAATATTTTTTTATGAATTTTAATTCGAATGCCTAATACCATTATTTAAGTTTCTAAATATGTGCAGTATTTTTTTTACATAGCAAGGTTCATTAAGATTTTGAAAATTGCGCCTATGGCTTCTATTGGTTGCTTAAATCATTAGCCCCGCCCTCTGATTTCGTATACATCAAACAGAATTAAATTATAATTTCAACACTTCCCACTGGTTATTAAATTTACGCTTTTAAAAATTAAATGCAACATTTACCAAAATATAACTAGAATTTTTACAAAATAATTTAAGCAAAAGAAAACTGCAAAAAAAAACAAAAAAATTAAAACTGACAGGATTCGAACTCGTTTGCAAGTTAACTGTTTAGCAAATTAGAAAACCAATGACTAAACGCACATCGCTATGAGCGCTGACGTATCAACTTGGTTACATAGCGAATTAAATATTTAACATATTTTGGTTAAAAACACAAAAAATGCATTATTTTCCGAAAACATAATCTGATCAAAAATTCCTGTTGTACTATTCAGGTTCACACCAATATACATTACTTAGAATTTTTTCACATTTTTAGTTTAAACCATCTGGGCTACAGGGTGTGGGACCAAAAATTTTTTGCACAATTTTGGCAAAAATCGCGTCAAAATAATTTATTTTGCAAAAATAAAATTTTGATCGTTAATCCACGTACTAAGGGCTTTCATTTGATACCCTACTCAAAAAAAAAAAATTTTTTTTCGATGAGCACATATTTGTTTATATTTTTAGGGGGATATGTTTCTTAGATGTTTAAGTATTTTTCCTATGTGCGGGTCAAAAAGTTGTACAAGCATGCCAAATTTCAACTCTAGGTTTAGCCGTTTGGCTACAATTTTTACCGAACAGACAGACAGACAGACAGACGACAAAATGACGGTATAAGGGTTTTTTGGTCATACCTACAAAACCCTAAAAACAAGTTAAGTTTGTTGAAAAATGGATGTTACTTGTGAAGGTTTTCGTTGGATTCGAAAGATAACGGGAATCCTGCTTTGTCACAAACCCCCAAAAACGTTGTAGCCTATGGTTTTACTATACCAAAGTATGTAATTTCATAATATATTCAGCCGTTTTTGCGTGAATCTCGGCCAGACAGAGAGACAGACAAAAATTGATTTTTTGCGGATATTGGCTTAACATCTGAAACGTATAGAAACCAAATATGAGGCCTTCAATTTTATTAATATATTATAGATTATTTGTCTAAATTAGTTAACTAGTCGTATCAGTCAAATTTTGAGTACGTCCGTTATATATACATTTTTTTTTTTCAAAGTATGAATAACAAACAAGTTTAGAGCGCAATTATGTACGTAAATACAATAATATTTATGTTTATATGTCATGTTTTAACTAACTATAACAGCCCAAGGGAACTTCCTGTGAATAGCGCGGACAACCCAACAGTTTTGTGCAGTTTCATGAATAGTTATAATTTATGACATTAATAGTGAAGTAGTTGAACGCGAATTAGTTGCGCAGCTAGGGGGGGGGGGGGGAGGCTGGTCCCCTCCCAAGACCAGCAGATTACACGGCGCTGCTCGGAGAGTTGAAGATATTTTTTTTTAACCACAACAGTAGGTAATTTTTCAATTACTTCATTGTAAACAATATTGGCAATTTTTATTTTATTTTTTTTTCGTATAAATAAACATTTTTTTAAGATTGCCTACTCTTGATAGGGGCCGTTATTGTTCAAGTGAAAATACATCACTTTCCAAATATGCTCCAACGAATTATATGAAGGGGAGCGTTGATCCTTTTCCCCCTGACACATCGACTAAAACATTCGCCCAGTCAAATGATAAAACTGTTTTAAACAACTAATTACTCGCTTCAAATAAGATAAAGTGGAAATCTGATTTCGGTATAACCTTCACACGAGTCTGTTCGTTCGGTACAAATTGTGGCCAAGCGGCTGATTTAGAGAACTGAACATAAGTAAGAAAAATATTGAGACATATATATCCCGCGAAAAATATAAATAAATATGTATTTATCGAAGAAAAAATCAAGATTAACAATTGTTTTTATCAACAAATAATGGAATTATTATTTGATATAAACATCAATTCAACAGCAGGGGTGTCGAACTGATTTGGGTCGCAGTCTATTTTACATACAAAATGATAAGCAGTGACGGAACTTTAAATATCCTGAAGGGTTTCTTGACATTTTTTTATAAACAGAGGAGAAGAGTATATTTTACATTTTTAAATATATTTTTCCACTAAATAAGCTCAAGTGATTTTGATTACCGCTTCAGGGGCCACAAAAAATAAGGTATGGAGCCCGCGTGCCCTCGAAATTTGATTTTTGCCCTCCCCAAGACAAAATCCTGGCTGCGCCACTGACGCGAATATATGATCCATGTGTCATTTTACCTAATCTATTACTATCTGTAGCACTATGACTATCTCTAGAACTATAAGAACTACAAAGTTGGTTAAATAAGACAAGAATTGTCATTTAATAAGTCAGGGTTAGAATCAGAAAGCTGAAATCAACAGAGAAATATTTCGGAAAAATGTATATTTTTATGAATATAAATATAAGATACTCGTATTTATAAATATGAATAAAATGTATATCTTGCAAGATTGAGTGCATTTTTATTATATATTCATGTTTCGATCTTATATGACTTCGCGCCCCCCCGACGAAGACTTCACGGTCCCCCAGGGGGCCGCTGCCCCCCGGTTAAGAAACGCTGCTCTAGACAACTCACAAAAATAAAAATTTCTGTCAGTTCCGCTTAAACGTTTGGAATAGTCTTTACGTATTTTTGTAAATGTGTAAATTATTCGGAATAAAGGGCTATTATTATTATTATTATTATTATTATAATTCATATCTAAATTAGATATACAATTAAATTTGAATAATTAGAATTGTATGAATGGTTGACATTGTGACAATCAATGAGCGAATAGCCAGCTTATTAAGAAAGGTCGACCCAAAGGGAATTGTTCTAATTCCCAGGTCTGGTTGTTACTAACTTGGCTTTTATAATGGATTAAAATGAATTTAATGATTACTACAAAGTAAAATTAACACTCTGGTACTTCATCATTTTAATTATGTCAACATAAAACACAACACATATTTTTATGTATAACACTGCGAAGATTGCAACTTTTGTTAATATTTCTCTGTTGTGAAACGTTCACAAAAATTTTAAAACCGACACGAGTAAACTTCCATTTCTAGTTAACCGATTTTTACCAAATGTTGATCAACTCGTGCCATTGGTGTCAAAAGACAGATAGACAGACCGGCAGACTACATGCTAAAAATAGTCAAAACGTTATGTAGGGACCTCAATTCGTGGAGATCCATCGAAATCTCGAAATGTCAAAATCGGTATGATCACAATACCTCTCTTATATATGTTGGCGGTCGGTAAAAATGTATCTGCAGTGTATTTGAAATACTAGGAAATATTTGAAATATTAGTTTAAATATTTAGTTTATTGCTATTTTGTTTAGCCGTCGAAATTATAAAAATTTATCTGGAGTGTTTTCCAGAACTTTGCTTATATTTAAATAAATTATAAACCTTTAGGGCCGGTTTCTGGAAGCTTATTTAACTATAACCAAATAGTTAGAAGATGGTTGCTATGGTTACTTATGGGATTGTTATATTGTGATCGTAGTTGACCATTTGCTTATGGTTTACTAAGGGAGCATTCGAGTTGTACAGAGTAGAGCGAGCGCTGAGCGAACAGTTGATGGTGACGTCATGAATAGAGCACTAACGGAGCGAGCGTTCTTGTGACGTAATGTTTATAAAATCTAACCCTACAATTTTAGGCGGCGTTTTTACTGTCAGATTAGTTCACGTCAGTCATGAATCAAAATTATATACCTCGGTTTTTCCTTGATTTTTTTTCAATGATGAAGAAATTAAATATTAAATAGTAATTAAAGAATCAATTTAATGAATTTTTTCCATTTTAATTTTATGCACGGTGTATTTTAATAAATTTTTTGCTGTTTACAGAACGTCACAAATACATAAAATAGCCGTACTCTGTAGCTATAGACATATAACAATATTATTTGTCTATTGTTATTTGTCTAAGGCTATTATTTTTATTTTATTTATAATTCAATTTTAAACTTTCATTTCTTTCCCGCCGTTCCCCCACTTTTTTACGTCATACTCCATATGCTCGGTCTTAAAACCCCGAACACATAGAGCGCACTCTAAATGCTCGCTCGATCGCAAAACGAATGCAATTGAGTGTACTCCGAGTGTCAAATCGAACGTTTGGGTGTACAGAACGTGCTCGGAACGCTCGGAGCGTCAAATCGAATGTACCCTAAGCTTTCAGAAACCTGCCCTTAGAATGATTTCTTTTTATTATTATTATTTTTTTTATGAACACTAGTCCGTTTTTACACACTTTTTTACACATATTTATGTAAGTATTATACCTGTATAATATTATTTTTATACTGTCAGCTATTTTAAAACATGTTTTTGAGTGAAATGATACGCCAATGTATTACTTAAGGGGCACCGGCGTTTCAACATAAAGTTAAACATAGTTAATGACCGTGGCATCCGAACGTTGATGTATTTATTTATTTTATAAATAGAAGTATTGTCTAATTTAAAACATATGTTTTAGAAATAGCTGCTTCAAATATATATCAGGAACGAAGGTTAGTAATGTGTCAATACAACATGTTCCAAATATTTTAGCTATTTGGACTACAGAAGACATAGACATAGACTACATAACTGAGGTATATAGGCCATATGTCTAAATCTAAAGCTGCATTTACAGCTCTTAAATTAGTCGACTATACTATGCATTGTGGATAAAATTAGTAGAGAGTTTTAACATTTAACGAAAACGTTTACAGCTCTGAAAATTAATGTGTAATGAATATTATGACATCTATGTTTTTTCAAAATAACTACGGTGGAATAAAAGCATTTGTGACTTTTTACGAACACATCATCAGTGACATCGTGATTTCTTACTAAATTTTAATAACATTATTATTATTATTATATTATTTATTTTACATCGGCCTTGATTTCTGCAACGAGGCTAATCGCCGATGCCAGGGGGCGAGCTCCTACACCTGGATGAGTGGTGAATGATTGTGAAAATGAGAGTAATGTAAACATATTATTCTCGCCCGAATAATATCACCAACGAAGCAGGCTCGAACCATCGGCCGCCTAGTCCCACAGTCTAAAACCGCACGACTTAATGCACTCGGCCACTCCGTTGGCTAAATTTTAATAACAAAATTATAACCACAACTACAGCAATTCTTTTTCGTTTTACGATTTTCGACCTTTGTTTGCATTAAAGTTTGCCAAATAATAGATAATGGATGTTGTGACGTTTCATGCAATGGGAATATGAATTACCTATATTCTTTATGTCTCTTATAATTCAGATAGAAAGTCATAGTGGTTCAGTGTTATTTATTCGTTTTTGCTGCGATTATTTTTCGATGTATCGCTGACTAAAGTACGGATTGTTAAAAAAAGCTGCCAAAGTCTCCATCTCAGAACGTCCAGTAGACGACAAGTGTTCAAATATTATAAAGATAGTATTTCAATAGTTTTTTCTTACGCTTAAGCCTTATGGATTAAGTTTTTATCAACAACTACATACACATACATACATATAAGGGAGGTATTGTGATCGTACCGATTTTGACATTTTTAAATTTCGATAGATGTCCACGGATTGAGGTTCCTACATAATGTTTTTACTATTTTTAGCATGATGTCTATCGGTCTCTCTGTATGTCTGTCTGTCGGTCCTTTGACACGTCCAAAGCGAATTTGGCTAAACAGATTTTTATCAAATTTCATTTTTAAGCTTTTCACACCAATGGCATAAGTTAATCAACTTTTGGTAAAAAGCGGTCATCTAGAAATGGTTCTATTTTTACTTTATTTTTATTATAGTAATAATACTTAATAATTATTAATTATTTATTTTTTCATACGTATATGTAATGTTTCCACGGTTAAGGTAAATAATTTCTGTGCTAGAGTGTATTTTGTACCTATTTTGGGATGGCGTTTGATCTTGTGGCGGCCACAGCTGATTTTTTATTAATATTTTTGCTTTTAACTAACAAAGCATTCTTACATTTTGCTCAGTTTATAATCAGTACCAGATAACTTTTCAAGATCGGCATAAAACAATTATCCTGCATCTATCACTGAGAAATTTATTTCCAGAACATATCACACGTCAAGATCCACTAAAATATATTTAAATATATAGCCAGTGGTGTAAGCATAGGGGGAATTATGGGGATAAATTCCCTCCCCCCGAAAATTCGAAAAGAACTAAAATTATAATCACCCCATTTCAAGATTGCTCGCATTCTCAATACCTATAAATTCCGATGTTATGAAAATCCCCCCCCCCTCCGAAATATTTTTCTGCGTACGCAACTGTATATAGCAATGATAGTGCTCCGCGACGAATTATTCTCGTGAAAAGTGCTCCGCGTATCAAAAACTTTAGTCTAGTGTACATGAGAGAACTCCGAACAATGAAAAATATAGTGGTGGGGGAAGGCTAGTAGGATAGTGACTATCTTGTTTACAAAACCACAATCCTATCCCAACTACTAGCACCAGTACTAGGACTAGTTCAACCTTAAGCGCTTACAATAGGATAGTAGCTATCCTTGTTATTGTAAGCTTGCTACTAGCTCGTTTACAGCCTCATGTAAACGAGCCATTACATAATTACCGGCACGTGTGTAGCGGCCCTAATACATGTTTGCGTTAAGTTTTCAAATTAGCAGTTTCACACATTGCTGTCGATATTCATATGTTAGTATAGAAATGAAAGTCTCAATATTTCACATTAAAATAAACTTCCAGTATTTGTTTAATTTGGTTAATATTTTTATAGTCTCGAACGTTTCAAAATCTATGCAAGAATGCGACATTCTGTTTACAATAAGAATTTAAAAAAATAGGATGTACTAAATATAGGTTCTAGTAGATATGGCGGAAGTCTAAAGGGGGGGGGGGGCAACACAGCGAGTAAACGTAAAGATATTTACACAATATTTAGTACAAACTGGACATACTGCACAGTCGGCATCTCCAACGTAGCAGAAGTCCCCAGAGACGGAGGTCGGTACCCAGAGATGGTCCCCGTTGGCCGCGTTTTCGCTCCAGTCTGGCGTACAGCGGATTACCCGTTGCTCCGCTGTCTCTCCAACAACCACTTTCCTGAAATCAACAACACACTGTTAAAAGATATTCAATACCAACATACATATTCATATTTGTAACAGTAAGGGCCGAGAGTTCCAGTTGCTAATAAACTGTCCAATAAGTTTATTAGCAACATATTTTTTTTTCCGAGAGTTCCACCCCGAAATAGTTATTAGGTTGCTAATAAATAGGCTTATTTGTCTAATAACTTATAGGCAACATGAAGTACTTAATAAAGTGACATATAACCAAAAACAAGTTCGCAAAATGTGTTAATATTTCAATTTTAATTGAAAAACAGTATAATTTTAAAAGAATATACGAATGTGTAGTTTTTAAACATTTCTATAATGGTGATTTTAGTGTTTTATATACATTTAAGTTGTATTTTGACGAAATCGACGATCTGTTTGGATGAATTTATAAATTATGGACAGCCGTTTTTAGAATATTTTGGGCATTTATTGTAAATGTGATATATAAAGAACAATATATAAATATATATTTTTAAATAAACATTGTCTTTTATTTTTACATATGTATTTATTTCAATTACGATTACAACACATTACAAACAATACTTTAAGCATTACTATTTATATAAAAATTATAGAGAATAAGAAGACAGACGCAATTATTGGCAGAATAATAAAGATGTGTGGCTGAAAATTGCTGATAAGTTTAATTCATATTGTTTAAGGAATGTAAAATAAAGCAAAATATGGCTGTCTTCTTATTTTCAGTCACTTTTGTATTATAAAATGCTATTTTTAATAACTTCTCTTTTATCTATATTGTCCTCTTTTTCTGTGATAACATTTGTTGAACGCCGTTTAATTGTCATTTTAACAGTAACAGAAAAAATATACGTAATGTCATTGCATGTAAAGTCAAACTATTTATTGTCAAAATATTTAATGTCAAAATATTCAGTGTCAAAATTTCATCTCACTTTAGCTCTACAAATTTACGTATAGCTCTATCCCTCTTGCACCGTGTTACTATCTTCATAAGAAATACCAATACAAAAACAAAATATTATGTTGCTAATAAACTATTAGAAGGATTTTGTAACTTGGAAATCACCAATAAATTTATTAGCTTCATAAATACAGTCTGTTCCAAACGGTTAAGCGGAACTAAATGGGAATTTAGTTCTTTTAGGTTGCCACGAGAAGGGACCTTGCTTGGGTTATTTCATTTTTTACGTTGAGATGTCAAAATTTAAAATTTCAACAATGAAACCATGGAAACGAATGAAATATGCCAAAATTAAATATTTTTTTTTACGTATTTTAATGACAAAAAAATAAATAAATGGGAAATTTGTATTAAGAATGACACAAAAAATCAAAATATAAAGAAAATGACATTTTAAAATGATATTAACCTTAACCAAAAAATGTTAATTGTAAGAATGATTTACAAACCTTAAACAAAACGGCCGAAAAGCACGATTTAAACGATGAAAGTAACTAGATTGCAAAATCTAGTTCCGCTTAACCGTTTGGAACAGACTGTATATTATGTGTCAAATAACTATTAGGGAGTTTATTAGGAACTGGAACTCTCGGCCCTTAAAAAGATTAGAACAATTAATTAGGGTTATCCCCCTAATCCCCCCCCTGTCTACGCCACTGAATCTATAAATCTATTATCCCAATAGTCCTCTTACTTCAAGCGATGCTTTGTTGATTTTGAAGGATCAACTCAAAAAATCAAAGTAACATCTATTTTACATTTTGTATGGTACTCGTGAAATCTATTCAAGGTTCTTGACTTATAGAATCCTATCAGAGAAATTATAAATATATATTAGCATATTACTTCCAAAATATGTGATTGCTTGTGCAATAAAACATTAACCTTGAAGTGTGATGAAACACTTGTTAATAATATTCAGCTGATTTCAAATTTTGGATCAGTAGTCCATTAACAGTGAAAGTGACCGCAAGAAGAATTCAACGAACAAAAAAACAGGACTACCTCAACAAAAAAAAAAAAAAAAACATAATGAGTTATAAATAATTACGATCACATCTTCATAATGTCAAGTAAGTACAGACTTCTCAATCGGTTTTATTTATTAAAATTTGTTTCGAAATTGCACTTGATATTGATATTTGCACGTTTTAATCTACAAATAAAAAGGTGATATATGTATAGTGCGTTAAGCTATATTCAGAGCTCTTTAAATTATTTGACTGTGCATTGTGCGTTATGGATATGTTAAGTAGATATTTTTAACATTCAAGGCAGCGTTTACAGCTCTGAAAATTAGTGTTTTACGAATAGTGCGACATACGTGTGTCTTTAAACCAACTACTGTGGCTTCATAAAATGTTTATTATCTATTATATTTTCCTAATTCTGCTGTCCTAGATTTTTACTAACTAGTTTCGCAAGATATTTATCATCATGGTCTTACATTAGGTTTTGTTGTCTGTTACACAAAAGCCATCATTGCTGTGCGCCAAAAATTGTAACTAACTTTTGTTAGGTCTCTAAATTACTCTTTCTATCCTGATTTCGGTTACAATATTACGGTGTCCCTTTGGTTGATATTCGTACATGATTTTTTGCTTTTTATTTTCCAAATGTTCTTTCCAGACGGATCTACAAGGTGTAATAAAAAAGTTCATGCAAATTTTGAAATTCCCGCTCTACATTTATTGCATTCAGAGCCGTAGCAATGTTTCTGGCGCCCTTGACATATCTCTCTTACGGAACCTTGTGGGCTCCGTTAATCTAGAGATATTAAAAACTGTATACTTTTCACTCTTCCAGTCGCACATCTCATATGCTCTTCTAGCTTGGGGTCACTCTTCAGCTGCTGGAAGAATTTGTGCCCTTCAACGTAGAGCTATAAGAGTTTTTGATGGCAAATCTTACAGAGAGGATTGTAGACGCTCTTTTAGAACTCTAAAGATCATGATCCTACAATAATAAAGACAAATTCGTTTCCCATTCTGTATATCACACTCACGACACCAGACAGAAAAATAATCTAATTCCCAAATTTGCCGTATCAATAAAACAAAAAATAGCCTAAATTACTATTCTGCTCTATGTTTTAATAAAATACCAGAGAATCTCAAAAATCTACCTGTACGGAGTTTCAAGAGCTCTGTAAGAGATATATTAATTTCAAATCCTGTCTATACAATAGATGAGTTTTTTGATCTCCATATTGAATGAAACTATTTTATAAGTACCTCAGTTTCAATTCTATTTCATCTAGTGATAATCTATCTAGTTAATTAGTAGCTGTGATTTATATTAAATATTATATTTTTATATTACTTAAAATGTCTAAATGTTTTTGACTGACTAGAAACAAATTTGTATTGTAATATGGTCAATTTATATTATTATTATTATTATTATTAAGCTCATCGAATAGCATGCGTTTGTTTTGAACAAAATCATATCAATTCGTCTATTATTGGCTTTCAGTTTTAGTTTCAGATGAGTTCTTCTTTAGTTTATGAACACCAGATGGCCGTAAACGTGTTTTCTGCATTTGGTGACCTGGAGACCGATAGCTGACTGTGTAATATCAAGAACTACGTTTGTAAGTGTCCTTTTTTTGATATTTTAGTGTAGGTCCTATTGCATTTTTTAATATCCTTGTTGTTAATTAATTGCCATGAACTTGTGTTAAAAATAAAGTACTAACTATAAGCGCTGAAGTCGAAATTGAAGATCCTTTTGATGATAATTTTTTAATCATTCTCACTACAGACGTAAAGAATAGTTTTTTATTTTATGTCAGACGTCAAAAGATTATATTTTCGTTTAATGAATTCAAGTAAACAGGTAAGATAAATCTAGGAATGTTTACTCAGCAATTAGTTTTGAAGAGGTTGATAAAGTAATTTGTCAATCATCATTTTTGTTAATATCTCATAATGATAAAATAAATGTTATTAAATTCGTAGGTGCAATTTATAATGTACCTTATAATGTTTTTAAGAATTTAATTTTTATCGTTTGATCTTCAGTAGAAACTAAAATTTTTCTGTTATACAGTGACTGTCGTTATATAATTTCTACATTTTCTGTCGTTCTACATTTTCTGTCGTTATACATTGACTGTCATTATAAATTTTCTACATATACTATAGTTATACATTTTATACACTGACTGTTGTTATATATTATCTAAATAGATCATATTAGTGTGTCGTCACATACATGTGCTGCCATCTGAGAGCTGAGTCCTTTGGAAGTTTTTGACAGGTTTAAAATACATGTGACATTACTTTTGTTACCTTAATTTTATGAATATCTTCAATTTTGGAGCAAAAAATATGTATTTTTGATAAATATATACTAATACATACAGTCCAGATACTTTATATTATAGAATAATGATTTTATAAATATATAAATAAGGATTCGAAGATATATTTATAGGTTACGTTTTTAAATAATATGAACGTCGAAATATCTTTAATATTATATCTTTTATATTATATTTATTTAATTAACACTAAGTAATCATTAATATTATGTATTAGAATGCATAATGGTGTATTGTTTTGCTCCAAATTGTGACCATTACAGCTACATTTTTAATTACAATTTTACAACAGCTACGTTTATTGGCAGATGAAAATGAAAAACAGTAATGGATAAAATAAAAACAACATATTGTTCCTTCAAACCATTTAGATATGGCATACACACTTATTGCTATGTTACTTGCCATAATAACGATTATTAACGTAAAATTATCAAAAACCTGCAAAATAATATTGTTCTACAAAAATAATGACATATTAAATTATAATGTATAAAATTCTTTAATAAATAAATATTGACTTGTAGTTTTGATGTGAAGCATTCTCTTACTTTGAAAACATAATTTATATTTCCAAAATACAATTTAACAAAAAAGCAACATGGTAAATTCAAATAAAAGGAATCCAACCGCGAGACGGCAGCACTGAATCCAATTTTGTGACGTAGTTACTAATATGGTCTATTGACTGTCGTTATTTATTTTCGGGCGATATACATCGACTTTCGTTATACATTTTCTACAGCGAAAGTCATTATACAATTTCTACATTTACTGTCGTTATACATTTTCTAAATTGACGTGATAAAATTTATATTGGATACAACAATGCCCGATGGCGGCGCTACGAGCGCTGTGAACAGCTGATTGAAACGAGTAATGTGAAAGTTGTCCATATTTGTTTACATGTTAAATCATCGATTTGCAATGGATAATAAACAGCTATCTTTATTAAATTATTTTAATTTTTTAAGTGCAACACCTTCTTCTAGGTGTGTAGTTGAAGGAAAAGAGTTGTTAAACGCCGGAAATCTTATGTTGTGCGGAATTTTGGACAAAAATGATGAGCATGTCGACATATGTGGGTTATGTTTACAAGAAGCAGTTTGAGAACACCACCTCACGAAGTCACTGGGAAATTAAAATTTAGTAATGATGTTGAAGTTTTAAATATGTCCTGCACATGTAAAGCAGGAACTACATGCAAACACATTTCAGCTATCCTATTATTTTGTGCCAGGTGGTTAACAAACCAAAATGAAAGAAGCCAAGATCAGGGCATTTATTGATTGTGAAATATTTGTTTTATCTTTTTTTTGTGTGGTTTCTGTTGGTTTTACTTTTTGTTCCAGAAACAATATATTGAGTATGGAAATATTAACCAGCACAGATTTAAAATGCCTGTGGTCTACTTTTAAGAAACCTGTCTTACAACAGTATGAACCGAAACCTCTGTTAGAAACTCCTTGCCTAAATAAATTGATTAAAAACAAAAGCAGGCACTGAAAGTTCAGTGAAAATGTATTAGAAAAGCTGCGTACAGAATTTGAGACCGCTTACCCTAATTCTGCATTAAAATTACCCGGGTAGATATTTAATTATGTTCGAGAAGGATTTTTATAATTTAGTGTTTGTTTTTTATTTAATTTGTTTAATAAATACTAGTTTGTTATTATCACTTCCACAGCACCAAATTTATTAACAGTTCACAAATTGTTTCTCATTTGGAAAATAGTGGAAGTAAATATTTTTGTTACTTCCTTTTCTAGAGTGACAGCCAAACACACACCAATTTGTGTTATAATAACTCATTATAACATAAAGTAATATAAAAAAGAATAATAATTGCTATCAAAAGTTAATATAACAAACAAACTACAACACTAACTTTTAAAAGCAATACAAACTACACGAGAAAACACATGTAAACAATAAACTATTACTCGTTTCGCTTAGTTCAGTTATAGTCCGCTTGGCGTCACTTCATAGCGCTGTTGAGCCCAATATTTTCTACATTGACTATCGTTCTACATTTTCTGTCGTTATACATTGACCGTCGTTATACATTCACTGTCGTTCTACATTTTTGTCGTTATACATTTTCTGTTGGTATACATTGACTGTCGTAATACATTTTCTACATTGACTATCGTTCTGCATTTTATACACGGACTGTCGTTATACATTTTCTGTCGATATACATTGACTTTCGTTATACATTTTCTACAGCGACTGTCCTTATATATTTTTTAAATTGACTGTCGTTATATAATTTCTACATTGAGTGTCGTTATACATTTTATACATTTTCTACTTTGAATATCAGGAGCATTTTACATACCAAATGTCATTTTTAAATTCTGCAATAATATCTACAATCTTCATTTTACTCAATCTTGCGGACGTATTATTTAGTCAAAAATAAAATTGACAACTAATGTCATAATAGTATTTAAATATTTTCTGACATCTGACATATCTTTTATTTATCAAACAATTGTTTTAACGCCATTCAAATAATTTGTCGAGTACTTAACAAAAGAATATCAAAAAATTGATGTGAAGTGTGAATTTTCACACATTTCAGGATTTCGCAGGTATTTATTAACTGTGTGATGATTATTTGGGATGCCAAAACAAATTTTATGTCAAAATACTTTTTTATGAATTTTAATTCGAGTGCCTAATACCATTATTTAAGTTTCTAAATATGTGCAGTATATTTTTTATATAGCAAGGTTCATTAAGATTTTGAAAATTGCGCCTATGGGTTCCATTGGTTGCTTAAATCATAAGCCTCGCCCTCTGCTACCTTCAAATATAGAATTAAATTATAATTTCAACACTTCCCACTGGCTATTAAATTTACGCTTTTAAAAATTAAATGCAACATTTACCAAAATATAACTAGAATTTTGACAAAATAAAAATGCAAAAAAAAAAAACTGAAAAAATAAAAATTGACAGGATTCGAACACAGTTTCTTACAGTAGTTTCAACTCACTAAGCGACAACGCTACCATTGTACTAAACAGGATCACTCGTTTACTAGGTTAAATAGTGGATTAAATATATTACATATTATACTTAAAAACACAAAAAATGCGTTATTTTCCGAAAACATAATCTGATCAAAAATTCCTGTCGTACTATTCCGGTTCACACCAATGTACATTACTGAGAATTTTTTCAGATTTTTAGTTTAAACCATCTGGGCTACAGGGTGTGGGACAAAATTTTTGCACAATTTTGGCAAAAATCGCCTCAAAATAATTTATTTTTCAAAAATAAAATCTTGATCGTTAATCCACATATCAAGGGCTTTCATTTGATACCCTACACAGAATTGTAAAGAAATATTTTTTTTTTTCGATGAGCATATATTTGTTTAAATGTTTAGTGGGGTATGTTTTTTAGATGTTTTTGTATTTTTCCTATGTGCGGGTCAAAGAGTTGTATAAGTATGCCAAATTTCAACTCTCTAGGTTTAGCCTTTTGGCTACAATTTTTACCGAACAGACAGACAGACAGACAGACAGACGACAAAATGACGGTATAAGGGTTTTTTGGTCATACCTACAAAACCCTAAAAATGAACAAGTTAAAATGTCGTAGATAAATTAACATTCTACCTATCCTTCCTTATACCTAACTTTGTCGTATTGTTTTTAATTGATCTCCACATAAAATATTAAGTTTACATAAAACTTTGTTTAATAACATCTTATATTTTTATCTTATCTTTGTTCTTATTTCTTTTTTTTTAATGTCTTAAAAATTTCCGTCAGCAGTTGAACTATGGCTAATAAAAAGCCAATGAACCATGCCTAAAATTGTGTCAATTTTTTAATATCAGCTAAGTACTAAGATAATAAGCAGGCATAAGCAGATAATAAGCATTTTTTTGGAAGTAAACCTCAAGCCAGTCGACGAAAACAAGTCTGGACAGGTGAGTGGACATTTTGCTTTCTTTAAAGAATTTGGGAGTGCACTGTATTACTAATTTGGTAAGTGTTTACAACATCCCACTTCACACTTGCGCATACGTCAAACACATGTCATTTGTTTAATATACAGAGATTCTAAACAAGTGGGACTGTGCAGAACTTTTATTTATGTCATTAAACTAGAAGATGGGTAGCTCGCTTCGCTCGGCTTCTTCTAACCAAACACTTACTAACCTAACCTAACCTAAGATAGTGTTTTTTCATTAAACTAGAAGATGGTTAGCTCGCTTCTAGAAACCATTGTTTTAGAGCCACTGGCAATTCTTTTATAACTGACAATAAACATTTTTTGGTTAAGGTTAATATCATTTTAAAGTGTCATTTTCTTTATATTTTGATTTTTTGTGTCATTCTTAATACAAATTTCCCATTTATTAATTTTTTTGTCATTGAAATATATAAAAAATAATAATTTAATTTTGACATACGGCATTCGTTTCCATGGTTTCATTGTTGGAATTTTAAATTGTGACATTCCAACGTGAAAAATGAAATAACCCAAGCAAGATCCCTTCTCGTGACAACCTAAAAGAACGAAATTCCCATTTAGTTCCGCCTAACCGTTTGGAACAGACTGTAACAATAATAATCTCTAAATTGATCAATATCGGACTGTAATTCCTCTGGCATCCTCTACTGTTATTAATAGATAAATTTCTTGTTACAGAATTACTAAGCATTGTTTACAAACAACAAACTTAACCATAACATCAGTGAAAATGTTATTAACAATAAGTTTTCTTGCTTACGTAGCAAGCTTCACTGTTGTGGCAGCAACTATAATAGTTATTTTTATAAAATACTCCCAAACCTACTGGAAGAAAAGAGGAGTGTATTCACCTCCTTCATTATTTCCATTTGGACACTTTAAGCAACTTTTCACAATGCAGATGACGATGGGTGCAAATTTAAAAGTATACTACGACAAATACAAACAAAAAGGACATAAATTTATTGGACTTTATGTTTTTCATCAACCATCTCTAATGATTTTTGATCCAACTTTAATAAAAACAATTTTAACGAAAGATTTCGAATATTTTACTGATCGAAATTTATTTGCGAACGAAGAAAGCGATCCTTTATCTGGTCATTTGTTTAATTTGAGTGGACATAAATGGAAAACACTACGTCAAAAATTAACACCCACTTTTACTTCTGGAAAATTAAAACAAATGTTTCCAACTCTTCTGGAATGTTCCAATGAACTATCAGATTGTTTAAATGAAGAAATTAAGAAACAAGAACCAATAGATATAAAGAAATATTTTGTTCAATACACTTCAGATGTTATTGGATCTTGCGCTTTTGGTATAGAATGCAATAGTTTCAAGAATCCAAATTCAGACTTCTTGAAGTATGGTAAAAAGAGTTTCAGTCCAAATACATTTGATTTAATTAAAACCTTTTTTGGCAACGTTTGTCCATCAATAGCAACCTATATAAAACTACGTATTACAAATATAAGTGTACATAATTTTTTTATGAATCTTGTAAAAGACACAGTGGAATATAGAGAGAATAACAATGTTTATAGAAATGATTTTATGCAATTGTTGTTGCAATTAAAAAATAAAGGTAAAGTGGATGATGAGCAAATTGATGATGGATCTAAATTGACTATAGATCAAATAGCAGCGCAAGTTTTTATATTTTTTCTTGCTGGATTTGAAACTTCTTCTACTACTTTAACTTTTTGTTTATATGAATTGTCTAAAAATTCTGAAATTCAAAATAAAACCAGAAATGAGATTGTGAGTGTACTTAAAAAGCATGGTGGCCAAATGACGTATGATTCTCTCATGGAAATGGCTTACACGGAAAGAGTAATATCAGGTAAGATAGATAGATAGATATAGGTCAGTCGTATAATCAACGCAGTTGGTCATTTTTCGTCATAACTTCAATGACAAATATTGTGGCGAAAAAATAACTAAATAGATTTTTTTTGTATGTGAATTATCTGTAATAGAATACGCCAACATGTGTCCCTGCGTAGGTGCGTGCTATGACGGCAAAAACAAATTTGAAGCGAGATTCCGAAATGTAACGAAATATTCCGAAGCTCGTCGAACTGTATATTGACATATAACGCGTGATAATAATAGTTGTTAATTGATATGTTTACACAAAAATAATATAAATTAAATTTATTAATAGCAGAAAAATAATTATTTTTAAAAATGTTTTGATGAAAATAAGTAAGAAAAATATGACTTTCTTTGCTTTGGTTAGCATACTCGCGTTTTAATTTGCAAATTTAGGTTCAATCCGCTCTCGAGGAAATTAATTATATTTTTTCTGTTTTTTTTTGCATTTATATTTTGTTTAAATGATTTTTTAAAAATTCTAGTTATATTTGGGCAAGTGTTGCATTTAATTTTTAAAAGTATAAATTTAATAACCAATGGAAATTGTTGAAGTTGAATAAATGAAATCATAGGGGCGGAGTTATGACTTAAAACAACCAATGGAAGCCATAGGCGCAATTTTCAAAATCTTAATGAAACTTGCTAAATAATATATATATATTTATATATATATATATATACTGCACATATTTAGAAACCTAAATAATGGCATTAGGCATTCGAATTAAAAATAATAAAAAAATATATTTTAACATAAAATTTGTATAAAAGTATAAATTTAATAACCAGTGGAAATTGTTGAAGTTGAATAAATGAAATCATAGGGGCGGAGTTATGACTTAAAACAACCAATGGAAGCCATAGGCACAATTTTCAAAATCTTAATGAAAATTGCTATATATATATATATATATATATATATATATATATATATATATATATATATATATATATATACTGCACATATTTAGAAACCTAAATAATGGCATTAGGCATTCGAATTAAAAATAATAAAAAAATATATTTTAACATAAAATTTGTTTTGTCATCCCAAATAATCATTATTCACTTACTAAATACCTGCGAAACCCTGAAATGTGTGAAAATGCACACTTCACATCAATTTTTAATTCATTAATTACTTTGGATTTTGAGGTACTCGGATATTTGCGTCGTCAAAGTTTTCTTGTATTTGTTATTATACCTCGAATTTTTTAACCCCTCACTTCTTTTTTGTGCTAGAATTTCCCTCATTCTGATATTTCTAGTGTCACATCTTGTTCCTCCGACCTCTTTCTTGATATTGGTAATAAGGAATTAGTTGAGTAGCCATTATGCTCACATCTTCTCCTTCTTTTTGCTTCTCATCTAGATTGCATCTTTCCTTGTATCTATTTTCTCTCTATTTTTGTCCAGCACTGAAACAGAATTTTTTTTCTGGATGTCTTAATGTCCTCTCTTCGAATGTAATGCCGATAAGCTTTTCATTATAACTTTACAGAGACTTTAAGAAAACACGCTCCAGTTATGTTACTTAGAAGAAAAGTAACTAAAGAATACGTTATACCGGATACTGATATAGTTTTGGAAAAAGGAATAAGTGTATCAATACCAACACTAGGAATACATGATGATCCTGAATTTTATCCTGAGCCAGAAAAATTCGATCCAGAACGTTTCACAGAAGAAAATAAGAAAACTCGTCCTGATTATACCTGGCTACCATTTGGGAATGGACCCAGGATTTGTATTGGTAAATTTATCTATCTATACTAATCTGGTTAAACCAGTGGTTTACAAGTTAGAGTACAAAGTTATATTTTTTCAAATGGGATTATATATATTTTTTATACCTATACAATAGCGTATTTTTTTCTGAACAATACCTCTTAAAACCCTACATATACCGATATAGGTAAGGTAGGTGCACCAAATATTCTTTTTTAAAATCGGTCCAGCCATTGTCATACAATATTGGACGTATATGATTTATTTATTCAGAAATCACTCTTACGGCAGAATAATGTGTAAGAAAGAGAACAATAGCGACTTTACAATGTCGTAGAAAAAGAAAGTACATAAGAGCTATGTCGTTGATGGATCGTAAAGTAATAAATGTGATATTCTATCTCTTTGTAGCACATAAAAATTAGAAAGAGACCAAAGTTAAGTTCAATTATTTTATTACCAACTTGCACAATTTTCATCTGTCTTTATTTAAACAGTGTTTAGTTTAGATATTGTTTAAAAAAATATGTTTCTGAATACATAAATAAATTAAACACTGTGTAAATTTTAAACAGTGTTTAAAATGTTGTCTCTGAATAGGCCTGTTATTTTGTAGGTATGAGGTTTGGCATGATGCAGACGAAAGTAGGTCTTTGTAGACTACTTCTAAACTACAAGTTCAGTGTGAATTCAAAGACTGTGGAACCTCTAGAAATGGATCCTCATAATCTCATAAATAGCGCCAAACACGGCATTTGGCTGAACGCTGAAAGGATTTAAATTACCTCAGAAGAAACAAGATTGGTTTATTTTAATGATTTTACAATTTTGTTAATTGTTGAGAAACTATTATTAATATTGTTATTGTTGTAATGTATATAGTGTATGTTTTAATAAATATGGTGTAAATATTGATATTAGTGCTAGTTTGACCATTTATTACCGACCGCCAACATATATAAGGGAGGTATTGTGATCATACCGATTTTGACATTTCGAGATTTCGATGGATCTCCACGAATTGAGGTCCCTACATAACGTTTTGACTATTTTTAGCATGATGTCTGTCGGTCTGTCTGTCTGTTTGTACGTCCGTCCGTCGGTCTGTGTACACGTGCAGAGCAAATTAGGCTAAAAAGATTTTTATGAAACTTCATATTTAAGCTTTTGCCATCAATGGCACGAGTTGATCAACTTTTGGTAAAAATCGGTTGACTAGAAATGGGAGTTCACTCGTGTCAATTTTAAGATTTTGGCGAATATTTCACAACAGAGACATATTTCGAAAAAATATACGAGGGATGTTTCCAAAGTTCTGGGAATTTAGCTATAATTTTTATTATTTTGTTAATTTTCGTCAATATTACAATGTAGTTTTTCAACATAATCTCCATTTAACTGAATACATTTATCCTAACGAGAAACTAATTTTTTTAAGCTGTCCTCAAAGAACTTTCCTATTGAGTTCTGTTCTGGTCCCAACAGCCTTGGCACCCATCGCGGCAAAACCTTGGTAACGCCCAAACAATCATGCAAGATGTCATGAACTTGTCGTATACCTATCCCTAGGGGCACACTAATTTGACGAATACTCATTCGCATGTCCTCTTTCAGTAGGTCTTCGACGGCAGTAATGTTTTTTTCATTTACCGACGTGCTTGGGCACCCACTGTGTGGATCGTCTTCTAGTGATGTTCTACCGGTTTTAAAACGATCGATCCACCGATAAACAGTACTTTTTGATTCTGCAGACTCACCAAATACTCCTTGCAGACGCTGAATATATCTGGTGTTTTCACACCTTTCCACAAAAAGAAAATTATTGCTCTTTGAGATTTTGCTGCGGCTACCATGGTTACAAAAACAGTGCTATGAAAACGCGTCTATATCAGTCGAACACCTAAATCAGACTGAACAATATTGCACTAGATAGTTGCATAAACATGCCAAGACTTGTCTGGCACCAATAACATTGCCTATAAGTTCTGCGTAATTTAATTATAGCACAATTCCCAGAATTTAGGAAACATCCCTCGTATTTAACAAAAGTTGCTATAAAAGCAATAACTAAAAACTTTTATTTGAGACATTTTTTGATAAAGCAGCATTAATTAAACAAGTACTTTGTGATGGAGGTCGGTCCTGTGGTGGCCACAGCTGATTTTTTAGAGTGTACTCCTCTAAAATGATATCTAAAGAGATACTAATGAAAATTTTTCCTACTAAAAATTATATTTCCCATATTAAATAAAAAGCTACCTGCTAGAAGTCACAAATAATTTTGTCTAAAAAATTCTGAATTTAATTTAGCAAACTGTAATCGCATATCTCTAAGTATGTATTTGGTAGGTGATAAGATAGACTACTATTTATAGAGCAATTGCTTCGTCAGCAAGACAGTGCATCTGGAGCCGACCCGGTAAGTTGATTTAGTGGTATTTTTTATTTGCATTTTTTCTTTAACTAATTATTTAACTGAATTAAGTTATATAATATAGATCAGTGTTACTCAACCGGTGGTCCACGGACCACTGGTGGTCCACGGACCACTGGTGGTCCACGGACCACTGGTGGTCCTCAGCAAAATTTTAGTGGTCCGCGAAAGGCGTATGAATAATTATTTTTGAGATTTTTTGTTATTTTTTTTATGATCTTTTGTTCATTTTCTGTGATTTTTGTTCATTTTTCAGTGATTTTTCATTTTATTATATATCTGTGTATTCTCTACATAACAAGTCTTAACTAAAATATAAATCTGATTTCTACCTGTCGGTTTTGCTTTGTTTTGGAATCAACAATTTTCCTATTATTTTCTTTTTCTTTAATTTCTTTTCTCCTCTCCATTACCTCTTTCATACATGTGTATCCGCAGCCATTTCCGTTTAAAATATCTCTTGTTCCTTCTTTGCTTCTCATTTCTTCACATCCTTCCAGCATATGTTCAATCGTCTCCCTTTCTTCTCTGCACATTCTACATCGTTTATCCTCCTCTTTTAACAAAAATTTGTTCGCCTTTTCTTCATTCCCACATCTAAACCTTGCAATTATTCTTTTTTTTTCCCGTTTCTTTTAGATGCAGCAGTCTTTGCATGTTCCAATTTTTTTTTTGTACTTATTATTGTACTTTGTTTCATTCATTCTCTCGCTTAATTCTTGTTGCTGTATATCCTTTATTCTTTCTACCATCTCCTGCATTCCATGTCCACTTTCTCTTTTCCTCCGTACTTCTTCTGTTGAAAAGCCTCCGTATTCATCTACTTCTACTTCTTTTTATCTCCTATTTTGATGGTTTGAGGGTTTTTTTTTGTTTAATAGTACATTTATTTTTGTGGTCCGCGGTAGAAAATCAAATATTTTACTGGTCCGTGGTACATTTCGGTTGAGAAACACTGATATAGATTAAGCTTGACGCTATTTTTCATATTTTTGCAAATCGTATAATACAGAATATTTCTAAACATATTGCTAAACAACGATGTACGAAACCGGCAATTCATTATCATCTTGATAATTTTACTTGAATGTCTCTTACGTAATTTTTAGTATATCAAAAATAAAACCAATAAACTCTTATACTATCACTAATATGTTTATTCCAGTGGTATTCAACCTTTGTTCCGCGGAACCCTGGGGTTCCATGGAATGTTTTCAGGGGTTCCGCAACTTTAATTAAATGGTTTTATTCTGTTTTTTAATGACTTGGTTACAATGATTTTGGTAAATTTTGAAAATTGAATAATTTTAAATCTGAGGATGCTACAATTTTTTTAATCACCATTTTCGTCATCAGTAGGTCATATTTTTTCCAAAACAGCTAATTTTACTCAACAAAAAGTTCAAATTTTTTGAGTAGTGATTATTATTTACTTCTTATATCTCCTATCATTTAAATATGTACTTTGTACTGTATTATTGGATTTTATGTTTATAAATTTCTGTATTACTTTGATTTTTTATTCGATTCAATATTTATTTATAATTTGCATTAAAAATTATATTAGGTAGGTACCTACTGTATTATTTAAAAAGTAAAATAGTATAGTATACCAACATTTAAAAAATATTGAAATATCAATTTTGATCAAGAAATTTAATAGTTAACATCTAAATTATTTTAAAACGTTTTAAAATTAAAAAAGACAGCCTATGGGGGCAAAAAGCCACAATAGAATTTAAAAGCAAAAAAAAAAAAATAATTTATTGTGTGGTATCAAAAAAAGTTCTTAAGACGTAAATTAAGAAACGATAAATAGTTTTTGTAATTCGTTTTATTTTTTTTTGACACGACCAAAAATGTGCTAAAAAAGTTCTTTTCCCGCACCCTTTTACCTAAAGGGGTTAAACTAAAAATCTGAAAAAATTATAGATAATATATATTGATCTGAATCGGAAACGTACGAGAGGAATTTTTGATCAGATTTTGTTTTTCAAAAATATGGTTGTTTTTGCGTTTTTGACAAAATTAATTATTTTTTTAATTTACGGTTAAATTATGGCTAATAATGTTGTGGATTTTTTGTATTTATAAATAAGATAGTGCGTGTATTTATTAAATTAAAAATATTTAAAAAACATTTTTTTTTAATAGTTGCGAACTGAGTTACTCACACCACACTACACTCTACACTGTAAAATATTTCTTATTATCTAATGAAGACTTAAATACGAAGCAAATGCAGAAAAAAACGCTTTGATATTTGGCAAATTATTTAAATTTTGTTTAAAAAAATTAAATGTAAGCTCTTAGTTCTCAAATAACGAATAAAAGTAATTATCAAAAAAACTGTTGATTTTGATGTGATAAATATACCTAGACATCCAGTATTATGTTGGCTTCTTACACTTATTAAATACCTACATCCCTGAAATGTGTGAAAATTCACACTTCACTTCAATTTTTTGTCTATAAACTGTTTATTGTCATAGGCTACCAGATAGATATAAATATTTGTTAAATCCCACTTTTTATTTTATGTTAAGTAAAAAATAAAACCTTGTATGCACCATTGGCGTTACTGGATGATTACGCCCATCGAGCTACATCCATCCTTCGAGGACCTCGGGCTGTATTACATCGCTCTCCGGGCGTTATCATCTTAGTACCACCCTTGGTGCATAAATAGCTATTAGAGAAAGTTTAGCACAACGTTTAAAAAATATTCAGAATTTAAAAAAATTTTAATTAAGTTTTTTTTCAGAAAATTCAACAAAATGGGTATCGCTGCTTGTCTTCCTTGCATAGCAGGCTGCACTGCTTTATTAGCAGTTGTTTTGGCCATATTTTTAAAATACAAACACACTTTCTGGGCAAGAAAGGGTGTATTCTCACCACCATCAAATTTAATATTTGGTCATTTTAAAGAAGCTATTCAAATCATTCATCCAGTACCTGTACTAGTAAAGAAATTTTATGATAAATATAAGCCATTGGGTCACAAATTCATCGGCCTTTACGCATTGCATAGTCCAATGCTTGCAGTATTTGATCCAGCTTTAATAAAAACGATGTTCACGAAAGATTTTGAATATTTAACGGATCGAAATATATATCATAATGAAGAAAGTGATCCTTTATCTGCTCATTTGTTTAATTTGACTGGGATGAAATGGAAGAAATTGCGGCAAAAATTAACACCAACATTTACATCTGGAAAACTTAAGCAAATGTTTCCAACCCTTCTGGAATGTTCCAACGCACTTGATAGCTGTTTAAACGAGCAAGTAGCAAAAGGAGAACCTATTGAAATTAAAAAATATATGGTTCAATACACCACAGACATTATTGGATCATGTGCTTTTGGAATAGATTGTAACAGTTTTAAAAACCCTGATAGTGAGTTTATAAAGTATGGACGAAAAATCTTTACACTCAGTGTATTTGATAGATTTAAATTCTTCTTCGCAAATCTTTGTCCGAACTTTGCCAAGTATATTAAACTTCGTGTTACCAATTCAGGTATTCATAATTTCTTTATGGGTCTTGTAAAAGATACTGTAGAATATCGAGAACAAAAGAACGTTACAAGAAATGATTTTCTGCAATTATTATTGCAGTTAAAAAATAAAGGTAAAGTTGATGGAGATGATAAACCTGTTGGTGATGATACCAAATTGACTCTGGATCAAGTAGCAGCACAAGTATTTATATTTTTCCTTGCTGGATTTGAAACATCGTCTAGTACTTTAACATTTTGTTTGTATGAAATATCAAAAGATTTGGAAATTCAGAAGAAAATGAGGAAGGAGATTATTAATGTTTTGGCAATGAATGATGGCAATATAACTTACGATGCACTAATGAATATGCCTTATATTGAAAGAGTTATTCAGGGTAAGTTATATATTATAAAGCAGCGTTCATAGCTCTTAAATTAGTCGATTATAGACTATGATTTATGCACTGTTGATTGTCAATAACAAGTTTGTCATATGGTAATGCGAGCAATCATTCAGAGCTCTAAATTTAATACTTTATATTAGGTGTACCGGAAAGTTTTTTCGTTTATTTGGTATTATTAAAATAGAAACAAATCGAAAGAAAAAAAATGTACTTTATTGAGTAAAATAGTTACCATTGTGATCTATAACACTCATTAACAAGAAAAAAGATTCCCGATTTATAAAATTCCTGATTTTTTTAAGGAAAAAAATTGTTCAAGGCTCATTTTAACATGGTTCTTATCTCTAAGTGTATCTCTACAAGTATCGATATACAATACTATATGCTTTCTCTGTCTATATCATTATAATTATTTGCATACCCATAGTAACGTATAGTGAAGCAAGTTGACAACTAACCTTCCAAATTATTTCAATAAAAAACAAAGCATTAGAAAGAAACAGCATGATTCGTAGATATCTTAACTAATTTGAGCATGAAAATAAATTTACAGCAGTACTCAAACAAACAAAATTATTAATTTTAAGGTAATAATTATAAATAAGGAAAAACTTATACTCATACGTAAATTTTGGATTATAATTTGTTGTTTAGTTAAATTAAATTTTTATGTTTCCCCTAAGTACAAAGTAATAAAATATTAAGTAAAAATAGTTTTATTCATATAATATATTGCTACAAGTTGTATTGAAATGTTTATTTTTATTTTTTAAATAAGTCACTGTAATGCATGATATCGTCGTCATCTGAACTATCGCTGTCATTTCTTGTATTTATTATTATTGGATTAATATCATCAACAATCCTTTCCCTTTCCCACCATTAATTTATTAAATTTTCGAATTTTTTAACAGATTTTGCCCAAGTTTCACAACTAATTTGATCACAGGCTACTTGTCACATTTTCAAAACTTCGTTATCACTATATCCGTTTTGACCAATATGTCTATCATAATATTTTTTTGTTATACCCCAAATTAGTTCAATGGGTTAAACTGGCAGTGTTAAGGAGGTAATCTTAGTACTTCATGACCATACGTTTGTACCAATGTATCAATAAAATAAACTGGTTCAGATTTTAATTTCCTTCGTTTTCTCGTGACTTTGTTAGTGAGAAGTTCAGATTTATTACATTTTATAATTCTACGCATTGTTGATTCCGAAATCTTTAAGGCAGCTACTACTCTTTGACAGACACAAGGTAGAGGAATAAGTGACCCACTGTTATCTTTTTCGGAATTAAAATATCCCAGCAGATTTAAAATTAAAGTTTGTGAATTTAATAACTGACCGCAAGATCTATTAATTGATATTATTTACAGACACTGACAGCTAAGACAAATAACAAAAAACATTTTTAAAATCGCTGTAAAATGGTAAATAGATTTTTATATGAATGCATTACTTGATACATACATCTAACAGTCACCTATCAGCAATCCGACTATAGTCGGAGGGTGAAATGTCTGATGAGTAGGGTGGGTGTGTTAGAACCTCCCAATCAAGCTCGGAATTTTTTTCACGTATCTATTTTTGATGAATAAGGTCAGGCATTGTCGCCTTGAAGAATAACTCTTCTTTTATTCACAATTTCTGGCAGATTTCTGGTCAAGTTCTGATTCAGTCGATACAATTGTTCACAGTAGAGATCAGAATTAACGACCCGGTTTTAACATATCATAATAAATTATTCCTTTATAGGGCCTTCCAGCTCGAAGTTCATCATCCAAGCATAAATTTCCTGATTTAAATTTCTTAAACCACTGTTAACATGTGCGTACACTTAGTTTATCACCATAAACAAATGTTTTATGTAGCAACTGTAGCAGATTTTTTTGTACTCATACAACATTAAACAGCACAAAAAATGTTTTGATGAAAATTCTTCCGCCATTTTAAAATGCAAGGGTTTAAAATGAAACGAAAACAATAATTAGGTACTCAAGATTACAGAGTTTAATCAAAACGCAAAAGACGTCTGTTTAATTCAGCGAATAAGTCGTGACTAGTTCGCATACTGTACTAATAATAAAAACGAAAAAACTTTGCGGTACACCTAATACGTTGTCGGTTATCGATAGTTTTCCAAACTTTGTAGCTATAGCTCAGTCGCTGAAACAGTGCAGTTTGTCATTTTGCGTCATATCTTCAATGACAAACTTAGTGGCGAAAAAATAACTAGATAGATTTTTTTTGCATGTGAATTATAGACTAATATTGCTCCTTACTCTTTTATTTTACTAAGGCCCGGTCTTTCCACCTTCAGATAAAGTTCCAGGTAACTATCTGACAGATAAGGTTATTTTTAACTTCATTTGCTGAGTAAATGTCATCTCTTCTTTCTATACAAAGGTATTTATCAGATAGTTATCTAACGGATAATGAGACGGACGTATTAAATTCACTGACTGGTATTGACATTTATTCAGCAGATGAAGTTACAAATAACCTTATCTGTCAGATAGTTACCTGGAACTTTATCTGAAGGTGGAAAGGACCGGGCCTAAAACATACCTTTTGAAGTTATATTTAGTTTGTGTTCGTTAGTCATTTTGAAGATTTACAAATTTTAAAAGTGTTTATTTAATATAGGGACATGTGTATTGGTATCCCTGAATAAAACGATGTTACCATTTGTCATTTAATAATACGTCTGTTGTGTTAAATATAGTACTTTCTAAAAACCTTTTTTATTTAGTTTGTTGTTTATTTAGCAGTTTTGTGTTTAGTTATATATTTTCTTATTTGATTTTGTGTGTACTGCATAGTTTTTAGGTTATATTCAACGTATTTTTGGATCACATCAGTCCTTTGTAGGACTATTTTGCCTATTAGAATAGTTTATTTGTTTCTATTCTGTTCTTATTCTTATATTTTCATTTCATTTCGATACAAGTGACAGCGTACAAATATTACATTCGTTAAATAGATAAATGTAAACGTACTAAACCTGACGTCACATTTTTTTGTGACGTTTCAAGTGACGCAACTGCACTGTTTCGCTGATTTCCCTAATTTAAAGAGCTCTAAACGCAGCTAAGAAATATAAGTTGTAAAGTTAATTTTGGTGACTCAGTAAATTGAGTTCTCGTAATTATATAACGCCTTTTTTCAGAAACTTTACGAAAACATAGTCCAGTAATGATGTTAAGAAGACAAATAACGAAAGATTACGTTATTCCTGATACAAACATAGAGTTGAAGAAAGGATTAGGTGTAGCCGTTCCAATTATGGCATTGCATTACGATGAAGAATATTATCCAGATCCAGAGAAATTCGATCCAGATCGGTTCACAGATGAGGCCAAACAGACACGTCCTGACTTTACCTGGCTTCCATTTGGAGATGGACCCAGAATATGCATAGGTAAGATGAAGAATAAACGGTATTACGTTTGTATATAATTTATACAGTAAATTTATTTTTTAATGCAACATGTACTATGTCATTACCATGGATACAGTTTTTGACAGCAATATAAGTCGTGTTCATTTGCATTTGCAACATAGACAATTAGTGTGTATACTTTTGTGTGTATACAGATGAAGAAAAAATAATGATGGTAACTTGGTATAACTCCCGAATGAGTTTAAGAGAAGTTTCTGCTGTATTTAGTGCAACTTATCCAGATCGGCCAATACCAAATCCCTCTACAATTTCAAGACTAGTTAATAAATTTCATCGCGAAGGATGTCTTAAGTCAAAACATAATAAAAAAAGAACAACATCCCACGTGCTTACAGAAGTGAAGCAGTTGGAAATATTATTACATGTGGAAGAAAACAATCAAAATACTTTAAGATCAATTGCACAAACCGTTGGTGTCAGTATTGGATCTGTTTTTAACTTCTTAAAAAAAGAAAAGTTTCGATCATACAAATTTCAAAATCATCAAGAATTGTTATAAAGGGACGCAGCAATACGTATGGATTTTTGTTTTGAAATGTTTGAAAAAATTAATTCCGACCCAAAAAGGCTTCAAAGAATTTTATTTACTGACGTAAAGTATTTCAATACTTTCTTACTATTTCAAATATTTCCCCAGTACTTCAACTTTCCCTAGTATTTCAAATATTTCCCTAGTATTTCAAATACTTTCCTAGTATTTGTAGTCAGTCCTAGTACAAGTTGTAATTAAGTGTATGATATAATTGCAGGTATGAGATTCGGCATGATGGAAACAAAAGTAGCACTGTGTCGACTTCTATTAAACTACAAGTTTACTCTGAACCCGAAGACCGTGGAGCCCCTGGAAATGGACCCGCTCACCTTTGTCAAGAGTGTCAAGGAAGGAGTCTGGTTAAATGCTGAAAGAATATAAAACGTCATTGACAAGAAATAAATAATACATATTTTCAACAATGTTGAAACAACTATTAATTATTAATGTTTTGTAATATCTGTTATGGTATCTGTTCTAGTTTTTTTAATATAAATTTTTATTTATAATTTTAAATATTGTATATAAATTCGAAATTTTATATGTTTTTTTTTTTATTTTCTCATCTTCATAATTATTTATGATTAGAAAACCATATCTGATGTTTCAGATGACACAGAATCATCTGAAACATCTGGTTTTAGCCATACAGAATGTTAAGTTGAGATTAAGGGGGGGGGGGGTATGGTCAGAGCAGCACATTTTATACCCAAGTTCAAGATTTTTTTTTAGAAAACTGTTAATAGTAACTTGATTGGGATAATACCGACAGTAAAGAACAACCTTTGAAGAGTATCCAAAAAAATTTTTATTGAAAAATATCGAAAATTAAGCTCGTGACATGAATTTGAAATTTTCGTTCAGGACAAAGAGTTGATTTGCGGTGAGACACATAACTAATGACTGGATCATCTAAAACGAAAAAACCAAAAATATTTCGTTAGTTTATGAGTTTCTTGAGGTAACGCTGTCTAGTTTTTTCAAATATCTAGATTATTTAATTTTTGGTATAAGTTTGAAGTCAAAAAAACGAAAAAAACGGAAATTTTTTTTTCGAAATTTCGGTTTTCAGTTGTAAAAAAATCCATAAAAAAACAATACAGCAAAAAAAAAATATATCTCGACAGCGTTACCTAGTAAATTGCCTATAGAAATAGTGTGCAAAATTTCAGAAAGATCGGTCGAGTAGTTTTCGAGTTACATGTCTCACCGACTTGAAAAATAAAATTCTTCAAAAAATTACGAAACACGTGTACCCTAACTGCTCGATGAAATGAATGTATACTACTACAAGTCACATATATAAGTGTTTTTACACAAATATAGCACATACAGGTGTGTGGATAGAGTGGGAAGACTCTACTATTACGTATATGAGAGCTGCGCGCGGCTAATAAAGCAGCGTTCTGAAAGGAACGCTATAACACGCGATTTGCGCGAAAATATGAATTTGAGTTATTTGTATTGTTAAGCCGATAACTTCGTTAATTTTGCTCGGATCGACCTGAAATTTTGTATGGACACTCCTGAGTCAATATACAATCGATTAAAAAAAAAAAAAAAAAAAACGGTTTTCTGACCATACCCCCCCCTTAAGGGAGACATGAAACCATGGAGTTCTTCCTGCAGGATTACATTTTAAAAATCTCCGGGTACAGATAATTGAATTACAAAAACCGCTATAAAATTCGAAACAAGCTCAAAGGCTGCAACTCATAAATAACAGCTGCATAATATTAAGTTGCTATCCCTCCCTCTCTCCGATCATTAGGTATTGGACAATGCGAGCAGTTCTAGTATTTTTTTATTAAACTCAGTATCGACAAATGTATGTAACATTTCATTAATAATAATTAAACATAAATCTGGAAATGTCAACACGTGTATGATAAATATGGAAGCTGGAGAGATATGTACAGATGAGATGGGTTATAATTAAAAATTATAATTAAAAAATCAAAGCGTAAGAGCAATTAAAAGAGCAAACAAACATACTTAATATTGCATGGACGCCGAAGAGGAAGCAAAATAAACTTTGTTGCTATTTTCAATTAAAAAAAGTCATGGTTATAAATCAGGTTAAGCATGGACCAAAATTTGTAGTTCAGAGGTCAGAGCTGCTAGGCGACAAATCAGTAGGAGAAGACCATTGCTTTCAAGCCACTGCTGCGCAACCATGCCATAACTGGTCTGATCTCGAGGGCAAAGCAATATAGCAATTTTCCTATAATTTTAATATCCTTTTCTCACGACCAAGTGTAAAAACGACTTTATTTGCCACTTTATTCCCTAGAGAAATTTTTGAACTTAATTCCTTCAATAAAGAATGTAATTTTCTAACCTCTAATGTCTGCAACCGGCTTTATGTTTTAGTGTTGACATATGGCAATAATATTCAGTTGATAAACGTTTGGGTTTGTAAGAATAAAATCGAGTTTATCTGATTCGAATATGTCGAAAATCATTTCCAGGAAGTTCTCATTTTCTGTTTTTGAAGAAATCAGCCGCTGAAGCTCATCAAATACTCGTAGAATCTTATGGTGAAAGTACTCCCACCGATAAATCATGCAGAGAATGGTTTCGACGTTTCAAAAGTGACGATTTCAGTGTCGATGACAAACCTCGTCCAGGTCAGCCGAAGAAGTTCGAGGACGAGGAATTGCAGGCGCTAATCGATCAAGATCCGTGTCGATCGCAACATGAGCTCGCGCAATTGTTGAAGACATGGGCAGCCATGGGAAAGATTTACAAAGAAGGAAGATGGGTACCGTACGAACTGAAAGAAAAAGACATCGAGAGGCGCAAAACCATGTCTGAAATCTTGCTTGCCAGGCAAAAAAGAAACGGTTTTTTGCATCGTATTGTTTCCGGAGACGAAAAGTGGATATATTTCAATAATCCCAAACGAAGGAAATCCATTTGCGACCCAGGAAAACCATCCGCATCGAGACCAAAGCGGAATATTCACGGCAAGAAAGTAATGGTCTGTATATGGTAGAACCAGAAGGTGTAGTGTATCATGAGCTATTAAAGCAGATCCAAACTATCAACGCTGAATTTTATCAACAACAATTGCTCCGTTTTAGCAACACATTGAAGAATAAGCGGCCGGAATATGCAAAGAGACACGACGTGATCCTCCAGAATGATAACGCTAGACCACATGTTGACAAGATTGTGAAGGCCACCTTGGAAGCACTTGGCTGGGACGTTTTACCTCACCCGCTGTAATCATCAGACATTGCTCCATCAGATTATCACTTGTTCAAATCGATTGCACATGGGCTTTCTGGTCAGCACAATTATGAAGAAATAGAGAAATGGCTCAATGAATGGATCGCTTCGAAGGACGAGTCGTTTTTTCGTCATAGAATACAACAACTGCCAGACAGATGGGAAAAAATAATAGCACGCGATGGCAAATACTTCGTATAGTGTATTTTTTTTATGTTTTTTTACAAGAGTCTTTTATGGAGGAAAAAAATGGACCGAATTAATTCACACAACTTTTAACTATTAGCTTTTTCTATATAATCTATTATAATTGGACGAACCAATAATATATAACCAATAAAACGAACCATCATTGATTTTAATATCTCTGTAAGAGTACGCCTATGTCCTCATAAATTATATCTTGTTATTCAACAATAACCGAGTCCTCATTTTGTCCAGTCAATTATTATTACACCGCGAACTGCATGAATTTTAAAATAGTACTTTGAAATTCATATACAGTTCAAACAGTTCAAAGTTTACTCATCCAAAATAAAAACTTTCAACACGTGCATTTACGTTCAGTTATAATTAATTTAAACACAGTACTGCACTCTCAATAAACCAATAACTTATTTACGACTGATCAAGCTCTATGAAATATACAAAACTGATATTTGAAAATCTCTACTCCACAATCTGAATCACGTTAATCTTCGTGGCATAAATCTATATAATTTTCTGCAAAAATCATCAGGTATATTTTCCCATTTTGGTGCCTGCGAGTTTTTAACTGTCTAGGTAATTTTTGACACAGAATCCAAAATAGCCGTCAGATTTGGTCTATTAGATCTAGTTTTTGAGATACGCTGTATTGGCATCTTTTACAATAAAATATCTTATTTCTTAACTTGTGTATTTTTCACGTTATTACCGTTACCATTTGCTCCAACTGCCAGTTACAAACACAAAAGAGACAAAGTAAGGTATTTATTTCACAAAGTAGATAAATATACATTCATTACTTATCACTTAAAAATGTTCTTTTGTACGACTTTCTAGCATTGAGTTTACCAGAACAGTCTTTCTGAAGACTCCAACAGTAGTAGGCCATCATGTGGCTATCTTATCTTCCTTGATATCTATCTTCCATAGTTTTATGTCCTGATGGAATCTTTCCCTCGGTTCTTTACTAAAATCACCTAGGTTTTCTGGTAAGTGGTCATAATACAACCGAGAATATTAAAGTTGGAAAGCATATTTTCCACTAATTCTCTGCCTTATGATTTCCAAGAAAATTTTGTACTACTTAAATAAATGAACACCAAGAATTAGATTCAATCTCGTTCATTGATGTGGTTGGATTGGATTGTGGATCTTCAGTAGGTTGCCTTATCTGAGGACCATCAAAAATTCTGGCTTTCAGAAACTTACGTGTGAAGTAGCCTACACAAAGTCCATCTCGATTTAAAGCCTTCAAAAATTGCTTCATAAGCCCAAATTCGATATGCAAGGCTGGAAATATAATTTTCTTTCTCGCAACCAAAAATTCGTTGACAACTATTTGTTTTTCTTGAATTATGATATTTCTTAATGGAAATCACCCAATTTCTGTTAACCCAGTGCTGATCCTTAGCTCTGCTGTCCCAAAGACATAAAAAACAAGGGTATTTTGTATATCCACTTTGCTGTCCAAGGAGGAAGTTTACCGTTTTTAGATAAAAAACTAAAATCAATTAGTCTGTATCTCAAAAACTAGTGCTGCTACGAAAAAGAGTCCGGTATTTTTGGAATCAGCACATCAAAAATATCCAAAATCAGATCTTTGAAAAAATATGCACACTAGATTAAAAAGGTGTCCTATATTTTTTTTGTCCTTAACTGTACATTTATTAAAATTGTGTGAGCTACTGGTACCAACATTAATCTTTAAACTGTATCAAAGGAGCTCCTGATTTATGATTGTTTATCTTGGCTCTTAGTCTAAGTGAATATAAAGCATCGTAGATTTCAATGGTTTATAGTAACGGTTTTAATTAGTAACAATGAGGAATTTTACTTGGCTGTATTATCACAGAGAATGCCTAATTTCCACTGAAAACTTTCGTGTAAGAGTTTCGGATCTAATGTGTATAACTTAATTAAGTGTAACTATATAACAATGTTTGGTTTATAATTCATCTCCGTACTTTATGCTACATTAAATAACAATTAATAATTTCTTAGATGTACATGGATTAGAGAAACAGCCCTGTTGCTGATTGCCCAGAGCATATATTAGGGCAGTGATACGCAAGTGGTAGGCCGCGGGTCTAAGTGGCATTTTAACCGTTATTTGGTGGCACTTGCCTTTACAAAAAAGTATGAGAGAGTTTTTGCAGACAGTATAAATAACTAACGTAAAACGCGAAACATTACGTCAAATAAAAATCATAGTTTTTTTTAGAGGTATAGAACTTTAAAATGAAATAAAACACATGCCGACAGGCGTAGCGTAGTGGTAACACATGTGCTGTGCGTTGCTAAGGTCTCGGGTTCAAATCCCGTTCAGGCATGGAATTTTCTCAAAAATAAAAATTGTCCAGGCTAATTGCCGAAGCAGCAAAGGCCGTTAAAGGTGTCATTGTAAAGCTAATTTAATGTACTTTTAGGAAAAAAATATAAAATTATCGATTCTCTATGCTAGATCAAAAGTTGACATTGATGATCATTTCCGATGAAACCGGAAGTGCCTCAGAATTCTTATAGTAACTTTTAGATGGGCCTTTTTGTCTAGTTTAACTTTTTTTCTGAAGATTTTTTTTATTTTTACAAATAAAGGAGATTTTCGGGGTGCCCCGTTTCAAATAAACACCCTGTATATATATCATTATATACAGACGATTCCGCTTAATTGGGCCACCGCTTAGTTGGGGCAGCCGCTTATTTGGGCCAAATCTCAAAGAACAGAAACCAAACCAAGGAACCAACAGTAAATTTATATGTTTAATTGGGACAACATTCCGCTTAATTGGGACAGTAAATTTAAGATCACAGTACATATTATGTTACACATATTTTCAAGAAAAAATATGTACAAAGTATTTAATATTACAGCGTTATTTTATGCAGGAAGGAAATGGAGGGAGCCCTACATCCGCACTGAATACCTGTGCTGATTTTGTAGAAGTGAAATGTTACAAAAATAAAAGACAGAATACACTTGACGCATTTTTGCATTGAATTAAATTGTATGTACCTATTTATTATTTTATTTTGGAATTTATTATTATTTTTTCTTAAAAGTTTATATTTTTTGGTTATATGTAATTTATAGTTTTGTGCAAGAGTTTATAAAATAATATTATTGAAAAAAAAATATGCATTGTTTAATTTTATGTGAAATTTGCTTAATTGGGGCAGCCGCTTAATTGGGCCAAAATGCCTAAGCCCCGATGTGTCCCAATTAAGCGGAATCGACTGTGCATATTTTTTAATTACAATGTTATTCTATTTAAAAATTTGTTTAATTTGCACTCCTTTAAAAACAAAACTATTTTTAAATATTCAAATATTGTTTTATTTATATTAATTATTAATAAATATGAGTAAAAACAATCCAAAATATATGGGTCCGCCAAAATATTTCCTTTATAAAAGCTTTCAAAGTTTCCGAACCACTGCAACAGTTGATTTAGTTATTTTATTCAAGAAATTGATATTGATAAGGAATGATCACAGTCAGATTGATTCGGTCTCATAACTTCAAACATGTCTATTTTATTATTTAACCTCATTTATATTGCCAACTAAATTACGTACTTTGGAGGCTAAAGACTTCAGGATATATTATTATAATATATTGTACATCATATTATTCATCATAATTCTTGTTTTAAATCAATCGTTACGTCAAAAATTCAATGGATCTCCTGCTGTTAAAAGAGTTTATAGTATGAGACAGTGATTAAGTATTTGTTGACGAACGTAAAGTTGTTTACTTATATGTGTATTTTTAATAAAGTTTAAGGAATCCGCTAATATATTTCCAGTATGTTTATCTCTATATACCTGCATATACGAGGGATGCCTTTTATATTTTGGGATTTGAGATAAAAACAATTATTTATCAACAAAAGTGCATTTATTGTTTTTTAAAATATTCTCCATGAAGATCAATACACTTTTTCATGCGTTTCAACCAATTTTCGAAGCACTTTTTCCACTCCGATTGAGGCTCCAAAACATGCATATTGAACGCATCAACCGCTTCTTCAGGTGTCAAAAAACGTTGCCCTCGCAATTTATTCTAGATATGCGGGAGTAAAAAGAAGTCATTGGGTGCCAAATCTGAACTATATGGCGGATAACCCATCAAATCGACGTTTTGAGTGCTCAAAAAGTCACTTGTTGAGCTCGATAAAATTCCATTGATCCTCTTAAGGATTCCACACACCAAAGCGGCCGCGGTGGCGGCCACGGTAGCGGACACGGTAGCGATACGACTAGCGATCAGGTCTCCTCACACTAACGCGGTGGGAGTGGCGGTAGCGGTAGCGATCAGTTAGTGAATCACGGTATATAGTTGTATGATAATATTGATTGCGAGAATACAATAGAATAATTAATTATATGTAGAGGAGAAATAATAATCTACTTACAGTCGGTTTCAAACGGTTAGGCGGAACTAAATGGGAATTTCGTTCTTTTAGGTTGTCACGAAAAGGGACCTTGCTTGGGTTATTTCATTTTTCACGTTGGAATGTCAAAATTTAAAATTCCAACAATGAAACCATGGAAACGAATGACATATGTCAAACTTAAATTAATTTTCTTGCATATTTTAATGACAAAAAATAAATAAATGGGATATTTGTATTAAGAATGACACAAAAAATCAAAATATAAAGAAAATGATATTAACCTTAACCAAAAAATGTTTGTTGCAAGTATGATTTACAAAGCTTAAACAAAACGGCTAAAAAGCATTATTTAAACGATGAAAGTAACTAGATTGCAAAATCTAGTTCCGCCTAATCGTTTGGAACAGACTTTACTATCAATTTCCAAAACTTTTCCTATTTCGTCCCACACTTTATTTGTTTTCCTAATATTCTTGTAATCAGGATGTGCTAAGTCATACAAAATTAAATGATCCTTTACTGATCTATGATTTTTTCTGTTAAATTATCTATTTTCGACATTATTTTCTTAAATATATTCACTCTGTTGTATATAAACAATGAATATCGCGCGGCCTAACGCAACTTGTCGAGTTTGGCCGCCAGTGTTTGGTGATCGCTAGACTGAACGCTGCAGTCGGTGGCGTTCTCAGATAGCGGAACGCTTGTATGTGCGTGGTCTCATTGTATTGTATAGGTTGCGTTAGGCCGCTGCATTATCGCCACCGCGGCCGCTTTGGTGTGTGAAATCCTTTATATGGCGGATAACCCATCAAATGACGTTTTGAGTGCTCAAAAAGTCACTTGTTGAGCTCGATAAAATTCCATTGATCCTCTTATTCTTGTAGTATGAGGTATTTTAATGTTTGGAACTAATTTTTATTTAAATGCTTATTTAAGTCTCTATTGTCGGAAACATGTTTGATGTCTAGTGTTATTTTAAGGCTAATTTTAAACATTACTCGTGTTTCATTAGTGAGAATAACATTGTTGCGCGACGCCAGGGGAATGATAACAGACCTAGGGTAACTTTTATGTCTCTTAACCTTGAATTAGCGTATATATTCCACTGGACACCCGATATTAACCACACTCACTGTGAGGTTAACTAATTGACGTAACTCGGATATAACCGGCATATGACTTTGTAACTGTAAATATTAGCATGCATAATTATGTACGAAGATTCATTAAAAAATTCACGGACCAGCATTGCAATTTTTAAATCGAATTAATGTCTCATTGCCCGTATTCACCTGATTTATCCCCTAACAACTTTTTTTGTTCCCCAATGTCAAACAAAAAATGCGTAGACAGCGATTTTCATCACCACTAGAAGGTGTTGAAGCTTTCGGAAACCATATTTTTGAGATATCAACTTCAGAGTGGAAAAATGTTTCGAGAATTAGTTTGAACGCATGCAAAAGTGTACTAGGTCTACAAGTATCCTGGTCAATACTATCGTCTTCCTGTAGCAATGTTTCCAATTTTGTATCTTCATAAGTATGAAATGCGGATATTTTTTTAAATAAAACACATTGAACTCAAAAGAACAGTAAAAGTTTATTTATTCAAAGTATGGTCCATTAGAAGTTATACATTTTTCCCATCTTTCAGGCAATTTGTGAATACTTCGCCAGTAGATCTCTTCCCCTTTCCCCGCAAACCATTCATCTAACCATTCTTTCACATTTTCATATGATCAAAAGTGCTGCTCGGCAAGTGCGTGACCCATCGATGCGAACAAGTGGTAATCTGAACGGGCCAAGTCTGGTGAGTAAGCGGCATGGGGTAGCACTTTCCACTTGAGTGCCTCCAATGTGTTGCAAACTGCTTTTGCATTATGTGATGGACCGTTATCGTGAAGAAAGATTACCTTGTGCTGTCTTCTTTCGTATTCTGGTCGTTTTATGAGCAGCGAATGGTTCAATTCGATCAGTTGTTGTTGGTAGCGTTGGGTATTAACTGTTTCACCAGGTTTTAACCATTCATAATAGACCACACCCTTTTGGTCCCACCAAGTACAGAGCATTGTCTTTTTGCCAAAGCGATTCGGTCTTGCAGTTGATGTGGATGGTGAGCCTGGGTTCACCCATGATTTTTTCCGTTTGGGATTTTCAAAATAAATCCATTTTTCATCGCCAGTAATGATACGATGCAAAAAAGACTGTCTTTAGTATCGTGCAAGCAAAATTTCACAAGTGTTTTTGCGTTTTTCCATCTGCCTCTCATTCAATGCATGTGGAACCCATCTGCCGACTTTCTCATCTCTCGTAGGCGATTGGAAACAGCTTGTTGACTAACGCCTTACTGTTTTGCTAGTTGTTTTTGTGATTGACTATCGTCTTCCTGTAGCAATGTTTCCAATTTTGTATCTTCATAATTTTTTGGAGGTTTTCCATGTTCTTTGTCTGTAAGATCAAAGTCACCACTTTTGAAACGCCGAAACCGTCGTTCACACGTATCTTGCGATGGAGCATATTCACCATAAGCTTCTCGAAGCAGTCGGTATGATTCAGCAGCAGTTTTTTTCAAATGAAAACAAAACAGTAGTACTGTCCGCGAATGCTCTTTATTTGGCACAAAATTTGACATTTTTAACACAGTAAAACAAAACTATATGATCACTTTTCAAATTATAGCCTATATGCATTTGACACTTAATGATAACTTAACAAAACGCCATATGTGTTGAAACTTTGAACTATACACTATGTTTGCGCGGCAAGTTTGAAAAAAATCCGCATTTCATACTTGTAGACCTGGTATAAATCTTAAAGGCGAATATTTTGAAAAGCAATAAAACAGTTTGTTCCAATATATATATATCTTTGGAGAAGAAAGGTTGAACTGCATAACTGAATCTTATTCGCTGATTTTTGTCCTTTTCCCCACGTTTTCTTCACTTTCATCTGCAGGGTTTTCGATAAAAACCTGTCCAATGAGGTCTGTTTCATCCTCCCTTTCACAATGTTTCTGAAATGAGTTCGGCAAGTGTCATTAAATAGGGTCGTCGAATGCCCAGTTGTAACTTATTCTGATGTTTCTTTTGAATAAAGTCTGAAACATTCCCAACATTTCGTTCATCTCACTTGTAGAGATAACCTCCTCCGCTCGTAATTCAAATTTTAGCTCTCAACTCAAAGCAAAACATCGGAGAGACGGCTTGTATTTCGAAAAACTCTTTAGTTGGGACACTCGTAAGTCAAGGTACCACTGTATTTACTATTTATAATGTTTTTTCATATTGCTAATAACCGTTATTTACTTTCTGTATGGCTATCTTTCAAACATCATGATTACAAACATATGTCATGAAAATTAAAGTTAAAAACCACCATTAATAAGAGACAAAACGTATATAAAACCAAACTGACACGCATGGTAACAAAAAAACATCAAAGCAATCTCCACAGCACTTGCAATAAATCAAGTAAGGCGAGTAGTTAAAGCATAAGGGAACAAATGTAAAGCTTCAGGTTGTTGGCAAGCTTTAAAACGTATATGTAAACATATAACCTGTACTTGTAGTTGTAAAAGGACCTCCTGCGGACGACCTGGCGCCTTCTGGCTATCGTGCACATAGTTCGTGAATGCATGCATTCGGTTAACGAGAAACAACTGGCCGTTGTCACAGCGACGTTTAATTACTTAACGTAAAGGTGTGTTGATGTGACACAATTGGATCAAATCATCCAGTGTGGTTGAATGCGTGCGCACACTATTCTGTCCGATCTACAAGAAACAAAGCGGATCTATTGCTATTATTAGATTATTTCAAGTGCGTCATATTCACAATGTATATGTTTATAATGTTGCTAATAATTACATTCATTAAATAGTTCTGCTCAAGATGACTGAATGAATATATAATACTATTAACAGTGTTGCCAATCTTCTTTTAACAATATGTTTTAAAAGAACCTGATTACGATGTACACATGGAAACAGGAATAGCAAACAAGGTAAATAACCCAGATCGATATACTATGTAATATGGGATGTAATTAGCTAATACACTAAAAATAAATTAAATGTACATTATCATATTTCATAAAATATGAATAAACACATACATTATAAAACATTATTTTGTAGAGTGAATTTTTACACATTTCAATATTTTGTCCATATTTAAACCTAGGATGCATACTTTTGGGTTTTTTGGATTCTTGGAATTATTTAAAATCCTGTATTTTTGTTATATGTTGCATTTATTTTGATGGATGCTTTTGTTGAATATTTATAAACTTATATTCATTATAAAAATGTAAATAATTGTTGTTATTATAAGGATATGTATCCAAAGAAATTAAGGAATGCAAGGAAATAAGTGGTCCTAAATTTGAGCCTTGTGGAACACCCGATTCAACCAAATATCAAGTACATTATACTGCAAAAGGACATGTGTTAAGTTGCTATCTATATGAGGGTTGCTTCTTATATTTAAACTCTTATATTATCTCTCTATCGTAAAGTTTGTCATTTTTGACGGTACGTACTTAAAACATTTTGACGTACGAGCGTTATTTGTGTTTATAGTAATTTAAAAAAAAATTTCTCGGCTAAAAATGGAATTAAATCGTGAACATTTTCGAGCGATTATTTTTTAAACTTGCGACGTGCATTAACCCAATAACAGTGCATCGATGAACTTAATTCGACTTTTGGCAATGAAGCACCATCAAGGACTACTGTTTATCGATTGTTTGTCGACTTCAATCGTGGCCGTAGTTTACTTTACTTAATTTGGAAGACTGTATTAGCTAATATAGATGACCACCATATATCTTTATCAAAATGCAGTGAACATTGTTTGGCATAGTAAATTGACAGTTAGTACTTGGCAACTGAATTTAATGCAATAATTAGGGAGCAGCGGCGTAACACATTTATTTCAATTTAATGTAATGTCATCCACTATATGCAGAGTGACCAGATATCCAGAATTTCGCAGGGCATCAGATTTTTACTTCCGAAAGAATAATTAATCAGGATGTGTTCCAATTTTTCACAAAATAAATAAATAATAGAATCTATGGGGGCTACCTTTTAAGTTTTTACAAAAACTAAAAAAAAAAAAATGAACAAACTGTTTTATTGCTTTTCAAAATATTCGCCTTTAAGATTTAAACACTTTTGCATGCGTTCAAACCAATTCTTGAAACATTTTTTCCATTCTGAAGTTGGTATCTCAAAAACATGGTTTTCAAAGGCTTCAACAGCTTCTTGAGTTGATGAAAATCGCTGTCCACACATTTTTTGTTTGACATTGGGGAACAAAAAAAGTCGTTAGGGGATAAATCGTGAACGAACTTTTGTGGGTTTCGGTTCATCTTGGGAGACCCAAACAGTGGACTGTTGCTTAGTTTCTGGTTCATGTGAATAAATCCAAGTTTCGTCACCTGTAATGATATTACGGATTTTGCAGTGCCTAGGTTGAATTTTTTAAGCATTCCCTTACACCAATCAACACGAGCCTTTTTTTGAGCTTCGGTAAAATTATGCGGAATCCATCGGGAACAGATCTTTTTCAGAGCTAAATGTTCATGCAAAATCGTATTTCAGTCTGCGATATGCCAAAGAATGCCTCTATCTCACGGTAAGTCACATGCTGATCTTCATCAATCATTTTGCGCACAGAATCGTTGTTTTTTTTGAATTACAACCGATTTTGGTTGACCTTCCCAAGATTCATCACTGACGGACGCACGACCATGACGAAATTCTGCAAACCAATTGTAAACAGTCTTTTCTAATGGTGCTTCATTACCAAAAGTTGAACGAAGCATATCTATGCATTGTTGTTGAGTTAGGCCTTTACTAAAATCGTAAAAAATCATCCAACGAAAACCTTTACGAGTAATATCCATTTTTTCATAAACTTTTTTTTAACGCTCACTGTGAACAAACTACTCGGTCAATTTATAAGCTGCCACTGATTTCACAATAACTAATGTCAAATTTTACGAATATAGTAATGGCACATTTCAATATTGCCATTTAGGCCCGGTCTTTCCACCTACAGATAAAGTTCCAGGTAACTATCTGACAGATAAGGTTATTTGTAACTTCATCTGCTGAATAAATGTCAATACCAGTCAGTGAATCCAATACGTCAGTCTCATTATCTGTTAGATAACTGTCCGATAGATACATTTGTATAGAAAGAATGGATGACATTTACTCAGCAGATGAAGGTATAAATAACCTTATCTGTCAGATAGTTACCTGGAACTTTATCTGAAGGTGGAAAAACCGGGCCTTAGGGGTCGTTTGTAAAAACATAAAAGTTAACCCTAGTATTTTTATACAAATTTGTAGAATCATATTAAATTCCAATTTTTAGTAATAATAATTCATGGAATATAATAAACAAAAATATAAAATACATTAAAAATATTTTCGGAATATTTTATATAAATTTTCATAGAAGAAAACAATGCCAGAATAAATCAAAAGTTTTAATAGTTTTATGACGTAAATATTGTTAGTACTTATATATCAAGGACTGGGAATACGTGAAATCAATCTAGAAATAGAAGCCATAAAATTGTTATATTGAGTACTTAACGAAAATTACCAAAATAGCATTGTTATTATATGTCTATTGTTCGTGGTGTCTCTCTTAGATGTTTCAGCCAACTGATGAGACTGTTTTACTTTGTTTATACTTAACTATTGTTTTATACTTCAAGCCAAATTTTATTTAGAAAACAATAGTTTAGAATCGAAAAAATAAACAATATTTTTACACTCTTTATTAATTTAACTACTGCGTCCCAAACTATCATTATAATTAAGGATCTGCAGTTCATCATTTACATTTATTTTGACGTTTCTATTGTATTTTCTTTAAGGTCTTTATTAACGATGATACATTTACCAGAAACGTTGTCTTTTCATTATTGTACACTGTCACGACTCTTTTTCAATGTTTCTTGTTTAAGATCAAGAACCAAAGAGCACAAACTATCCGTAACAAACGACCGTTTATGATGTCGAGTCCAAAAAAATAACTTCAAGACATAACTTTTGTGTCATATAAGGGAACTAAATGAAAGAATTCTTCATGACAATTAATCATAAACAATAAATCATAACTAATGGTAGTATGTTAGAAACAGAGAATACAAACGGTCTAGTCCAGTGGTTCCCAAACTTTTTTGGTGCCCAGCGCCCTTAATGAATCAGAATGAGTCAAAACATTGGTCTAACTAACGCAGTTGTAGTAATATTGGAATCTTTTCGCGCCCTGGGACGCTACGGCTTACAATTTGGGAATCACTGGTCTAGTCAGTACTGCAAGTGCTTCTGGTAAATATGCACTAACGGTAGAAAACGGTTCCCGGACAACTGAAGCCGTAAGACAATTCCGGCCGTTCACAATTGGGGCTTTTCATAACTGGGGCCATTAACAATTGGGGCGATGGACAATTCGGGTCGTACACAATTGGGGCTTTTCACAACTGGGGCCATTAACAACTGGGGCGATGGACAATTCGGACCGTACCCAATTGGGTCTTTTGACAACTGGGGCCATAACTATAAGAGATAGAGTCTTCTTTTGTTTAAAATAAAAAATAATTATTTTACAAGTTGGCATAAATTAAATTGCGTGTTTTTTTGAAAAAAAATATTTTAATGGTTGATTAAGTATATTTTGGCGGGAATTAGAATAAATAAAAAAATTGTATTTTAAGGGTTGGCTTAAGAAAATTTTCGTGATCATTTGATTAAAAAGAAATTGTATTTTAAGAGTTATATTAGGTAAAATTTGGTGCTCTTTTGAATAAATATATAAAAAAATGTATTTTAAGGTTTAAAAAATACTATCATACATAAAAAAACTAGGAAAATCAAATAGTCAAAAAATAACTGATTTTCTCGTAGTTGACTCATATTAATTAAATTTAGTTATAAAATATTTACTTCTAAAATTAAATACATTTTTTAATTATTTATTCAAAAGAACACTTATATTTACTTAAGCCAACCATTAAAATACATTTTTACCGACCGCCAACATATATAAGGGAGGTATTGTGATCATACCAATTTTGACGTTTCGAGATTTCGATGGATCTCCACGAATTGAGGTCCCTACATAACGTTTTGACTATTTTTAGCATGATATCTGTCGGTCTGTCTGTTCGTCCGTCTGTCTGTCCGTCCGTCTGTCTGTCCGTCTGTCCGTCTGTCTGTGAACACGTGCAGAGCAAATTCGGCTGAAAGGATTTTTATGAAACTTCATATTTAAGCTTTTGCCGTCAATGGCACGAGTTGACCAACTTTTGGTAAAAATCGGTTGATTAAAAATGGGAGTTTACTCGTGTCGATTTTAAGATTTTTGCGAATATTACACAATTTATTAAACAAAAGTTACTATAAAAGCAATAACTAATAATTTCTGTAAAATTTTTCGAAATTTTTTCCATGTCTCAATTTTTTCATATTTATATGTAACGTTTTCATGGTCATGATAAATAATATCTCTGTTAGAAAATATTAGGTCAAGTTATTTCTACTCTGCTGCTAAAATGTATTTTATACAAGTACTTTTGATGGCGGACGGTCCTGTGGTGGCCACAGCTGATTATTTATTTATATAGTCAAAAGAGCACTATATTTTACTTAATATAACGCTTAAAATACAATTTCTTTTTAATCAAATGAACACGAAAATTTACTTAAGCCAACCCTTGAAATACAATTTTTTTATTTATTCTAATTCCCACCAAAATGTACATAATCAAACCATTATTATTATTATTATTATTATTATTATTATTTTTTTTTTCAAAAGAACACGCAATTTATTTTATGCCAACTTGTAAAATAATTATTTTTTATTTTAAACAAAAGAAGACTCTATCTCTTATAGTTATGGCCCTAGTTGTCAAAAGCCCCAATTGTGTACGGCCCGAATTGTCCATCGCCCCAGTTGTTAATGGCCCCATTTGTGAAAAGCCCCAATTGTGTACGGCCCGAATAGTGTTACGGCCCCAGTTGTAATAAGCCCCAATTATGAACGGCCCAAATTTTCTTACGGCCCCAGTTGTCTGGTTACCGTAGAAAACTATAGCTAGTACCATTATTTAAATATAAGGTTTCAAACGTTTCCACTTTTAAAGTGGAATTCCCACGATTTACAAAAAAGTCATTAGAATTATAGTATTTTAATAATATTGTCTCGTATCGAAATATTTCTGCATTAAAATAATTCAATTATCTTATTTACACGTATTTTAAAATAAAATTTATTTATGTTTTTATTTTACGAGCCTCTAAAATGTTTATAGCTAAAATATCAACAGATTCATAGATATCAATTTAATTTATTTTTATGTTGAAACTGTATCTTTAAAATCCTACAGAGAGTGACTTTAAAGAATATAATTTCCGACATCACCAAGAAAATTTCCGTATGAAATATAAGAGCTTTGCAGCAATACTATAAAAAGGAAAATGCAATGCCAAGAAAGTGCGAACACAAACTTTCCACACTCTTTATTAATATAAAGATTGAAGTTTTTACACGTGCATGGCAGAAAAAAAAGATTTTTTAGGGATGGGTATCGATTCACAAGTTATCGACAGTTGATATATGTTTCATTTTGTAACACGTAACTAAGAGGGAAACGTCATTTTTAGGGTTTTGTAGGTATGATCACAAAAAAATCCTTAAAACGTCACTCATGTGTCTGTCTGTACAGTAGAAATAGTAGCCAAACGGTTTAACATAGAAAGTTGAAATTTGGCATGCTTATGTAACACTTTAATCCACATATAGGAAAAATACTGAGAGTTCCAAAAAACACATCCCGAGAAAAATATTAACAATTTTGTATTTAATACAAAAATAAATATATATTTTTTTAATTTTTAGTAGTATACCAAATAAAACCTTTTAATGCGTAGATTAACAAGCAAATTTTTATTCTTGAAAAATCTATTTTTTTATGGGATTTTCGCCAAAAGTATGTAAAAAATCTCCTCCCTACTTCCCAGAGGGGTTGATCTAAAAATCTGAAAAAAATCTCCATAATGTACATTTATGGCAACCGGAATAGTTCAAAAGTAATTTTGTTTTAGATTAGTTTTTCAAAAAATATCGATTGTTTTATATCGTTGAAAAAATTATTATTTTTTTAAATTATTGTGCGGTATCAAAAGAAAGCTCTTAAAACGTAGAATAAGGAACGGAAAATATATATTTTTTTGAATTCATTTCTTTTGATTCGATTTCAATCAAAAATGTGTCAAAAAGTTCTTGTCCCGCCCCCTTTTACCCAAAGGTTAAATTAGCCAAAAATTATAAGTAATGTTCATTGATCTAAGCCGGAAAAGAACGAGAGGAATTTTTGATTAAATTTCGGTTTTGGAAAATATTGCAGTTGTTGTGTTTTTGACAAAATTAATTATATTTTTAATTCATGGTTAAATTAAGACTAATAATGTTATGGATTTTTTGTATTTATGATTAAGGAAGTTATGTTTTATATTTTATTTTTTTTTTTTAATTTATATTTTTTTTATTATTATTTTGGAGGCCGACGGTCCTGTGCCCCTCCCAGGACTAGCAGATTACACGACGCTGCTAAGAGTTGAAGATAAAATTTGTTAACCGCAACCAGTGGCGCAGCCAAGGGGGGGGGGGCGGGCCTGGGCCACTCCCAGAACCAGCAGATCATACGGCGCTGCTCGGAGAGTTGAAGATAAAATTTGTTAACCACAACCAGTGGCCCCCTCTGAAGGTCCAATGAAATGAAAATTTAACAAATTTATCATAATCGTACAGCAAAATACTTATGTATTTTACAATAATAATAAGCTATATTTTATTATGATTAGTGTTGAAATTAACAGAAAATGCATATTTAAATGTTATTTTTAGGTTTTCGTAGGTATAATCAAGAAATCCTTATTCCGTCACGTGAGTCTGTACGTTCGGTACAAATTGTGGCCAAGCGGCTGATTTAGAGAACTGAACATAAGAGAAATATTGAGACTTCAAAAATATATCTCGCGAAAAATATAAATAAATATGTATTTATCGAAGAAAAAATCAAGTGAAAGTTTTTGATACATGGATTAACAATTACATTTTTTTTATCAACAAATAATGGAATTATTATTTGATATAAACATCAATATCCAAACTGGTGTCGAACTGATTTGGGTCGCAGTCTATTTTACATACAAAATGATAAGCAGTGACGGAACTTTAAATATCCCGAAGGGTTCCTTGACATTTTTTTATAAACAGAAAAGAGGAAGAGAGTATATTTTATATTTTTAAATATATTTTTCCTCTAAATAAGCTCAAGTGATTTTGATTACCTCTTCAGGGGCCACAAAAAATGAGGTTGAGGGCCTAATGCGATCCACGTGACCTCGAAATTTGATTCGGCCCTCCCCAAGACAAAATCCTGGCTGCGCCACTGGGTCTGGGTAATCATCCAGAGAATGTAACACTGACAGTACTGGTTTTATAAAAATTTAAAATAGTGCGATATTTAATATAGCACATCAAGATTAGTTCAATCTCTCAAAAACATGATCTAGAACAGTTTTCTTTTTATGCGCGTCTTTTACAACCATTATGACGCACAATATTCACGCACATTGTTATAGTGTATCTATCTCTCGGTCACACTTCATAACTCCAAATCTTCCATGAGATGACTGGGTTTATTACTAAAAAATGTGTGAAATAAATATATATTTCTTTATGGGTTCTCAATCGATCAATCTGTCAAGTAAATTCTCCTTTACTATAGTTTTGGTTTTGATTAATAATTGTACGACTATGTTATAAAAATAATTCCTATGTATAATAGGCGCTAATACCCGAGTATTTTGTGCGCCAAAATTCTGAAAAAACTAAATTTTATTTTATTGTTATTATTCTCAGAGATTTATATTTTGATTATCACTGCCGTAGACCTCTTATTAACATCATTTTTCCTAAAATAACTCATGTGTTAAAGTTTTTCTTCCATCAAGAGAGTTGAAAAAGTTTGAAACACGAATATTTTTTGATAGAATATGAATAACAATGCAAATTATAATAAAAGATATCAAACGTAGCATTAAATTGTTAAATTTTATTTGAAAGTTTATAAAAGTTATCGACATCCATTGAGAATTTCAATCATTCGTAAAACTTTTATCTTCCAAATATTTATCATGGTTCAATGAGATAAATGAAAGAACTAAGTAAAAGGAGAACACGTTTAATGGAATTAACAAGCTCTTTGAATATGGACTCTTATTATTCATCAGGCATTCAATAAATGGGGGAGAGATCGATAAAAGAAAAATACGAAAAAATAAATTTCAGGATTAATTAAGAAGGTTTCATGATTAAGTTAAACTACAAGGTTCATTTTTTAAATAAGAAATGTTTACGCATCTTATCCACGCAGTATTTTTACCGACTAATGCCTTCTGTGATCATTTGCCAACATTGTCAGTCAGTCTGAAGTTGATAGCGGAAGTAGATGTGTAAATTAAGTAACCGAACTGATTTTTTTATTCGAACAGAATTACAATTCAATATTGTCTTCCTCAAAATAACTTCTTTGGGAAGCCACACAGCGCTGGAGACGGTTCTTTCAATCCTCATAGCAGTGGAACTTGGATACTGGAATAGCTTTCAGATTTCAGCTGGTCGGTTACGGGCGTCTGAATGTTTTCGAGTGTCCCAAAATGACGATATTGGGAAGAGGAAAAATTCACAAGTCATGCGAATAAGGAGGCTGAAGAGCCATAGGAATGTTTTTACTGATGTCTTTTTGGTCATGTTAAAGGTTTTTTGGAACCATTTTTGTGCAGATTTTTCTCATCCCCAATTCATTGGTCAAAAACTGATGAACGGTAGTGAGAGTCAAATTCAACACTCCAATCATTCGGACCGTCAACCGACGATCTGAACGCACAAGATCCCGGATTCTATCGAGATTTTCATCGGTTCTTGAAAATGAAGGCCTTCCGCTGCGTGATTCATCTTCAATCAACTCTCTTCCTTCTGAAAATGCCTTAAACCATCAAAAGACCTGGTTCCTTGACAAAACACTGTCTCCGTAGGCCTGCTGAGTTTTGCAAAAATTTTCGTTGCACTGTGTCCAAGTCTGAAGCAAAACCTGATAGCACACCGTTGCTCGAAACGAAATGTCACTCATTTTTGGAACGCACTAGAAAAAACTGTTTCACGAAAAAAATGCAAAACTAAATGATACCTATCCCGTATCTTTTTATTTGCGGTTAAATGAAATATAAGAAAATTCCCATGCTATCAAATTTTCTCATACCCTTTTCACACTAGATCTTTAAGATCGGATGTTAAAGTGAATGTAACTTTAAACGCTAATGTAAAACCGTATGGCCTCGTCTAAATACAAGCGATGTTTAAGACAGAGATCTGCGTCTTAAACTTCGTCCACATTGCCAAATTAATTTCTATTATAAAAAAATACTCCTTGAATTTGTGCTGTCAACATTTTATATTATCATAAACAAGAATACTGTATTATATCGACGTTATAAGAAGTTTATACTTATTGTTATAATAAAATTATTTATTTTAATAATGTGTTTAATAAAATACAGAGCTACAATAATTGAGATAAAATGTATCGACTTACATGTTAATACAGGTGTAATATATTCTTTATTGTAGTGTCTTTATTGTAGAATGAAATGAAATATCCATATTTGTTTATAATAATTCAAAATGTGCGTCTGCGCAGACAGTTCAAAACTGGTAATTTCATGACGGTAACTTAAGGACAAAATTACTGTAGCTGATACAGCACCGGAGATTTAAACATCAGGTGTGAAAGCATACCGATGTTAAACATCGGTGAACTTTAAGTTCACTCGTCTTAAAGATCTAGTGTGAAAAGGGTATCAGGCCTAATCGTTCATTTACCTATTGTATGTGTAGTTTACATATAGACGCTGTTAAATTGGATTGTGTAGAAGCCAACTTCAGCTTCTCTGTTATATGTACTCTTGATGGAGTCATGAGTTCATTGCGTTTGTTGAATTATAAAATCAACAAAACTTGCAAGCTTCATGCACTACTTCATGTGGACATAACCAAGGCACGATGGCTCTTTCGAATGTCTAACCTACTTTAAGCAAACACACGTGTTAGTTAATGTTATTAGAAGACTATTATTATAAACTAAAAGCGAACCTCTTCTTTGTTTTATAAGAACACTGAAATAAATCCTCTTGAAATATTATTCTTTACCCTATTTCAAGTGTTTATTTCATTTAGTTTTTATTTTAAATAATGTCAATGTGATTTTGTTTGGTTTCAATAAAGTTTGGTTAAAGCCAGCCTTTAAATTCTATTTTTGTTTAATTTTCCAATAACCACACGTAAATTACTACTCTAGCATTTTCGTTAGGAAAATATCAAAATATGCAAATTTATGTATCTATAATAATTTTCTCGCAAATGTAGCTTTATGATCGATTCTTAAAGTTATAATATTTATGGATCGTAAATAGAGTTTACGAGCCTATACTGAGAACAGTTTATTAGATAATCCACAGGAAAATTAGAAATTATTGTGATATTGCTTGCGAAGTATACATTGATGATTTAGAAATAATATTGAATTGAAATTTTTTATCATTGTTAAATAACAAATATAAAGAACATCTTCTTCTTACTATTCTTCTTTGGGCACTGTTAGTCGGGTTGACTTTTGGCCTCACTTATATAAGTCCTCCATCTTGATCTATTCATTGTCAGGTCTTTTCATGTATCCTGTATACTAATATTTGTTAGATCTTCGGTTAGCTTATCTCTCCATCTATCGCGAGATCTTCCCACTGGTCGCCGGGTATTCTATTTTCCCTATTTACTAAACCTGGTTTAAACTAGAAGTCACCCTCAGAAATGCACGATTCCTCAATATTGAGGAAAATGACCAGAAAGAGTAATATAAATGTTTAAAGTATAACTGGAGGTGTGGGCAGCCAATAGTAGGTATATAAAGTCAATACCTGTGCGTTTTGCATACAAATTGTCCATATGGTAATAAATCAGTTTACGTGTTTAGATAACGTCATTTTATTATAAAGCTAAGTAGTTTTTAAACGCTAATGTGAAATTAAAGTTAATATACAATGGTACTTAAAACTTTTATTATTAAACTGAATTTTATAATATTAAATAAATATTTCGTTTGTTTAAAATCGCCATTTATACTCAGCTTTACTATAGGGGGGCAACCCTAGCCACAGGGCTTAAAGGGGCTACAGCCCCGGGTCGTAAGCCTTTTGGGGGCGGCATTTTGGCATTTTTATTGGTGACATGTACAGAACGAGGCACTTGCCAGGGGCGCCATTGCAGAGATGAGGACCTTTTTTTTGCTCCTCACTTGAATTTGGTGAGGTGAGGACCTTTTTTTTGTTCTTCACTTAGATTTGGGAAAGTCAAAACCTTTGTTTTTTGTTTAATCAATTTACTTTAATTGCTAAGGGCGCCAAAAACATTGCTACGGTTCTGGTTATGTATTTTCTTATGTCGAGGGGCGCACTATTTTTAGTAGCCCACGGGCGCTGAATATTTTAAGGCGGCCCTGTAAATAGATAGAGTAATGACACTTTTGGAACTCCGGCGCTTTCTCACAAACTTCTCGTGAACCATTTATTTCCGACGGTTGAAATCCTCCACAATATTAAAAATCTTTTCCTAAAAGCTTTTTAAGAAACCCTTCATAATTCGCGCTGTGTTAGGGCCTGAAGTGGTCATTTTCAAAACTGATTGGGTTTTTTATTTAAGATACATCTATTATACACTAAAAGAAAATGAAAATATCTTATGGAATATCATTGAAAACTTTGTCAGTATTTATTGTAAGTTTAGGTATACAGATTACCCCCGTTCAACGCTGGGGATACGTTCTGGACATGATCGCGTTAAGCGAAATTTCGCAATCAACGAGGGATTTTTGAAAAAAACATTGTAAAACTCGAAAAACACTTAATTTATTAAATAAACATTAAGAATAACAAAAAGGCATACATTAAATAATTAATTATTTATTTATTTTGTTCCAGGTTGCAAAAAGGAATCTAGATTCCCTTGTTTGGCCTCCCTACGTTTATTGCGCAAAATTTGCCGATAACTGTCGAGTAATGCATTACAGCCACGTTTAACAGCACTCACCCGCTCGTAATCTTCGTCGTTTTCTTCTAACAACTCCATGCATTGATTGTGAAGAGAAAGGGCTTTTTCGATGGTTTTAACAGTTAAATTTCGCACGAGAACAGATTCGTCATTTTCTAGGGACGTTGGCAGTCCGTTTCCTGCAGCTCTTCATTAGTCAAAGGTTCACCGTGTGATTTTAACAAAGTCTGAATATCATCTTCATCAAAACCTTTGATGCCTTCGGAAATGGCTATATGACTAATATCTTCGATGATATTTTCAACATATTTTTCATGTTTGCAGTGAACTTTAGCAATTTCACTCAACAATCTTTTCCAAACACCCTTCATACACGACTGGGTGACTTCATTCCACGCTTTGTCGATGTGTCTAAAAGCTTAAAAATCTTAAATTGTCGGTCGCATTATAACGAATCCGCACTAGCCGGGGTCGCAATGAATAACGGGGTTACCTGTATTAAAAACAAGATAGCAAAAATGTGCATCAAGGTTTTTCATTGCATATTTTGCAGCTCTCTACTTATATATCTGTCTAAATAAAAATAATATTTTATTTATTAGAGTTTTAATGAAGGAATATTTACTGCGAGAGGATCAGTGCATCTTAATAGCTAAAATAAGTTTACGTAATGACAAACTTCCGATCCCAGCTTTACTAGTTTATATTATGAACGAAATTGCTTTCGTAATTGCTCATTAAAACATTGACTTGATAAACTAGGAACCTATTTGATATGTGTCGCTTTACCAAAGTTACTATAGACACATCTACCTTATATAAGAAATTACAATTTCTTTTTGATAATGCGAAGAAATATCTATCAAAAAATTATGTGAATTTTACACATTTCAGGGTTTCAGGAATCAAGTAAATGATGGCGACCTAAGATTACTAATGTAAAGGTTGTCTCATAACTTCTGACCAACCAGAGCGTAAGAGGGAATCAAATTCAAACTAGCATACATAATTAATAGAGATATTGCACGTTTTTAAATATTTTTATTGACTATATTCATAATAGATATTTATTTCAAGACAGTTCTACTGAATAAATTATAAATAAAAACCTAAGGAAATTTTATACTGATTTATATCAAATTTAAGGTGATGTGAATTTTTATCATAGTTAATAAATAACAATAAAATCAAATACAAATATAATTTTAGTTATATTTAAATAAAAATAGAAGAACAAATTGCTATAATAATATAGTAATTAATAAAATTGGAGGTTATATCTCTTTTTAAAAACGGCTGGACGTATTTTAACGAAATTTGGCACAATAGAGTAGAACCAGGATCAAATACAGTCTGTTCCAAACGGTTAAGCGGAACTAGATTTTGCAATCTAGTTACTTTCATCGTTTAAATCGTGCCTTTCGGCCGTTTTGTTTAAGCTTTGTAAATCATACTTACAATAAACATTTTTTGGTTAAGGTTAATATAATTTTAAAATGTCATTTTCTTTATATTTTGATTTTTTTGTGTCATTCTTAATACAAATTTCCCATTTATTTATTTTTTTGTCATTAAAATATAAAAAAAAAATATTTAATTTTGACATATATCATTCGTTTCCATGGTTTCATTGTTGGAATTTTAAATTTTGACATCCCAACGTGAAAAATGAAATAACCCAAGTAAGTTCCCTTCCCGTGACAACCTAAAAGAACTAAATTCCCATTTAGTTCCGCTTAACCGTTTGGAACAGACTGTATAGGCATCATCTCAAAATTTTCTTTCTTTGGGGGTGTTTCTGAGTTATAACTGATACTAAAAAATTAAAATATTTCATTTATAAACAGAACCATCTTAAAAGAAAAAACTATACAATAAAAATTGTTTATAAGAACAAATCTTATTTGTTCTATGCATTCTTTTAATTTGATGAATATCAGAGTAGTTACGGGGGACACCCTAAAACTAAAATATTGAAATATTTCACTTCACATCAAAAATTAATGTGAGAACATTTATTTAGAACGAAAAAACATTCTTTTCGGAAAAAAAAAACAAGTAGAAAATCAAAAAATTAAACGATATTTTTATATTTATAACCAAAAATCAAACTTCAGGTGTATATAACATATACGATAAACAGAAACTGACGTCCCGTTAGCATACAGATGACGCGTAGCTTCGTTATTTACCCCCACCACTAAAAGTTACGAGCCAACCTTTACTTTAATAATCTTGATGGCGAAAAAAAATCCGTATTTAGCGCCCGAGGCAAGGTCAGCCAAACCGAGCACTTTTATTAGATGTTTTTGTGTGCTGAAGAGCACCAAAGAAGGAGCACGTGCATTCCCCTAAATTATTCATGATCAACAGAAATATTATTTTAAAAATTTGTATAATTTTATTCCATAAGTAAGTATTTTCTGATTTTATTAGAAATTTAATATTATAACGCTTGAAATTTTTACATAATAACCGAAATAAATCAATTTTTGGATTCAACAACTGATAATATTTGTTTAATTTTGATTCTTTTATTGAGGTAAGTTGTTGTTATAAGTATGGGCAAGATTTTTAGGGTTTTGTAGGTATGACCAAAAAACCCTTATACCGTCATTTTGTCGACTGTCTGTCTGTCTGTCTGTCTGTCTGTCTGTTCGGTAAAAATTGTAGCCAAACGGCTAAACCTAGAGAGTTGAAATTTGGCATGCTTATACAACTCTTTGACCCGCACATAGGAAAAATACTAAAACATCTAAAAAACATATCCCCCTAAAAATATAAACAAATATGTGCTCATCGAAAAAAAAAAATATTTTTTTATAATTCTGAGTAGGGTATCAAATGAAAGCCCTTGGTACGTGGATTAACGATCAAATTTTTATTTTTGCAAAATAAATTATTTTGAAGCGATTTTTGCCAAAATTGTGCAAAAAATTTTTTGTCCCACACCCTGTAGCCCAGATGGTTTAAACTAAAAATCTGAAAAAATTCTAAGTAATGTACATTGGTGTGAACCGGAATAGTTCAACAGGAATTTTTGATCAAATTAGGTTTTTGGAAAAAAACGCATTTTTTGTGATTTTTGGCTAATAATGTACACAAGTTATAGCTTTGTAACAAGCAACACTAACGTGTGTGCTGGTCTAGTGGTATTTGACGCTGACTTTTCACCCATGTAACCCGATCCGATAGGGATCGAATCCTGGAGAAGAGACTATATATTTTTTTTTTTAATTTCTATATTGTTTAAATTATTTTTTCAAAATTCTAATTAAATTTTGGCAAATGTTGCATTTAATTTTTAAAAGCGTAAATTTAATAGCCAGTGGAAATTGTTTAAATTATAATTTAATTCTGTTTCAATGTACACGAAATCAGAGGGGCGGAACTTATAACAACCAATGGAAGCCATAGGCGCAATTTTTAAATTTCTTAATGAACCTTGCTATATAAAAAAAAATACTGCACATATTTAGAAACCTAAATAATGTTATTAGGCGGTCGAATTAAAATTAACAAAAAAAATATTGTAATATAAAATTTGTTTTTGCATCCAAAATAATCATCATTCACTTATTAAATACCTGCAAAACCCTGAAATGTGTGAAAATTCACACTTCACATCAATTTTTATTATTCTGCTTGTGATTTATACTTGAAGCTGTTGTATTATGATCGAGGTATATTATGTTACTAGGAGCTACTGCCTCACTTAATCTCAAAAAAGTCAAACATTAATTTAGATTGCCATGTGCAGTGTTGGAAATATGGGGTCCCCGCGAGGTCTTAATATGGGCATATTCAACAATTTCCAGCTGACGATGACATGGACGTTGATGAAGTAGGGCAACAGAGTCCGGATGATGAAGATGCTGCTTGCATGTTTTGTGACGGTTGTTTTTTGCAGGATTAAAGGAGCTTTGGGTTCGGTGCCTAATGTGCAATATGTGGGCACAATGAATGCTCCGGGACAGAAAAAGATTTATATGAATGTGATTTTTGTCAGTAATCAATTGTTAAACTGTTACTTTGCGTTTCCATCTTAAACAAAAATGAAACTTATTTTGAACTAACCAATTTTTAATGGGGGCCCATATTTCATACACTCAATCCTGATTCGAAAATTTTACAAATATTCATAGTTGAATCAAATTATTTTTCTATTTTTCGCAACAATGCAATTTTGAATATTGTATACAAGTCTTTGGGCTAGATGTATGCCAAGTCTAAGATCATTTCTTCAAAAACTTAAAAAATTATCGATGAAAAACAAAAAGAGCCCCCTTTTTGTTATTATTAGAACCTTCTCCTCTATATATATTTTTTTAATTAAAATATTTCGATATTTTGTTCCATATTCTTAAAAGAAAGGCCTAATCGATTTGTAGCTTTATAATCAGAAGTAAGTATTTTAAGGTTTTTCTGAAGAGTTTTTCTCAGCGGTCGATTAAATCAACAGCGCGTTATAATATCAAAACGAAATTATGTTGTTTCTACTTCAGCTAAAAGGTTTTGTTATTTTATGTTTCTGACGTTAAATGGCCTCCTGAATTGAGAGATTTCACTAAACTAATTTTCTTTATTAAATACAGATAAAAAGTTGTAAGAAATTATCACGCAAAGTTTTAATATTTGAAACAGTCACTTTATCCCTTTTATTTCCCACCTTATTTCACAGAAGGGTTGATCAAAAATCTGAAAAAGTGTCAATAATGTACATTAATGGGAACCAGAATAGTTCAACAGAAATTTTTGTTTAAATTATTTTTTCGAAAAATAAAGATCTTTTTCTTGTCGTTGAAAAAATTAATTACAGATGTTTCCGCTTAATTGGGCCACCACTTAATTGGGGCAGCCTCTTATTTGGGCCAAATCTCAAAGAACAGAAACCAAACCAAGTAACCAGCAGTAAATTTATATGTTTAATTGGGACAACATTCCGCTTAATTGGGACAGTAAATTTAAGATCACAGTACATATTATGTTACACATATTCTCAAGAAAAAATATGTACAACGAATTTAATATTACAGCGTTATTTTATGCAGGAAGGAAATGAAGGGAGCCCTACATCCGCACTGAATACCTGTGCTGATTTTGTAGAAGTGAAATGTTACAAAAACAAAAGACAGATTACACTTGACGCATTTTTGCATTGAATTAAATTGTATGTACCTATTTATTATTTTATTTTGGAATTTATTATTATTTTTTCTTAAAAGTTTATATTTTTTGGTTATATGTAATTTATAGTTTTGTCCAAGAGTTTATAAAATAAAATTATTGAAAGAAAAATATGCATTGTTTAATTTTATGTGAAATTCGCTTAATTGGGGCAGCCGCTTAATTGGGCCAAAATGCCTAAGTCCCGATGTGTCCCAATTAAGCGGAATTGACTGTATTTTAAAAAAATTTATTGTAGGATAACAAAAACCTACAAAACCCTGAAATGTGTGAAAATTTATACTTCACAACAATTTTTTCTTTGGGGGCGCTACTGTTCCGCAGTACTTATGTACAAGCCGCCACTAGTTAGTTAGTTAAAATTTTTAGCGTCCAGAATCAACGCCTATTAGTGCCTAGCAAAACTCATGTACTTATCCACACCAAAATAAATCACAATAAAAGAAACTTACTAATTACTTGACGTATTCCTATATTTTATTTATTGTTGGCATAAAATATTAATTTTCCAATTTACGAATGGTTAGAAGTATCGAAAAGATAAAACTAAACAATACAAATCCAGATTTACTTCGTAAAACTTTAATCTGTGACGTTAGTCTGGATAAGAAGTTAGAGAAGAATTGAAAAATTGCATCATGTATTTTTTATGAACAATTCGGTGAAGAACATCCACTAACTATTTACTCATTCAAGCAGATATATATTGCACTTACATAAGAAAAATTATCGACACTTTCATATAAATAAAACACTATCACCGACTGGAATTAGTGTGACATGACTAAAATAGGCGGACGGAAATATGGTTTTGTTCAGAGATAATAAGATAAATCAAAGGATGTTTAACGATGACGTGGTTAATACAAAGTGTCTCAAAAGAAATTTTATATTTAGTGGATCGATTAAAAAAAAATTAAGCCGTATATAGAAAAAATGTTTATTAATTATTAAAATACACTTTTTGGGGATTTATTTCTTAAAAATAATATCGTCTAAATGTAGACCCTCGCGTTCTCGGCACTCATTTAATCGAACAGTAAAATTACTTATGACGTCTCGGCAGGTGGACTCAGGGATGGCTGCCATTTCGTGACGGATATTTTCTTTCAAATGCGCCAGTGAAGTCGGTTTATTGGCGTAAACTTTAGATTTAAGATAACCCCATAGGAAAAAGTCCATAGGTGTTAAATCTGGACTGCGTGGAGGCCAATTTATGTCACCTCTCCGGGAGATCAATTTGCCTGAGAATTAAGCCTCTGACTGGCATCTTGGGGCTTTAATTCTTGCACCAATTAAATTTTGTAGGGGTGCAGCTTTAGGTCTTTGTGCATAATGCGATGTAATGATGATCTATGCACATTTAAAGCACTTGCGCGCTTCCGAATTGAAAGGTTCGGGTCGTCACGAACAGACTGATTAACATTCTCCACGTTTTCTACCGTTCTTGATGACCTAGGTCGCCCGGATTTTGATTTATCCAGCGTTGTACCAATCTCTTCAAACTTTTTAACCCAATGTCGAATGAGAAGAATGCTTGGCGCATCATCTAAGTGGCGAAAACCTCGAATACTGCAGAATTTTCTACGCGCTACAGTCGCCGAATCACCGTTTTTGTAAAACTCTCGCACACATAACGCGCGGTCTGCTCCCGAGAAACGCTCCATAGCGACTAAATTCCCAAGAGCCAGGCTACCGATTGACATAACCCCCGCGCCCCTCGGATACGTTGCGTTCACGCAGTAAGCTAAATAAATATAAAATTTCTTTTGAGACACCTTGTAGTAATTTTCTCAATATACTCTGCTCAAAAGTTAGAATGCAGTATTGCCCTTATTAGACCGGGAGCTCATGACAGTTTTTGGTCTCCGATTTCATACAGCATGCCTTTTGTAGGAGAGAATATTTACCCTGTGACAACAAAAAAGGGATGGTACTAAACCCCTGCACGCTTTCCGGTCATATGGAAAATTGCATTTCCACTTAAACACAAAATTTTTGTGCTTTTCTCTGATTTAATATTGCTTGCCCTTTTGTCAAAAGAAAGTTATAACAAATTTAAAGTCTTTTAAATATATGCATGCGATTCGGAGGGTCCCAAATGGCTCAAACGGTCATGTGATCTTGTAATAAAAAAATATGATTTTCCGCGTTTTCATACAGCATGCATATAATTAAAAGACTTTAAATTTGTTATAACTTTCTTTTGACAAAAGGGCAAGCAATATTAAATCAGAGAAAAACACAAAAATTTTGTGCAAGTGGAAATGCAATTTTCCCTATGACCGGAAAACGTGCAGGGGTTTAGTACCATCCCTTTTTTGTTGTCACAGGGTAAATAATCTCTCCTCCAAAAGGCATGCTGTATGAAATCGGAGACCAAAAATGTCATGAGCTTCCGGTCTATATGGCAAATATGAGGGCTACCTTTTAAGTTTTTACAAAAACTAAGAAAGAAAATTTTTTTGGAAAAAACTGTTTTATTGCTTTTCTCAAGATTCGCCTTTAAGATTTATACACTATTGCGTGCGTTCAAATCAATTCTCGAAACGTTTTTTCCAGTCTGAAGTTGGTATCTCAATAACATGGTTTTCGAAGGCTTCAACAGTTCTTGAGGTGAGGAAAATCGCTGTCTACGCATTTTTTGTTTGACACTGGGGAACGAAAAAAGATCATTAGGGGATAAATCGAATGAATACGGGCAATGAGACATTAATTCGATGTTTTTCTCCTTCAAATAATCAATTGATTGACACGGTGTGTGGGAGCTTGTATTGTCATGATAAATGATGTGACGTTTTTGGTTGTTTTTCCTGATTTTGTCGACGACTTTTCACAAATAAATTGTTGTATACCATTCAGGATTAACTGTTCTCCGATCCTCTAAAGGAATGGTTGCGACATATCCAGTACAACTAGAGAAACAAGCGATCATTTTCTTGGAAGTACATCGTGAACGAACAACTTTTGTGGGTTTCGGTTCATCTTGGAAGACCCAAACAGTGGACTGCTGTTTAGTTTCCGGTTCATATGAATAAATCCAAGTTTCGTCACCTGTAACGATGTTGTATACGGATTTTGCAGTGCCTAGGTTGAATTTTTTTAGCATTCCCTTACACCAATCAACACGAGCTTTTTTTGAATTTTGGTCAAATTATGCGGAATCCATCGAGAACAGATTTTTTCACAGATAAATGTTCATGCAAAATCGAATGTATTGCAATCTGCGATATGCCAAAGGATGCTTCTATCTCACGGTAAGTTACAAGCCAATCTTCTTCAATCATTTTGCGAACAGCATCGATGTTTTTTGAATCACAACCGATTTTGGTCAACCTTCACGAGATTCATCACTGACGGACGCACGACCATGACGAAATTCTGCAAACCAATTGTAAACAGTCTTTTCTGATGGTGTTTCATTACCAAAAGTTGAACGATGCGAATCTATGCATTGTTGTTGAGTTAGGCCTTTACTAAAATCGTAAAAAATCATCCAACGAAAACCTTCACGAGTAATATCCATTTTTTCACAAACTTGTTTTTTTTAACGCTCATTGGCAAAGTATTCGGTCAATTTATAAGCTGCCACTGATTTCACAATAACAAATGTCAAATTTCACGAATATAATAATGACACATTTCAATATTGCCATCTAGTGGTCGTTGGTAAAAACATAAAAAGTAACCCTAATATGTATTGAACGCGATGGGGAACACTTTGAAAAAGTTTAAAAAGTAAGCCCGTATATCAAAACTTTCCTAGCTCCCAACATAATTTCTTATTAATAACGTTTTATGACGGGAACGTTCTGGGAATTTAGCTATATTTTTTATTATTTTGTTAATTTTCGTCAATATTATAATGTAGTTTTTCTACATAATCTCCATTTAACTGAATACATTTATTCCAACGATAAACTAATTTTTTTAAGCCGTCCTCAAAGAACTTTTTCGGTGTCTCCTCAATCCACCTATTCCAACAGCCTTGGCACCCAGCGCGTCGAAACCTTGTTAACGCCCAAACAATCATGCAAGATGTCATGAACTTGTCGTGTACCTATCCCTAGGCGCACACTAATTTGACGAATAGTCATTCGCCTGTCCTCTTTCAGTAAGTCTTCGACGGCAGTAATGTTTCTTTCATTTACCGACGTGCTTGTGCGCCCACTGCGTGGATCGTCTTCTAGTGATGTTCTACCGGTTTTAAAACGATCGATCTACCGATAAACAGTAATTTTGGATTCTGCAGACTCATCAAATACTCCTTGCAGACGCTGAATAATTTCTGAAGTTTTCACACCTTCTTTCCACAAAAAGAAAATTATTGCTCTTTAAGATTTTGCTGCGTCTACCATGGTTACAAAAACAGTGCTATGAAAACGCGTCTATATCAGTCGAACACCTAAATCAGGCTGAACAATCTTGCACTAGATAGTTGCATAAACATGTCAAGACTTGTCTGGCACCAATAACATTGCCTATAAGTTTTGCGTAATTTAATTATAGCACAATTCCCAGAATTTAGGAAACATCCCTCGTATCTACGTAATTGTTAAATTATTATAGTTATTATTAGTTTATTGATTATGCAACATAGATAAAAGAAGAGAAGCACAAATTCAAAGAGTATTTTTTTATAATAGAAATTAAGACGCAGATCTCTGTCTTCAACTTCGCTTGTATTTAGACGAGGTCATACGTTTTCACATTAGCGTTTAAAGACACATTCACTTTAACATCCGAACTTAAACATCTGATGTGAAAAGGGTATTAGCTATCATTAGTAAAATCAAGCAGTGATTGTTGTTTAAGTTTAATTCGTTTGTCAGTTTGTAGATGTCAATTGAAAAGGTCCGCCCCTGTTGGATGCCGAGTGATAGGGCATCTCGTTGGGTTAATAACGTTCCATAAAATATTCCATAAATATGAAATGGGAGATGTCAAAAGTTTAACATAACGTTACGAGTTTGAGTTCAGTTCCACAATTTACATATTTAATGTAGTTCAGAAAATTCCAACAGCGGACAATGCAAGTTTGAACTTCGCACTTTGCGATACACTATTCCGTATTTTTATGATTGTGATTTGTGTCGCCTGTCTCCTGTCTCCTGTCGCCCGTTGCCCGTTACCCGTTACCCATGTTCACTTACTTTATAACTCTGAAACTATGGTAATGTTCATTTTACTACTCTAGAATACTGAAGCTGTTAAATGTGTATGTGTTTACAACCGAACTCGTATTTAATAATTCCGGTACGAAAACTTTACAGGTATACCAGCGAAATCCTGATTTGTGAAAATTCACAGTTCAGGACATTTTTTTTATACTGTTCATAAAACATATCTAGAAGAGTTTCTATATTTATTTACTGATTGACTTGCACGTTGTCTTTCCCCAAGATTATTAAAATATAAGGTTAAAGTGAATGTATCTTTAAACGCTAATGTGAAACCGTTTGGCCTCGTCTAAACACGACCGATGTTTAAGACAGAGATCTGCGTCTTAAACTTCGCCCGCATTGCCAACTTAATTTATATTATAAAAAAATACTCCTTGAATTTGTGCTGTCAACATTTTATATTATCATAAACAAGAATACTGTATTATATCGACGTTATAAGAAGTTTATACTTATTGTTATAATAAAATTATTTATTTTAATAATGTGTTTAATAAAATACAGAGCTACAATAATTGAGATAAAATGTATCGACTTACATGTTAATACAGGTGTAATATATTCTTTATTGTAGTGCCTTTATTGTAGAATGAAATGAAATATCCTTAATTGTTTATAATAATTCAAAATGTGCGTCTGCGCAGACAGTTCAAAACTGGTAATTTCATGACGGTAACTTAAGGACAAAATTACTGTAGCTGATGACAGCACCAGAGATTTAAACATCAAGTGTGAAAGCATACCGATCTTAAACATCGGTGAACTTTAAGTTCACTCGTCTTAACGATCTAGTGTGAAAAGGGTATAACTTGTAATGCTGGGAGTAAATAGAGAGGCTACGCGTCATCCGTATGCTAACGGGACTTCAGTCTTTATTTATCATATATCTTATGTACACGTGAAATTTGATTCTTGGCTATAAATATAAAAAAATCATTTAATTTTTTGATTTTCTACTTGTTTTAAATTCTCTTCGAAAAGAATGTTTCGTTCTAAATAAATTTTCTTACATTCATTTTTGATGTGTAACAGAATAATAAGTGAAATATTTCAATATTTTAGTTTTAGGGTGTCCCCCTGTAACTACCCTAATATTTATCAAATTGAAAAAATGCATTTAACATAAAGATTTGTTTTCTTATAAACAATTTTTATTGTATAGTTTTTTTCTGTTAAGAGTCTAGTTCTGTTTATAAATATATTAAGTTTTTTAGTACCAGTTTTAACCCAGAAACACTCCCTTGAATCCTAGTTCTACTCTATTGTATCAAAATTCGTTAAAATAAGTCCAGCCGTTTTTAAAACATATATAACCTCATATTTTATTAATCACTATATTATTATAGCAATTTTTTTCTATTTTTATTTAAATATACCTAAAATTATGTTTGTATTCGACTTTATTGTTATTTATTAACTATAATACAAATACCCATCACCTTAAATTTTATATAAATCAGTATAAAATTTTCTTAGGATTTTATTTATAATTTATTCAGGAGAACTATCTGAAAATAAATATTTATTATGAAAATAGTCAATAAAAATATTTAAAAACGCGCAGCATCTATATTAATTTTGTATGCTAGTTTGAGCTACGCATACGTGTGACGTATTCCCTCTCACGCTCTGATTGGTCAGAATTTACGACAACCTTTACTTTTATAATCTTGGTCTTTCCTAACCTACATCTCTCTTTCTCTCTCTCTTCCCCTCTCTCTCCCCTTTGCCATCTCTTCCTACATCCCTCCCTAAACTCTATCTTTTTTTTATGGGATTTGAACCAAAAATATCTCATAACTTTTGTCCTCCACCCTATTCCCCAGAGTAGTTATAATAGTAATCTGCAAAAATAATGTACATTGATGGGAATTGGAATAGTTCAACAGGAGTTTTAATATCAAAAAACTATTATTTTTTTATTTCGAAAAATATTGATCTTTTTGTGTCGTTAAATATATATTTTTTTCTTTTAAGTTATTGTATCAAAAGAAAGCTCTTAAAACATAGATTAAGAAACAAAAATTAGATATTAAAATTTCTTTATTTTAACACGATTTTAGCAAAAATTGTGCCTAACTAAAATCTCTTGCTCCGCATCTTAACCTGGCGGGTGTTAATATAAAAATCTGAAAAATTATTAGTAATGCCCATTAATTTCAAATGGAATAGTATAAGAGACATTTTTGATCTGATAATTATTTTGATTATTTTTTGTAACATCACATCCGCTCGGTAGAAACTGTGGCCAAACGGCTGGATTTAGAGAAATGAACACATGCCCGAGAATACTGAGACTTCAAAAATAGATCTCGCGAAAAATATAAACAAACACTGTTAAATGCACTGTTGTAACAATATATTTGTTTATTGCCTACAGCATCTGTTAAAAAAATTGAATACAGAAGAGATTCTGTATTTTATTTATAGATCTAGTCCGTAAGATTCAATAAGATATTGGATAGTATTGAACCCCTGCAGTTTCACTAAAGCATACCTGAATAACAAGGATGTCGAACGGGTCACATAGCCTGCGAAGAGGACTTTTCAATAGTCCAGGATGATTTAATAATCCCAATCTCACAATATATTACAGCGAAAACACGGGCTTGTAGTGCCTATTTACAAGACAAGTGACAAAACTTTAGTAGAAAATTACTGTCTTATTTCAAAATTAAGAATTATTGAAACAATTGTTGAACGTAGTATTCAGTGTTGAATCCAGACATTTTTCTCCGGGGGGGGGGGGGGGGGGGAAACTACATGAGCCGGTGGGGGGGAACAATATGAGCCGGGGGTGAAGTTAGTATAATGAATACAGATGGCTTTCTTCAGGGAGGGGGGGTTACATGAACAAGAATTGGGGCACAAAAAAGGATTTTTTAGAGTTTAAAGTAAATTATTAAGGTGACCATTCGTACTGGTTTTACCAGTACTGTACTGTTTTTTTGGCCATTGGTCCTGGTTAGTCGTGAAATATAACCAGTACAGTTTAGGTACACAAAATCAAAAATTATTAATTTTTCAAAAGATCGAGTAATTGTTCCATCTTTCAGTACGCGCGTAAATTTAAACACAAAATTCGGCTCAGCAGTGTAGCGGCCTTTTCAAAATTTCTTTCTTAATCTACAATATAAATAAAAGAAGTGCATTTTATTTTTTCACTTAAAGGCCAAAAAAACTAAGCTTACTCTGCAATATTTTTTTAATATATATTCTACGATAGCCACTTTTCTTCATGCTGACTGAGCAGGCGCGCTCCTAGAAAAATTAACTGAGAGGGGGGTCTATTTCTAAAAAATATCCGATGAATAATATAAAATTTATTATTGCCTCTTTACGGGGAAGGGTGGTCTTATATGTTAATTACATTTTGACTATGATTTGTTTTTTATCAACATAAGAGATGATTTTATTGCCAGTAGCTTAGTTTTTATTAAGTATATGATTTTTTAGTTCCTGCGAGGGGGGGGGGGGTTGTCAGGACCCAAAGACCCCTCTCCTATTGCACGCACCTGTACTTGGGCATTTTAAATGTCCTGGTTTTATATTTAACAAAAAATGGTCACCTTAAAATTATACAATACGTTGCACAATATACTGAAATGTATTAAAATGAATATAATTATAAACATGTACCATAGGTATGTATAATCTCTCAATCATAAACTATTAAACTCTTAAAACTTGCTAAACTGTTAGACAAACTTAAGTATCTAACTATTATATCTTATATAGCGAAAAAAACAATAAATTACAAAATCACATTTAAAGTATACATATACATACATAGTAAATAAATCATTTAAATTAATCTGTTGTGTTTGCTTTTCCTTAGCATACGTGTCTATAATAATGTCTATTAAATTATCGGGTAACTCATCTGGCCCTTCAATTGAAATTTTTATACGATCTTGTAGAGTTTCTTGTCCCAGTCTATTCCTTAATTTGGTCAAAAAAGAGTAAAAAGAACTCAGAAGGGAACTCAAAAGTTCTGTTGAAGCGCTTTTTTGTAAGTGCGCAAGCGCTAGGTGATTCCGTTCCGATTCTGAACTCTGTTGAAACAAACCTTATGAATAATAATAATAATAATAATAATATTTTTTATTTACAATAAATAATATGTACATAAATTTACATAGATCTAATATTTGAAGTATCTTTGTAATATTCTCCCCTGCCGCACCGGTCAACTTTCACTGTTCAGACAGTATCGATTAATTTCTTTTGATACTAATATTTTAGTATTCGATATTTTATTGCTTTCGATATTTTTGTAGTAGGTAATATTCTACTACAGAACTGTAACTATAACTGAAATTCCCCCCCCCCCGGGTGACAAAAATACCTCCCGGGGACCCCCTTGGATTCAACACTGGTAGTATTTATAAACATTTATTCTTATTCGTAAAAAATTATATCACCCAGCAGCATGATCTCATCAGGGATGCTCAGTGGATACAAATTTGTCTTTTTATACAAATTTAATATTAAAATTATTCAGGATGATGCTGTGTACACAGACTTCAGTAAGGCTTTTGACACAGTTGATCTCGTGCTTTTTAGATTTAAACATAGTTAAAACACTTGCATAAGTTCAGAATTAGTTTAAGCCAGAGAATTACAATTGTAGAATAGTCGAGTATTGTATGAGATTTGTGAGACAGTGTAACCACTGGTATTTAGCTTTGTAACGAGTGGTTTCATGACCAAATAATGGGATAGTTTTAGATGCCGTAAACATCTGACATTAAACCGGACTATTACATTTTATTAGATTGTCTCGGACTATTGTTTGCAGACTTCTACCAAATTGAAACAGCAAATTAATTATTCGTGAGTGTTTGTTAAACATACTGACTACTAACTAGCATATAGTTAAAATTTAAATAAAATTTAAATTTAGTTACTAGTTTAGTGATGGTTTTAGACGGAAGATATAGTCATATAGAGTTTTAAAATTCTTGACATGTTTTAACCTTTGGGAATCAGTAACGGGTAATTGCATTTACCGAAATATCTTGGGAATTCTCGAAGTTCCTTTCTTATTTAATTTTCGTAGATCGTAGCAGTAATAATGGCTATAATGGTAAATGTTAATAACCAGAACATTAATTTGAATAGGTTTCTGCTATACAGGAAGCACTTTGTTGATTTGATTACTTTAGATGTGTCCTTTTCCATATTTCTTGCCGTTCTTTTCTATCTTATGTCATAGTCCTTTTAACATTTCACCCTTTTTCTTGATGGTACTATTTGGTCTCCATTTTTCCACGTCCTTCTTGGAATTCCACTGAACTTTCTTTTAGGTGTCCTTGCTTCAAAAACCGTGTCAAATACCAGGTCTAAAAGTATGAAATGCGGATTTTTTTAAAAAATAAAACATATTAATCTCAAAAGAACAGTAAAAGTTTATTTATTTAAAGTATGCTCCATTAGAAGTTATACATTTTTCCCATCTTTCAGGCAATTTGTGAATACCTCGCCAGTAGAACTCTTCCCCTTTCCCCGCAAACCATTCATCTAGCCATTCTTTCACATTTTCATATGAACAAAAGTGCTGCTCGGCAAGTGCGTGACCCATCGATGCGAACAAGTGGTAATCTGAAGGGGCCAAGTCTGGTGAGTAAGCGGCATGGGGTAGCACTTACCACTTGCGTGCCTCCAATGTGTTGAAAACTGCTTTTGCATTATGTGATGGAGCGTTATTGTGAAGAAAGATTACCTTGTGCTGTTTTCTTTCCTATTCTGGTCGTTTTATGAGCAGCGAATGGTTCAATTCGATCAGTTGTTGTTGGTAGCGTTGGGTATTAAGTGTTTCACCAGGTTTTAACAATTCATAACAAACCACACCCTTTTGGTCCCACCAAGTACAGAGCATTGTCTTTTTGCCAAAGCGATTCGGTCTTGCAGTTGATGTGGATGGTGAGCCTGGGTTAACCCATGATTTTTTGCGTTCGGGATTTTCAAAATAAATCCATTTTTCATCGCCAGTAATGATACGATGCAAAAAAGACTTTCTTTTGTATCGTGCAAGCAAAATTTCACAAGTGTTTTTGCGTTTTTCCATCTGCCTCTCATTCAATGCATGTGGAACCCATCTGCCGACTTTCTGGATCTTACCCATCTCTCGTAGGCGATTGGAAACAGCTTGTTGACTAACGCCTTACTGCTCTGCTAGTTGTTTTTGTGATTGACTATCGTCTTCCTGTAGCAATGTTTCCAATTTTGTATCTTCATATTTTTTTGGAGGTTTTCCATGTTCTTTTTCTGTAAGATCAAAGTCACCACTTTTGAAACGCCGAAACCATCGTTCACACGTATCTTGCAATGGAGCATATTCACCATAAGCTTCTCGAAGCAGTCGGTATAATTCAGCAGCAGTTTTTTTCAAATGAAAACAAAACAGTAGTACTGGCCGCGAATGCTCTTTATTTGGCACAAAATTTGACATTTGTAACACAGTAAAACAAAACTATACGCATTTGACACTTAATGATAACTTAACAAAACGCCATATGTGTTGAAACTTTGAACTATACCACACTGTTTGCGCGGCAAGTTTGAAAAAAATACGCATTTCATACTTGTAGACCTGGTACATATCCGTAGCACCTCAACTCAGAGACTTATGAGGCTAACCCGAGGCTATGGCGAATGTGCCCCCAGCCATAGGCAAACTTTGCAACATTTTGAATCAACCCAATATATTTTACATACATAAATTCTATAATGCGGAACAGTAGCTCGACTGAAATATGAATTTCCTGGTATATTTATAATGTAAATGTTATTGATTTTGTTATTTATTTATTTAGTTTTTGTTGTAATCTACAAGGTGTCTCAAAAGAAATTTTATATTTAGTGGATCGATTAAAAAAAAAGTAACCCGTATATAGAAAAAATGTTTATTAATTATTAAAATACACTTTTTGGGGATTTATTTCTTAAAAATAATATCGTCTAAATGTAGACCCTCGCGTTCTCGGCACTCATTTAATCGAACAGTAAAATTACTTATGACGTCTCGGCAGGTGGACTCAGGGATGGCTGCCATTTCATGACGGATATTTTCTTTCAAATGCGCCAGTGAAGTCGGTTTATTGGCGTAAACTTTAGATTTAAGATAACCCCATAGGAAAAAGTCCTTAGGGGTTAAATCTGGACTGCGTGGAGGCCAATTTATGTCACCTCTCCGGGAGATCAATTTGCCTGAGAAAATTTCACGAACACGTGGCAGAGACATATTGGACGTGTGTGAAGTTGCTCCGTCCTGTTGGAACCATGTTCTTTGGTTATAGCCAGGAAAGTTTTGCAGTTCAGGTACCAAAAAGTTGTCTAACATCTCCACATAACGCTCTGAATTCACTGTAACTGCACGCCCCCTTTCGTCTTCAAAAAAGTAAGGGCCGATAATTCCTCGCGCCGACATCGCAGCCCATATGGTCACTTTAGGCGAATGTAGGGGTTTCTGATGTTTGCGTTTCGGATTCGTTGCACTCCAGTAGCGGCTGTTCTGCTTATTTACGTGGCCATTAAGATGAAAATGAGCTTCACCCGAAAACAAAATGTTGGTAAACGTTGAAAATCGCTCAATCACCTGATTTACGAAATTAAGCCTCTGACTGGCATCTTGGGGCTTTAATTCTTGCACCAATTGAATTTTGTAGGGGTGCAGCTTTAGGTCTTTGTGCATAATGCGATGTAATGATGATCTATGCACATTTAAAGCACTTGCGCGCTTTCGAATTGAAAGGTTCGGGTCGTCACGAACAGACTGATTAACATTCTCCACGTTTTCTACCGTTCTTGATGACCTAGGTCGCCCGGATTTTGATTTATCCAGCGTTGTACCAGTCCCTTCAAACTTTTTAACCCAATGTCGAATGAGAGGAATGCTTGGCGCATCATTTAAGTGGCGAAAACCTCGAATACTGCAGAATTTTCTACGCGCTACAGTCGCCGAATCACCGTTTTTGTAAAACTCTCGCACGCATAACGCGCGGTCTGCTCCCGAGAAACGCTCCATAGTAACTGAATTCCCAAGAGCCAGGCTACCGATTGACATAACCCCCGCGCCCCTCGGATACGTTGCGTTCACGCAGTAAGCTAAATAAATATAAAATTTCTTTTGAGACACCTTGTACAAAGACAATTGACTTCAGTTTCATGATGACTCAGTATGATTTATTATAAAATATAATCGGGATGTTAAATTTGGACAGCCATTAAATGTGAGTCCAAAGGCTATTTGGCGGTCTTGTATTTAGTTCGCTGACCACCAGAGTTTTAGATGTTATTTGTGTAAATTATTTCATTTGAACATGTTAGTTATGAAACGGTGAAGATCATGTAACCCAAGGCAACAATTTTAATACTCTGATGTATCATAAACTCTAACTTAACTTAATTAAATTTATGTCACTGCAGATTACGAAGAAAAGGACAGTGCTGCCCAAACTACGTATTTTAATGTCACGTGCTTTCTTTGTTTTAATACATCTAGGACAGTAAACCTATGACACACGTGCCAGTGATTGCACGCAAGACATTTTTGTTGGCACGCAAGGGATTTGGAAAACGATATGATTTTTATATTAATTAATTAAATGACACAAATATTCACTAGAAAATATTATGTACTGAAAGGTTGAAGAGAAAAGAAGTCGTGGATGAATAAGGACTTCCTGGCACGATAACCTGAAGGAATGGTTATCGTAATATAGAACATCGACAACTGCTACTTAATCTACTTGCTTTACGAATGCTCGCTGGCGGGATTCTATTTTACGTACATGTCTGAATCATGTCGAGGGTTGAAACTACAGCCACATTCAACTCTCATTTCATTCAAATTATACTGATTTATTACGATTAATGAACTAACCAAGAATGGAGGATTGTACGAGGGTTACCTTTCATGTTTTTACAAACGACCACTAGATGGCAATATTGCAATGTGTCATTACTTAATTCGTAAAATTTGACATTTGTTTTTGTGAAATCAGAGGCAGCTTATAAATTGACCGAGTAGTTTGTTGACAATAAGCGTTAAAAAGAAAACAAGTTTGTGAAAAAATGGATATCCAACGTGAAGGTTTTCGTTGGATGATTTTTTACGATTTTAGTAAAGGCCTAACTCAACAACAATGCATAGATTCGTTTCGTTCAACTTTTGGTAATGAATCACCATCAGAAAAGACTACCCAGCAAACATTTTTATACGGGCCAGTGCTGGTAAAACACATACTCCCCGGCATTGAAAGTAATGGGCCAGTACCCCGGTGTCCCCGGGGCCGTTACTGGCCCATTGATGTATCAGTTGCCGGCCCAGCAACGGTAAAGTGCAAAATAAGCGCAATAGTTGCAAGATTTATTTCTGATGGTTTTAAGTAAAAAGTATGAGTGAAGAAGAGTGCTTATAAAATGCTGGTAAAGTACTTCGTATAGGCGGAATGCGAAATACAAATGTGAAGTACATTATTAATACTGGCGTTGCACTTACTTTTGGTGCCAGTAATTTACCAGCATAAAAGCAGTTTGCCAGCATTCGGCCGTTAGTTGAATGTTTGCTGGGTATTTACAATTGGGTTGCAGAATTTCGTCGTGGTCATGCGTCCGTCAGTGATGAATCTCGTCAAGGTCGACCAAAATCGGTTGTGATTCAAAAAAACATCGATACTGTGCGCAAAATGATTGAAAAAGATCGGCATGTGACTTACCGTGAGATAGAGGCAATCTTTGGCATATCGCAGACTGCAATACATTCGATTTTGCATGAATATTTAGCTGTGAAAAAGATCTGTTCCCGATGGATTTCGCGTAATTTGACCAAAGCTCAAATAAGGCTCGTTGATTGGTGTAAGGGAATGCTAAAAAAAATTCAACCTAGGCACTGCAAAATCTGTATACAACATGGACAAAATAATTTGTCCATGGACACCCGGGACAAAATAATTTTTAAAGCTACAGAAAAAATCGGAAATTAGTGTTAATTCTTCATGTTCCATTATGCAAAAGTGGGAAAATATTTCCCTAACACTTATGTAAGTCCATTCTGCTCATTTGCCACTACACAAACGATCTACTGCTGCTCTGGTGCGGGAGCACCATTGCACTTCCGCCAGGAACAGCCCTAGATGGACCAAAATAATCCTCCTTCAATAGAGACTACGACAAGAGAAAAGAAACGTAGGAATACCACCTATTCGCTGCGAATAGTCACAAACTTGATGCAGGAGACAATGCCCGTGAAAACTCGATTTGCTTAAGGGAGACCTACATCCAACAGTGGACGATAACGGCTGGATGATGATGATGATGACACTGATGTTACCGAATTAATAATCACGGATTTTTTTATCAGATTATTTTTTTCGAATGTAATCAAATTTTTTGCATTGTTCAACAAATTATGCAGGATGTATGTGGGTTAATACAGATAGCTGATTGCTGCAATTTTATTTATATAGATCCGCAGGATGTTTCCAGTTATTGGTTTCATTTGCCATCCCTGTTTCAGATTACAACAATTTAGATAAATAATTTAATGCACAATTACCTGAATTGTTAATCAATATAGTGAAAACAGCAACACAATTGTCAGATATCATGATACCTATCCGCCCACAGTACCAACACAAAATTACCACTTACTGACACACAAATACAAATAAGACGAGTATTATCATTGAATTACTACTATTTACTGCATGCTATCTACCCTAATGCACTAATATTCAATACCGGTTACTTTATAACGTAACATTGTTGTTACGTTATTTAGAACTGTCGAAACAAAATAGACACTGGGCAACAAATTTAAACTTTTTTTTTGCTGACTTAGATCTGATATTTGTTTTTAACTAATTTTAGGGTGCTGATTTCAAAAATGTTAACAGTTTCTGCATATCACGTAAAATTTTTGTTCTATCGTATTTTGACTTTTTTCACCTTTTCACGTTCTGATATACGTATTTAATTTCAACTTCGTTCTTGTTGTCCAATATATTTCGTAGGAAATTATCATCATCTGAGGTGCAACATGAGCGTGAAACTTAATTTTTTCGTCATCTTGACAAATTTCCTGTCAATCTTGGAGATGTTAGTGATGAACAGGGTGAACGTTTCCATCAGGATTTAAAAGAGATGGAGAGACGTTATCATGGAAGGTGGGATACTCACATGATTGCTGACTACTGTTGGAGTATTAAAAGAGACTTATTAGGAATGGTGCACTCCAGAAGATCTTACAAACGACCATTTAATCCTTAAATTATTTTGTATTATTATTTTAACACTCCAATGCATTAAAATGTAATTAAAACTGTTCTCATTTTCTTTCTTTCACTATAAATACAATTTTAAGAATATTTTCTAATTATTTAGTCCTTATTGTTCGCCAAATTTGTACCAATTACACTATCGACGTCTAAAATTAAACGATAGAAGCATTATTTGGCCGAAAATATGTATTTGTTGTAGAGCAAAAATCTGATGTGATACGCAAAAACTGTTGTGATATTTGAGTTCAGCAGCACCAAATTAGTAAGAAACAAGTCTTATACCCTTTTCACACTAGATCTTTAAGACGAGTGAACTTAAAGTTCACCGATGTTTAAGATATGCTTTCACACTTGATGTTTAAATCTCTGGTGCTGTCATCAGCTACAGTAATTTTGTCCTTAAGTTACCGGCATGAAATTACCAGTTTTGAACTGTCTGCGCAGTTTGAATTATTATAAACAATTAAGGATATTTCATTTCATTCTACAATAAAGGCACTACAATAAAGAATATATTACACCTGTATTAACATGTTAGTCGATACATTTTATCTCAATTATTGTACAGTCTGTTTCAAACACTTAGGCGGAACTAGATTTTGCAATTTAGTTACTTTCATCGCTTAAATCGTGCTTTTCGGCAGTTTTGTTTAAGCTTTGTAAATCATACTTACAATAAACATTTTTTTGTTAAGGTTAATATCATTTTAAAATGTCATTTTCTTTATATTTTGATTTTTTGTGTAATTCTTAATACAAATTTCCAATTTATTTATTTTTTTGTCATTAAAATATATAAAAAAATAATTTAATTTTGACATAGGTCATTCGTTTCCATGGTTTCATTGTTGTAATTTTAAATTTTGACATTCCAACGTGAAAAATGACAACCTAAAAGAAAGAAATTCCCATTTAGTTCCGCCTAAGCGTTTGAAACAGACTGTAGCTCTGTATTTTATTAAACACATTATTAAAATAAATAATTTTATTATAACAATAAGTATAAACTTCTTATAACGTCGATATAATACAGTATTCTTGTTTATGATAATATAAAATGTTGACAGCACAAATTCAAGGAGTATTTTTTTATACTTGAAATTAAGTTGGTAATGCGGACGAAGTTTAAGACGCAGATCTCTGTCTTAAACATCGGTTGTGTTTAGACGAGGCCGTACGGTTTCACATTAGCGTTTAAAGATACATTCACTTTAACATCCGATCTTAAAGATCCAGTGTGAAAAGGGTATTAGATGTAAGTCAGCAAAAATTGTGTTGACCACTGTTATAGGTTTCTTATACCAAACTAACAATCTTTTATAAAAATTGACATCTGGGGCCAAATAAGCTCTTTTTTTTCGCTGTTGGCGTACAAGACAACACATTTTTTGACTAAAAAACACAAATTGTGCGTTATTCTATAGAATTTATTATAAGTCATAAAGCAACTGTATTTGAAACACTAATTATAGAAGCTTTAAATTATACCTTCCTGGCAGTATTTTAGACGAATTGTTATTGTTAGTTTTGTATAAGTAACTTTACCGTGGTGTTTATCCCACCCTTAAGCTAATTGTCATGCTAAGCACTATTTTCTAATATTGAAGGCGAACGATGCGCGTACACAGAACTGACTGATTCATTTATGTGCGGACATAGATAGATATATGCAGATAAATTGAGGGAGATAATGTATATCACTTATATAACAATCTTATCATCTATTTGGGGTAAACCGACTAGTTTACATAAGCATGATTAAAAACGACACGATAATTACAATAACGTGCACATTTTCGATATCTAATTATTAAAACGAGAGCTGAATCACTCCATTAGTGATTTTACTAAATACATCTCCAATATATTTACAATTAGTTTTGTACAAACAATAAGTAAATGATTTGACAAATTGTAGCATAGTATTGGCATATTATTGTCCAGTAACTATATCCTAAACATAAGAATCGTTAGTTCTCTGTCGTCTCTATGATGGTGTTTTCAACGTTCATACGAGTTGGGTAAATTAAGTAACCGAACTTAAGCCGTAGGTGAACATGTCATACACCTTAAGTACGAGTTTGAACTCGCTAGAGTAATTTTGTTGTCCGTAGCGATTTTTTTTTGTTAAACAGTTTTTTCTAGCAATGGTGTACTATCAGGTTTTGCTTCAGACCTGGTCACAGAGCAACGGAAACTTTTGCAAAACTTTAACAAGCCTACGGAGACAGTGTTTTGTCAAGGACCTAGGTTTTTTGGTGGTTTAAGGCATTTTCAGAAGGAGTAGAGTTGATTGAAGATGAACCACGCAGCGGAAAGCCTTCATCTTCAAGAAAATGTCGACAGAATCCGGTATCTTGTGCGTTCAGATCGTCGGTTGACAGTCAGAATGATCGGGGAAGAGTTGAATTTGACTCACACTGCCGTTCATCAGATTTTGACCAATGAATTGGGGATGAGAAAAATCTACAATTTCAATAAACGAGTTTTTGGCCAGTAAAAACATTCCTGTGGCTCCTCAGCCTCCTTATTCGCCTGACTTGAGTCCTTGTGACTTTTTCCTCTTCCCAAGATTGAAAAATCATCTCAAGGGACGTTATTTTGGGACACTCGAAAATATTCAAACGTCTGTAACCGACCAGCTGAAAGCTATTCCAGTATCCGAGTTCCAGCACTGCTATGAGGATTGGAAGAACCGTCTCCAGCGCTATGTAGCTTCCCAAGGAAGTTATTTTGAGGGAAACAATATTAAATTGTAATTGTATTCGAATAAAAATATTTTAAAAAATCAGTTCGGTTACTTAATTTACACACCTCGTATAAGAGATATTTAGGCGGACTTATTCAGTAATTAAAAAATCACATCTCTGTTATTCACGTACTACCAAGTCTTCTTTCAAGTACCACTAGTGGAACGCGTATTACCGGTTGAGAAGCGCTGATCTAAAAGCACCACTATCCGGGAAGTTGTGAATCTGAGAGAATTAAGGGCATTATCGATTTGTTAAACGGAATGATCCCCTGTAACGTATCTTAGGCAATGTCTATATAGTTCTGTAAGTGTGAAAGCGTATATGTTCTTATGGCGCGGAGACAAATTTAATTATCTGCTTTAAGTGGATTATAGTGAATACCTTGAATGTGACTTGCCCTCGCAATCCCCGTCTTTCTAACATAATACCATTAAGTCACCTGATTCAATTTCAAACTTAACTAATATTGGTTCAACACTGTTATTAACAAAAAAAGAAATATTTCTGACGCAGTTTTCATACTCAGTAGACGTATTGCTACCGATTTTTTAGGGTTTTGTAGGTATGACCACCAAAAAACCCTTAGAACATCACTAATGTGTCTGTCTGTCTGTTTGTCTGTACAGTAGAAATTGTAGCCAAACGGTTGATCATAGAAAGTTGAAAATTGGCATGTCAGTACAATTTTTTCACCCATATATAGGCAAACTATAGAGTTCAAAAAAATACAGCGCGGGATAAATATAAAAAAATTGATGTGAAGTGTGAATTTTCACACATTTTAGGGTTTCGCAGGTATTGAGTAAGTGAATGATGATTATTTAGGATGCCAAAACAAATTTTATGTTAAGATATTTTTTTTGTTAATTTTAACTCGAATACCTAATACCATTATTTAGGTTTCTAAATATGTGCAGTATTTTTATACGTATCATTGCAATTGATACGTATAACTGACCTTGGGGACCTTATATGGACAAAAAAAGAGACATTTTTATTGAAATTATTATTTATTTGTGAAATGCAGCGGCACTCGCTCCCAACACAACAGCACTGCACAACAGTTGAACCCTCCTAACCCCGTGGCGGTGCCATTGTTAGTAAGAATCGCCAAAACAAAACCATAAAGATGCACATCAACGAATTTTAATGAAAACAATTAAATAAAAATTATTATCCTATTCTTTGAACTAGAATATAAAATTAGAAAAGCAATTCGTTTTATAAAACTAATAGGATTGAAAATTTTGTAATTTAAAGTGATTAACAAAAAAAAAATACATTACTGGCACCCCTAAATAGCTGGCGCCCGAGACGGACCGCCCCCCCCCCCCTAGCTACTCTACTGAATAACATTGTTCTGTGTATTAACAGATCTTTTTCCTATCAAATAACAAATTACAAAGATATAACGTATGTAGCGAAAATTTGGCAGTTAGTAAAACAAAAGCCATTAAAAGCTAGAGTTTTCAATTCCCAATTTGCCGTTATAAATGTTTTGTAAGAATCCCGGAACAAAATTTCAATTAAGTTGCAAAGTAAATTGGTGAAATAGGGCTCATGTAATTAAAAATTCTAAAGCTACGGAAGTTATTATTGAAGTTGAGATACAATCTTTAGCGGTTCGACGGCTTTAAACCAAATAAGTTTATTTACATTTTCTGACAATTCTTGATAAGAAAATATTCAAGAAAAATTAATTTTTGTTGATGCCGTGGTATTTCTAGGAGTTAGATAATAAATATTTCTTAAGGGGTGGCAATAATATTTCTACGCAGGTCGATCAGGTAATAAAGAAGATTCAAAGATTCTTTTATTACATAACATTTGGTCATTATATACAGCCACAGTTTGTCGATGAATTTAAATTGGCTGAACGTTTTGGGCGTTAAGAAAACGAATTGCTCATAATAACACGTAATTCGCATGCGGAGGGATTTTCAATGAGAGTCTTCATGATAAAAAAAAAAACAATAAAACAACGCGCTACAAGTACCAAGTGAAGTTGACTGCACTGAAACTGAAAGTCATTAATTAAGTAGAACTAAATGTAATTTTTACTTTTGTAAGTTGTGACAAGCTCATTTTTTAACGACTGAAGTGGTTTGTTACTAAACAAAATTATCAAAAGCCATTTAAACGATAAAAATTACTAATTTTCATAATCTAGATCAGTGTTTCTCACCCGATTTAAATCCAATAGAAAACCTTTGGGAGATTGTCGACAGAAAGATTAGAAACAAAACGCATTCAAATATTGAAGATTTGTTTAAAGCTTTGCAGGGTGCCTGGTCTAATATTGATAATGAAATAATCACGAATTTATTAGAACCAATGCCTAAAATATGTTGGGAACTTATAAATACTGGTGGTTACTATGCAAAATATTATAAATGATCTGTTAATAATAATTCATTTTCTTAATAAATAAAAAAAAAAGATTTTTTTAAGAGTAGTTGCTATCTTTATGTCCAGGTAAAAAAAATAAATACTATAAAAAAAATAGAATTTACTATTAAAATTTAATTTTTTTACTATAATATATGTAGAGGATTGTTAAAGGTAAGAATAACATTTTTTATTTTTAAAAATATTGAATAGAATAAAAATAAAAGAGGATTATCAAAAGTTGCTATCTTTATGGCCAATACTGTATATATTGTCGGGAAAAGAACGGGAGCTAGGGCAAAGGAAAAAATTTAACCACAAAAAATTGTTTTATTATTAAGTCTTACAAAAGAAATATGTAGATGGTCTGCTGCAGCAGAAAGTTAATTATTTTATTTATTGTACCAGTGCAACAAATATTTTTAAGAGCAGGTTCTAACTTATAAATTATTGTTGCTATACCAATATAATTCAATATTCATTTAGTCAATAATCGTGATTTATGAAAATGATTTAAAAAATAGTTTTGTTTCTCTAGTTATAGCCGATAGTGTACATGTATGTGTTTCTATATTGTCCATATAAGCACATTCTACATAACAATGACTTACATTATAAAATTAACAAAAATTTCTACAAATACCTTTCCAGTCGCTCCAATTTTGGTCTGTATGGAGCACAAACCCTAAAGTCAACACTATAACACACTATTTCAAGTATTTTCTGCACTTTTATCACTTAAAAATAACTAAAAACATCAGACAAAAAATGAACACGCCACTTGTAAAAATCACGTATCACTACATATCAAGATGGCTTATCATGATAAAGCTCATTAAGGAATATAGTCATTAACAATTAATAAATAAGGAACAGAATTGCTTAAAATAATTCTTTATGAGAATAAACACATATATTAATATTTTATCAATAGTATACTGGTGGTTGAAATTGAACTACCGGGCCCAATACACTATTTTTTATTATTGAAGATGAAGTATAACGTTAAATTTGGGAATTACTTGGTACTACATGATCTAAAATAGTTTATATTTTGTTACTTTGTATCTTTATATAAATAGTTATACATTTTGATTGAGGATTTATTAAAATTTCAGAGTTATAGCGTTGGAGATACGGCCTATATGGTAAAATGGGAGGACAGAGGTGATAATAGGATGACTTTTGGGCTATCAATGATAATTCTGAGACCTCAAAAAGGGATGAAAATTACTATTGGAAGTATAATGGAGTTATCTCTCGAGAATTTTATACAGGTTAATTTTTTTATTTACGGGTTTTTAGAGGGCTAATTTTTTTTTGAAAATCTTTTTTTTTATGGGATTTTTGTCAATATAATGGCAAAAAACTATTGTACCCTATCTCCCAGAGGGGTTGAACTAAAAATCTGAAAAAAATCTCAATAATGTACATTGACCGGAATAGTTCAACAGGAAAATTTGATCAAACTGGTTTTTCGCAAAATATTTTTTCTTTGTGTCGTCGAAAAAAATTTTTTTTTAAATATATTGTGTATGGGTATATATTGGGTATCAAAAGAAAGCTGTTAAGACGTAGATCAAGGAACGGGAAGTAGTTTTTTATTTTAATTATTTTTTTTCAAAAAAATACTAAAAAAGTTTCCCGAATATTTTAACCCTAAGGGGTTAAATTAAAAATCTGAAATAATTCTAAGGAATGTATATTGCTATGAACCGGAAATATCCGAGAGGAATTTTTAATCCGATTTCGTTTTTGGAAAATATTACAGTTATTGTGTTATTAAAATTTTTTTTTTTAATTTAATTTTTATTGTAGGGATATTAAGTGGAATCTCTTTAAGTGCAGATTAAGGAACGGTAATTGATTTTTGAAATACATTTCATTTTGACTAAATTTTGCCAAGTATTAAGATTTTCGTTTAATATCTTAGCTAAATTTAAAAAAATATATTTGTATATACATGGATACATTTTGTTATGGGTAGAGGAGAGGTACGTAAATTTATTTTGCAAATATCGACTAGGAAAAGAAATAAATAACTGGCCGGTTGCGGGATTCCATTCCAAGTTTCATATAGTCGCAATATAAACAATGTCTCTGTAGAACACTGCCTAATGACCGTTACATCTCTGAGTAGTCAGCATCGTATATCAATGAGATAATAAATACATTTTTAAATTTTTAGTGATATTTTTATTTTTGAAAATTCATTTTTTTATGAATTATTTGCCAAAAATATGGAAAAAAGTCGCCTTTTCATTTCCCAGAGGGGTTGATCTAGTTGAGGTAGTTTTTTAGATTTTTTTTATTTTTGCAAGATTTTTTCCAAAAATGTACTTTAAACCAGTGGCGAAAGGAAACCTCCGCTAGACTTGCCCTCCCATAAAAAAAATATTTAAAAAAAAATAAACTAAAAAAAAAAATTTAAATATTTAGATAAATCTTCAAAAATACATCAAATTCTGTTCTATACAAATTTTTGTCCAAGGCTTGCTTTACTAGTTACGAATTAATTATCATGACCATGGAAACGTTACATATAAGTATGAAAAAATTGAGACTTCGAAAAATTTTAAATAATTTTACAAAAAAAATTCGAAATTTTTCGTTTTATCAAAAAACGTCTCAAATAAAAGTTATTAGTTATTGCATTTATAGTAACTTTTGTTCAATAAATTTTTTCGAAATATTTTTCTGTTGCTAAATATTCGCAAAAATATTAAAATCGACACGAGTAAACTCCCATTTCTAGTCAACCGATTTTCATAAAAAACAATAGGGTTCTTCCTATTTAATAGGAGAATTTTTTAGTACCAGAACGAACTCTTTAAGTTAAACCGTTTTTGAGTTATCGTGTATACACACAGACAGACACACACACACACACACATACACACACACACACACACACACACATACGGACGGCACTTCGAAAATAGGTTTTTTGGATTCCCTGGACCATGAAACGTGGTCATCCGTCAAAATCTCGACATCGAAAATTTTCGCGATTACAATACTTGCCCCTTATATATTAAGGTCGGGCAAGTAAAAATAGCCAGGTTTGGATTTGAATGATATTTTTGCAACTACATAAAAAAAAAAATGCATTAAAATATATATTATGCTATTATTAGAGATATATATATACACGGTAGAAAAAATCTAACTGCAACCTTCTTGTCGTGCCTATTGATTCAAAGGATTTAACACAAAAAAAAATTTAGAATGCAGTACAGAGCAAATGGAGTAGTTCTTCTTCATACTCTCTAATGAGTTTTCCCAATAACACTATCCTATTATTTCTTCACGAGGTTGTCAGTTGTAAAACACGCTGATCGTTGAAACAGCGGTACAAATATTTATTCAATTTTCCGTAATACTTTTCCATTTAATTTCAATCAATTACCAACAAAAGAATATAAAATTACATAATATTTTGGGTTCATTGACATATTTAACACTTTTACAACATTTGGCAACACCACTCCCATTTCCTATAAGAGCAATACTGCATTCTAACCTTTGAACGAACTATAGCTGTCATGATAGATAACACAGTGCCATCTCTATTTCAACAGAAGAAGTTATGCAGAAATTGCGTTTTGAAAATAATCTCCTCACATATTAATTAATAGTTATGTAGCCTTTTCAAATATTATTTATAGTGTAATAAAATATTCACATTTTTTGAATAAATAATAGAATTATTTCAATATCATTATTATTCAAGTTATTGTCGAAATGCTAAACAAGGCGCGTATTAGACTTTCAGATAAGGGGTGATGTGAACGAAGCAAGCAAAGTGCATAGTAATTTATATAAAATTACGTACAGATTCCAAAATAAGCTATCGTTATGACTTTTTACCATTAAAGATTCTTATTCAATAGATGTTCCCTAGATGACGATGCTTATATATGTTTTATTTAACATAATTTGCAAAGATAATAGAACATTTAAGACATGCTGAAACTTTAATTCTGTAAAGTGCACTATTAGCTTCCAAACCTCAGCCATTCTCACAAAGTTTGTGATCTGAGAATATGAAGATTTTGCGGTATCTTGTGATAGTTTTATTTTTAATATGCGGTAATGGCTTATTTTAAGTGTTAAGAATGTGCGAAATTTTTAGCATTGTATATTATATTGACGTTATTAATTAATTCATATGTTTTCTAAAGGTGGTGGAGTGTTTCAAAACCATGTTAATAAAATTTGAGGCTATATAGGCTATGCCAAACTTTTAAACGGAACTAAATGGAATTTAAAATTTCTTGTTGTCACTAACTGGACTTGTAATGGGTGTTTTTTTTAGAGGTATAGAACTTTAAATTGCAATAAAACAACGATGGATTATTCGATTGACATGAATTTTTTTTTATTCGAAAGATAATCTTGTGGCATTACATTAAATCATACCAACAAGACGGCGCAACATGTCACACAGCTCGTGCCACAATCGATTTATTGAAAGACACGTTTGGTGACCGCCTAATTTCACGTTTTGGACCTGTGAATTGGCCTCCAAGATCTTGTGATTTAACACCGCTGGACTACTTTCTGTGGGGCTATGTAAAGTCATTGGTCTATGCGGATAAGCCACAAACGCTTGACCATTTGGAAGACAACATTCGCCGTGTTATTGCCGATATACGGCCACAAATGTTGGAAAAAGTCATCGAAAATTGGACGTCCAGATTGGACTACATCCGAGCCAGCCGTGGCGGTCATATGCCAGAAATCATATTTAAAATGTAATGCCACAAGATTATCTTTCGAATAAAAAAAAATTCATGTCAATCGAATAATCCATCGTTGTTTTATTGCAATTTAAAGTTCTATACCTCTAAAAAAAACACCCGTTATATATTGAAGTTGGCTTTTCCTGAACGAAATGATCAAAAGCTTCAATCAATCAATAAAAGATACTAGATTTGAAAATCTAGTTCCGTTTAAACCAGTGGTTCCCAACCGGGGTGCGGGAAAGCATTTTGAGGGGTGCGAGACGATTTATAGAAATTTATAAAATTTATATAAAAAATCTAGTTTATTTAGAATCATTATATATTTTTTCCCTATATTATTATTATTATTATTATTTTTTTTTTAATAAATAATAATAAAAAATTATTTTTCAATAAGTATATTTTCTTTATAATTTTATTAAGGTTCAGAACCGCTGAATGCTACATCAATTAATTTGATCAATTTTAAAGAAATATTCATGCGATTTCCTTTTTTTTTGCTCTTCACTTTTTTATCAATTTATCAACTTATTTTGATCAATTTGGCATATAAATATGACTCAACTGAAAAAATTTCAACACATTTTTTATGGGGGTGCAGGAGCTTATTTTCACATTCAAAGGGGTGCTCACCACAAAAAAAGGTTGGGAACCACTGGTTTAAACCAAAGAAACCTCCTATATCTGTTTTATTTAGAATTAAACTATTAAATACGAAACAACAAAACCACAAATATAGCTTCTAATATTATTTGTATAGATATTGCCAAAAAAATTATATTAATATGATACTTAAATGTTTTAGATATTGTGCAAAATGGTTACGGATTTGGGTACGGTCGAAATGCCGAGTTTGAATGGCGTAAGGATCATCACGGTTGCGGAGGAATGTTGCAGTCTCCGATCAGGATTAATAGTTGGGAAGCCAAGCCTATGGGCATGCCAGCCTTAGAAACCATAAGATACCATGATTTATTACCCGGAGAATTAATTCTACAAAACAATGGCCATTCAAGTAAGTGTACTTTTAACAAAATTAATGTTTTGTCCACATCACTTATAGTCTAAGAGCTAGCAACGTCACAAAAAAGTTTATTTTAGGTCGGTTGGTTTTTCGATATTTCCCTTTCTTATTGAAGTTAGGTAGGGATGCGGTACGTCTGGCACCTGGGAGCGGTTGCGCTTACCTGTGCGCATCTCGCCTATACAGGTAAAAAGTGGATATTTTGAAATCATTTTAAGACATTTTCTTTTTTTTTTATAATTTTCTATGTCTTTTTAGCATTATAAATTTATAGTTGCCAGACAGTTTTGTTGTTGCGAACATTGCGCCAGATCTAATTTAAGTAATTACAAAATAATAATTTTCAAACCTTTTTAGTATAGCTGTAATTTTAATATGAAATGAAAGCCCTTAGTACGTGGATTAACGACAAAATTTTTGCAAAATAAATTATTTTGAGGCGATTTTTGCCAAAATTGTGCAATAAATTTTTTGTCCCACACCGTGTAGCCCAGATGGTTTAAACTAAAAATCTGAAATAATTCTAAGTAATGTACATTGGTGTAAACCGGAATAGTACAACAGGAATTTTCGATCAGATTATGTTTTCGGAAAATAACGCATTTTTTGTGTTTTTTTGTTGACGATGCACAAAAGTTATAGTTATATAACACGTTAAATTGCAAAGAGTATCGTGGTCTAGTGGTTACGTTGCTCGCTAACTAAACAGATTTTTTGTTCACTACACGGGTTCGTTCCTTGCTAGAAGAGTAAATTTTATTTTACAGACAGACAGACAGACAGATAGATAGACAGACAAACAGACAGACAGACAGACGACAAAATGCCGGTATAAGGTTTTTTTGGTCATACCTACAAAACCCTAAAAAATGCAGCTGTGGCTGTTTATCTCTCTTATAACGCTCCCTGTTGCAGCTATCTCTCTCACGCAACCAACGAATAAGCTGCCACACTCTTCTAACTCACCTATTCTCCCCGGGACTTAAATTGGTCTGGTTCCTAGTTAAACAACGGAATTTCCGTCTGTCAAATTAATATTATATTCTTTGATTACAGAACTATATCCTATTAAAATTACAGCTATACTAAAAAGGTTTGAAAATTACTGTTTTTTAATTAGGTACTTAAATTAGATCTGGCGCAATGTTAGCAACAACAAAACTGTCTGGCAACTATAAATTTATAATGCTAAAAAGACATAGAAAATTATAAAAAAAAAGAAAATGTCTTAAAATGATTTCAAAATATCCACTTTTTACCTGTATAGGCGAGATGCGCACAGGTAAACGCAACCGCTCCCAGGTGCCAGACGTACCGCATCCCCAAGATTAATACAATAAAGGTTGGCTCATAACTTGAACTGGTGGGGGTAAATATACGTCATCGCTATGCTAACGGTACTCAGCCTTTGTTTATTGTAAATGTTATATACACGTGAAGTTTGAATTTTGTCTATAAATTTAAAAATATCGTTTAATTTTTTGATTTTCTACTGGTTTTAATTTCTTCTTAGTGTGTTTAGTGTCACTTTTCTCATTAAGTAAATAATAAGTGAGATATTTCAAGAGTATAAGTAGCGCTTCTCATGCTCCCTCCCCCCATTATTCATCTTATTGAACATAAAAGAAAATTGTCTTCATTCTAAATAAATTTTCTTACATTCGTTTTTTATGTGAAGTGAAATATTTCAATGTTTTAGGATAACTACCCTAATATTCATCAAATTGAAAAAATACATGGAACAAATAAGATTTGTTTTTTTATAAACAATTTTGATTGTATAGTTTTTTCTGTTAAGATAGTTCTGTTTATAAATGAAACATTTTAAGTTTTTTAGTACCAGTTTTAACCCAGAAACACCCCCTAAGAAAGAAAATTTTGAGATATCATGCTTATATGTGATCCTGGTTCTACTCCAAAATACGTTCAGCCGTTTTTAAAAACAGATATAACCTCCAATTTTATTAATTACTATATTATTATAGCAATTTGTTTTTCTATTTTTATTTAAATATACCTAAAATTATATTTATATTCGATTTTATTGTTATTTATTAACTGTAATACAAATACCCATCGCCTTAAATTTTATATAAATCAGTAGAAAATATCCTTAGGTTTTTATAATATATATATATATTTTTTATAATTTATTCAGTAGAACTGTTTTGAAATAAATATCTATTATGAATACAGTCAATAAAAATATTTAAAAACAGGCACCATTTGTATTCTAGTTTGAATTAATCCGTACTATGACGTATTCCCTCTCACGCTCTGATTGGTCAGAACGTTACGAGACAACCTTTACTATAATAATCTTGCCGCATCCCTACCTAACTTCAATAAGAAAGGGAAATATCGAAAAACCAGCCGACTTAAAATTCTTTCTCGAAAACGTTGCTAGCTCTCGTACTATTAATTTTTGTTAAAAGTAATGGATATTCTACGAAAGCCAACTAATTTTTTTAGGGCTTAGGTGGAATGTTTGTTTCACAATTATTCCAAACAAATATTTTCCTAGATATCTAGCATTCTGTTGACATCTTATACTTATTAAATAGGTATTTAAAATACAGGAATACCTCGAATAGTCCGGCTTCGATCAGTCCGGATTCACTATTATCACTAATTTGATTATTTTCAGTTGCACTATCTGTTAAAAAGGGCGAACATTATCACATGTCCGAGTATTACTCTGAGATCCCATATATATTTGGCGGTTTGCTGAGCAACGAGTATGTATTTGAAGGTCTTCACTTTCACTGGGGAGCAAGAAATAACCGAGGCAGTGAACATATCCTGGATGATATTCAGTATCCAGTGGAGATGCATTTAATTCACAGAAACAGAAATTATAAAGATATCCACCAGGCTTTAAAACATAAGGATGGTCTTACAGTTCTAGGAATATTTTTCCAGGTGATGATTTATAAATATTATAATATTAATTTTTATACTTTACGTTCACAATAATATCATTGTTACACTGAAAACAGTTTAACAATAGAAGCTATTGTTAAACTGTGTTTGGTGATTTTATTTGCAGATATTGGCATTAGGGTAACTGCAGCGAATTTCGACTACGCAGGTAATTTCGACTATCCCATTATTTCTCTAAATAATTGCTGCCATATAGCGGTAGTATAACGTAACACTATGTTTATGTGAAAAACTAACCTCACTTTATTTTAAGCAACGTGTGAATGTCGTTAGACGAACAGTATAGATATTTATATTTTTTAAGTGTTAAAATATTTTTTTATTGGTTTTAATCAGCAGTTGTTTATCAAAGGAAAGTTGAACAAAATATTTTGCATTGAATAAACTGATAAGAACTAATCCAAATACATATATATTAGCTGGTAAAATTTGATTTTCATAATATTTTGTTACAATATCACAGACTAAATAAAAGAGATTTGATTGCAGGTAATATCGACTAGAGGAATGAAGCTACTACGGACTAGTCGATATTACATGCATGCATGTTTCACTTACCTAATTTGACGACAATAAAAATCACGTCTTACTAAAAGTCTCTATTATTATATTCTTTTACCTAAATAAAATGTAAAAGAGACAAGAAACGTTGATTATCTTAAAATTTTAGGGTAGTCGATATTAACATCACTTTTTTGAAATCAACGTTTTTTTCATATTTTTTTTATGCCGAACTTAAGTTGTAATAACAGCTTGTTTCATCGTGAAAATATTCAGCACCTAAAGATAAGTGAATGAGGTATCGATTGGGACCACTTTCCTGCCAAAATATTGAATAGTACGTAAATTAAAAAATAAATAAATTTGGTAGTCGAAATTCGCTGCAGTTACCCTAATATATTTTTTTTAATTTTTGTGGCCTATGCTGCTTCGGCAATTAGCCAGGACAATTTTTATTTTTTATAAAAACTTCATGCCTGAACAGGATTTGAACCCGAGACCTTAGCAACGCAGAGCACATGTGTTACCACTACGCTACGTCGGTCAGCTGTGTATTATAATATTCATTTTTATACTTTGCGTTCACAATAATATCATTGTTACACTGAAAACAGTTTAACAATAGAAGCTATTGTTAAACTGTTTTTGGTGACTTTTTATTTTGAGATTGGCAGTACTACTCGTCTACGGCCTGTCATTGACAACCTCAAATATTTTAAAATGTTTATTTAATACAATTTGTATATATTTGCATGTCAGATAATTATTTTATAATATTATTAGTAAGAAAATCAGCGTGGCCACCACAAGAACGACCGCCATCATAAAGTACTTGTATAAAATACATTCTAGCAGCAGAGTAGAGATAACTTGGCCTAGTATTTTCTAACAGAGATATTATTCATCATGACCATGAGACTTAGAAAAAAAAAAATCAAAAATTTTTAGTTTTATTAAAAAATATTTATTTATTTATTTATTTATTTATTTATTTATTTGGACACTACAGACATAGTCCTTTTTGTGTCCGTAGACAAACATACAATATACATACATACTAACATATTCAATCATAAACAATACTTTTAAAAAAAAAAAATGTACAATTTTATATGGTCTAATGGAAATGGAAAATATCTCAAATAAAAGTTGTTAGTTATTGTTTTTATAGCAACTTTGTTAAATATATTTTTTCGAAATATTTTTCTATTATGAAATATTCGCAAAATTTTTAAAATCGACACGAGTAAACTCCTATTTCTAGTCAACCGATTTTTACTAAAAGTTGATCAACTCGTTCTATTGATATCAAAAGCTTAAATATGAAGTTTCATAAAAATCCTTTTAGCCGAATTTGCTCTGCACGTGTACACAAACAGCCGGACAAACGGACCGACAGACATCATGCTAAAAATAGTCAAAACGTTATGTAAGGACCTCAATTCGTGGCGATCCATCGAAATCTCGAAATGTCAAAATCCGTATGATCACAATACCTCCCTTATATTGGTATTGTTACACTTGTTACTTTGGAGCACTCCTCGCTTTGCTCGTCGTACTCCAAACCATTCCTGTGACAATACATCGTCTTATAAAACTCGTATAATAATATACTATTATCTACGACCATAAAATAATAAATGCATTATGTGTTCAGATGTAAACACATAAATCTACTAATATTGCATAGTAAGTTTTAAAATTGAAAGTTAATTTTTGGTCAACATGTATTTTGAAAGTTAACCAAAATTTATGGAAAAATTAAAATAATGTTTCCTTACAGCTTACAGATAAAAAGAACGAAGAATTTGAAAATGTGCTGAATTATTTTCCGCTGATAAGAAATTTCAAGGAAAATGTAACAGTAAATTCAACGTTAATGTTATCGTCGTTGATTCCTGCAGACATCAATAAATTCTATACTTACAAAGGATCCTTAACCACTCCGCCTTGTTCAGAAGTTGTTACCTGGATTGTGTTTGCCGAGACTTTACCTATTTCTCTAGCTCAGGTAAGTGCAAACACTAAGTACTAAGAACATCACCGTTAGCAGATACAACTTCTGCGGTTTTCTAACATGTCTCGAGAACTTACATAATTTGCGACTTGAATTAGCAAATCAACACGCTGAGATCTTCAATTTTGTTTATCTATTTAATAATTTAAACAGATTTGATTGCTACTGTAACATAGGGTAACCAGACAACTGGGGCCGTAAGACAATTCGGGCCGTTCAAAATTGGGGCTTTTCACAACTGGGGCCATTAACAACTGGGGTGATGGACAATTCGGGCCGTACACAATTGGGGCTTTTCACAACTGAGGCCATTAACAACTGGGGTGATGGACAATTCGGGCCGTACACAATTGGGGCTTTTCACAATTGGAACTATTAGCAATTCGGGACATTAACAAATCGGGCCGTTCACAATTGGGGCTTTTGACAACTGGGGCCATAACTATAAGAGCTAGAGTCTTCTTTTGTTTAAAATAAAAAATCAGCTGTGGCCACCACAGGACCGACCGCCATCAAAAGTACTTGTATAAAATACATTCTAGCAGCAGAGTAGAAATAACTTGGCCTAATATTTTCTAACAGAGATATTATTTATCATGACCATGGAAACGTTACATATAAGTATGAAAAAATTGAGACAAATTTAAAATTTTTTAAAAATATTTGTCGAAATTTTTCGTTTTATCAAAAAACGTCTCAAATAAAAGTTATTAGTTATTGCTTTTATAGCAACTTTTGTTCAATAACTTTTTTCGAAATATTTTTCTGTTGCTAAATATTCGCAAAAATCTTAAAATCGACCCGAGTAAACTCCCATTTCTAGTCAACCGATTTTTACCAAAAGTTGATCAACTTGTGTCATTGATGTCAAAAGCTTAAATATGCAGTTTCATAAAAATCCTTTTAGCCGAATTTGCTCTGCACGTGTACACAGACAGACGGACAGACAGACAGACAGACAGACAGACAGACGGACAGACGGACAGACGGACAGACAGACAGACAGACGGACGGACGGACGGACAGACAGACCGACAGACATCATGCTAAAAATAGTCAAAACGTTATGTAGGAACCTCAATTCGTGGAGATCCATCGAAATCTCGAAATGTCAAAATCGGTATGATCACAATACCGCCCTTATATATATTGACGGTCGGTAAAAATAGTAGTAATTATTTTACGAGTTGGATTAAGTAAATTCTACGCAAAAATGGTTCCAAAAAATCTTTCACAATAAACGAGTTTTTAGCCAGTAAAACATTCTTGCGCCTCTTCCCTTGAGTCCTTATGACTTTTTCCTCTTCCCAAGATTGAAAAACTACCTCAAGGGACGTCATTTTGGGACACTCGAAAACATTCAAAGGTCCGTAACTGACCAGCTGAAAGCTATTCCAGTATCCGAGTTCCAGCACTGCTTTGGGGATTGAAAGAACCGTCTCCAGCGTTGTGTGGCTTTCCAATGAAGTTATTTTGAGGGAGACAATATTGAATTGTAATTCTATTCGAATAAAAAAAATTTTTTAAATCAGGACCCGAATCGGTTACTTAATTTTCACACCTCGTATATATTTTAATTAGATGAATATTTTAATTTTAATATAAACTGGTAACATATGCATTAGTTGTTATCAATATTAAGCAGTATTTTTGCTTTGAGGGCATGTTGAATAAATCAATATAAACTTAGTTTAGAGAGAAACCAAGGTAACAGTAGAAAAGTTGGTTTTCTACCACGCAACTTCTCGATTTTGTATTACAAACCGCAACCAGCAAACTACATCAAACTTCGCATACATAAACCCTCAGGTACTTATTAAAATTTTAATTTGGTCGTGGTTGTGGTTAAGGGTTTCGTAAATATATAGGAAGTTTGATCAAAAAATTCTCACTGGCATCATAAAACTTTACTAATAAGAAATTATATTAAATATATGTTTGAATATTGTTGCTTTTTTTTAAATTAAATTCAATCAGAATTTTTGTTTATTATTATTTTTATTATTACTATTTATTCGCAAATAAAATACATAGATATTAATAGATATAAGCTATTTTTTATATAAAAATAATAGAAAAATATAACATTATTAATAATTAGCATGTGCAAAACATTTGCAACCTGCATAAATTTCGTATTAAATAATTAATATTTTATAGGGAAACCTTTTTGTTTAATGACTAAGACACATCGGAGAGACATTGATTGAATTAAATTATTAATTATGGTAACTGAACTGGCCTCCCGTTGCTTTTTTGCTTCCTCAAACAAATCGTCTGGGTTTTTGAATCTCTGATTGCCTATTCGGCATTTGACGAACTCCCAAAGATTCTCGATGGGGTTGAGGTCTGGGGACTGTGCAGGCCACTTAATAACATCAATACTTTACTCTTTGATCCAATCTTTGACGATCTTGGCCGTATGCTTTGGATCGTGCTAATACCTCCAAACAAGTGGCATATTCCAGTCTGCGTACGGAAGCATTGTATTTTGCAAAATATCTCTATAATCCAAAGCATTCATGTTGCCATAAATTCGTCTTAGTTGACCTATTCCTTGTGCCGAGAAGCATCCCCAGGCCATAACGTTTTCACCTCCAAATTTAACTGTCTCTTTTGTATATCTCTGATTAAATCTTTCCTTTTTAGGCCTTCTGACATTCGGTTTGCCATCAATTCCAAATTGAATTTTGTTTCATCTGACAATAATACTGTTCTCCATTTGTGTTGACTCCGGTTTTTGCAAATTGTAGACGAAATAACCGATTTTTATTCGAAAGAAAGGTTTTTTTGCTATTTTGACAAAAATAAATATCCTCAAAGAATAAGAAAGAGTTAGCTATGTGAATACATTTTTGTTTCTGAAAATAAATGTTATAAACATAGTGGCCCCAAAACTGTCCCCTGAGGTATGCCACAAAATACAACTACGGGATCACTTAGAACGCCATTTATAGATGTACGTTGTTCTCTACAGCTCAAATAACTCCTGACTATCTGTAGAAAAATTCTACGAAAGCCATAATATTCTAATTTTTCCAGTAGTCTCTCATGTATGACTTAGCTAAATCGATGAAGATAGCTGCGGTAATTCTTGTTTCATTAAAAGCAGGGTAGCAACAGGGTTGCAATTGCATTTTCGGTTTATACATTTTTGCGGAAACCATATTATTTATTAGATAAAAGAGAATGTTCAGCAAGAACACAATTGAAGATAAATTGTTTTTTCAAATTTTGTTTGAGATTTGAAACATGTGGAATTGGTTATCTATTTTACTTTGTACTTTGAAAATATTGATATTTGCCCCTTGAAGAGATGTGTTAAGTTCATTAAAGTACGCAAAAATATCTGCAAGATATGCTATTTCTTGAATCTAGCCCAATTATTTACTTAATAATTTTTACTTATACTTTTATGTTTTATTTTTCTAATATAGATAAGTAGGAAACCATTTTGCGGAACCCAGGTTAAAGAACTATATGACACAATGTTTCATCGATAAATTTTGGATACTTCTGTTTTTGATTTATATTTAATTGTGTGTTTAATTCTAGTTGAACGAATTCAGGAAAATATCTGACGAAAGTGGAAAAACGAATTTAATGGACAACTATAGACATTGGCAGTCAGTTGGACAGAGGCAAATATTTGTCAGAGAGCCTCTGATGAAACACTCTGCTTATTTTTCTCCTGAAAACTTTTTGAAGTGGAATTGGTTTACGACAAATTTACACCAAAATAGAATTAACCGAAAATAAACATAATATTGAAGATATACTTGTATGTACAAAGATGTGTTACAGATTAATATGTAACTTTTTTTTAGTGAGTAAATAAATAGTAAATATTTTATGTAACGCTTTTTTCTATAAAAATAAATAAGTTAGGTAACATATTCATCAAAGAACATCAAATTTGTGATATTTTGGCCATGAACAATCGTTTCGCCGTTAAGGGACATTTTCATAACATACTCCCCATGAAATATGAGGATATTTTCAAACTAAATAACAATTTATAATTATTGATACTATTGTTTTAATACTCAACATATTGCTATTTTATAATTTAAAAATCAACACTTACTATTATTCAGAATTTTAATCTATGAATCATCGTCATTGATCAGCTTACCTGAAATCAAAAAGAGACAAATTGTAAAATTTCAAATATAAAACATATATGAGAATATTTTATTTAATACTAGCAGGGTATTTTAGACAAAATCATAATAGAAGCAACAAAAAGAGCCATCTCAGAATCCTAAAAACAAAATTATCTAAAACCGATAATCAAATTTTTTGTAAAGGATTTAGAGAATATAATGGTCTACCTGATCATTTAAAATATGAATGTTTAACTTAAGGGGGGGGGGGGTAGGGTCTGATAACCACATTTTACGCATATTTTTGTGAATTTTTTTCAAATCTATGGTTAAATTTATTCATTTTCAAACTAAGTACATATATAAAGTATGTTTTGAAGAAGATACAAAAAAAATTTCGAGGCAAAATATGGCGAAATGAGCAAGCTGTGGCAAATCTTCTCAGACTTCGGGAAAAAAAAAATAGATTTTGCGGTGACCAGCATAACTCGTCACTGGATCATCTGAAATCAAAAATCCAAAAAGATTTTGTTAGTTTATGAGTTTGCCGAGGTAATGACGTTGAGCAGACGTAGAACAGAGGTTGCAATAATTCTCTATTATCAAAAAATTCGCCTTTAAGATTTATACACTTTTGCATGCATTCAAACCAATTCTCGAAACATTTTTTCCACTCTGAAGTTGTTATCTGAAAAACATGGTTTTTCAAAGGCTTCAACAGGCTTCAACAGCATGAACACCAAGAATTAAATTCAATCTCATTAGGTATTCAATTAGGTAAATTGTGGATTTTTAATAAGCTGCCTTATCTGAGGACCATAAAACATTCCGACCCAAAAACTAGAGCTGCTACGAAAAAAAGCCAGGTATTTTTGGAATCAGCACATCAAAAATATCCAAAATCAGTTCTTACTTTTCCGGCACCAAGACAAAAATTTCATTTTGTTGGACTGTGTTATTATTATTTGTAAAAATCTAACTATTTAATCTTGTACTTTGGGTATAAATAGCAGGGATGGGGAGTCGGAGTCGGAGTCGGGAGTCGGGAGTCGAGGAGTCGAAGCTTTTTGGAGGAGTCGGAGTCGGAGTCGGGAGTCGGAAAAAGTTATCGACTCCCGACTCTTTGATTACATATTTATCAAGGATGAGAACAATCCGAAACCGAAAGTAAAATACCATACTACCAGAAATTATTAAAGTACGAAAACAGGAACGACATTTTTTCTCTGTTCATGAACGAAAATGAAATTAAAAATATTCAATTCCGGTTTCCTTCACGCTTTCCAGTTAAAAATTTAATTAATCTTTAGTCATATCTAATTTTTCTTTTTCTGTATACTTTGTTTATTATGTTAAAACGAAACTAAATTGGATTTTTATTTCCTCAAGTTGTAACGGGCTTTGTGATTATTTTATGTTTCATGTTGGCAGCTAAAATTTATATGTCAAATGAAAAAAGTGACATGTTATGAAAAATAAATTATAGTCTGTTCCAAACGATTAGGCGGAACTAACCGAAAATCTAGTTCCGCCTTAACCAAAGGAACAGACTTTATATAAAATACAAAACAATTTTTTTTTAATATATTTGAAAATTTGTATTAAAAATGACTCAATAGTCAAGATGAAATAAAAATAACATTTTATAAAAACAGCTCACCCAAACTCAAGATATTTAATGTAAGTATAGTCTGTTTCTTTGGTTTAAGCGGAATTAGATATCGAAATCTACTAACTTTTAAGGATTGAATGAAGCTTTGTATCATTTTGTTTAACAAAAGCCCACTTTGATAGTTAAAAAGTGAACTCGTGATAAATTAAGAAAATAAAAATGCCATTTAGTTCCGCTTAAACATTTGGAATAGACTTTACAATTTTCCAGTGAAAGGAGTCGGGAGTCGGAGTCGGAGTCGGAGTCGATTTTCGAAAATACCGACTCCGGAATCGAGAGTCGGGAGTCGATAATTTTTCTGTCGACTCCCCATCCCTGATAAATAGACAAATTAAAATTAAATAAAGTAATGACGCATTTCAATATTGCCATCTAGTGATCGTTTGTAAAAGCATAAAAGATAACCCTCTTAGTACAAGGTGTCTCAAAAGAAATTTTATATTTATTTAGCTTACTGCGTGAACGAAACGTATCCGAGGGGCGCGGGGGTTATGTCAATCGCTAGCCTGGCTCTTGGGAATGCAGTCGCTATGGAGCGCTTCTCGGGAGCAGACCGCGCGTTATGCATGCGAGAGTTTTACAAAAACGGTGATTCGGCGACTGTAGCGCGTAGAAAATTCTGCAGTATTCGAGGTTTTCGTCACTTAAATGATGCGCCAAGCATTCCTCTCATTCGACATTGGGTTAAAAAGTTTGAAGAGACTGGTACAACGCTGGATAAATCAAAATCCGGGCGACTTAGGTCATCAAGAACGGTAGAAAACGTGGAGAATGTTAATCAGTCTGTTCGTGACGACTCGAACCTTTCAATTCGGAAGCGCGCAAGTGCTTTAAATGTGCATAGATCATCATTACATCGCATTATGCACAAAGACCTAAAGCTGCACCCCTTCAAAATTCAATTGGTGCAAGAATTAAAGCCCCAAGATGCCAGTCAGAGGCTTAATTTCGTAAATCAGGTGATTGAGCGATTTTCAACGGATCACCCGGAGCGGTGACATAAATTGGCCTCCACGCAATCCAGATTTAACCCCTATGGACTTTTTCCTATGGGGTTATCTTAAATCTAAAGTTTACGCCAATAAACCGACTTCACTGGCGCATTTGATAGAAAATATCCGTCACGAAATGGCAGCCATCCCTGAGTCCACCTGCCGAGACGTCATAAGTAATTTTACTGTTCGATTAAATGAGTGCCGAGAACGCGAGGGTCTACATTTAGACGATATTATTTTTAAGAAATAAATCCCCAAAAAGTGTATTTTAATAATTAATAAACATTTTTTCTATATGCGGCTTACTTTTATTTTAATCGATCCACTAAATATAAAATTTCTTTTGAGACACCTTGTAGTTCATCTGTACGAATGTACGCACGTTGTTTGAGGTTTACCAATTTTCCGTAGAACACCCTGTATAATAAAAACTAGCTACATATGTACCTTCAAGCCCTGTTTAAAATCCTTCAGATTTCTCATATTTATGATAACCATAAATATTTCAAAAGAAAATACATAGGAGTTGCCAATTTTTCTAAAAAATGACGGAAAGTATTATGTGAATTATTTATGTGTGAGGAAGTGTTCCTTAGAAAAGCTGACTTGATCCAACATAGAACATAAATCAGGAGGTAATTTCGTAACCGCAGACCGCAAGGTCTCCTGCAGGGCTGCTCTCGAGACTCGAGGCTAAGGTACTGCGTACCGTTTATACATAAATCCCTCACTAGGGTGGAAACAATGAAGATGTTCTTCAACGAAATCTCACAGTCGCCGTAGGTAATATCTAATTTATTTTATGCTGTAATATGTTACTTTATTTTATTAACGTAATGAATTTATTAAATAATGTATATTCTCTCTAACGCCAGAGGGATTTAACTTTATATTTTAGACAGCAGTATTAAGTAATGAATGTGGTACTGTCAAAAAAACATATATGGTAGACAAATTTATGAGTTTTGTTAGCTATAGGTTTAGGGTTTCCAGCCCAAAGCTGACCAGCGCCCTTGAATGGTATGGGGGTGGTGGTAGAAATTTCAACCATTCGGGAAAGTATTTAAAACTCCAAATAACAGAATATCCAACAGACTTTGTGAAGCCTGACACATGTGTTTTTAATTATTGTTTGTTTCATTATTTGTTTTTCTTTTCAAATTTTATTTAAAATATATAATAATATATAGGGTTACCAACCGTACTCTTTAAAGAGTACATGTACTCTTTTTGAGCAAGTAAAGTTATGTACTCTTACTTTTTCTAAAAATTCAATAAATGTACTCTTTTTTAAAAAAATTGAAGAAATTCCTCTCGTACGTTTCCGGCTCAGATCAATGTGCATTACCTATTGTCCATTGACTAAAATTGTGTTAAAAAAAACGAATTTAATAAAACTACTTTTCGTCCCTTAATCTATGTCCTAAGAGCTTTCTTTTGATACCACACGGTAAATAAAAAAAAAATATATATCGACGACATAAAAAAATCAACATTTTTCGAAAAACTAATCTGATCAAAAATTCCTGTTGAACTATTTCGGTTCCCACCAATGTTCGTTATGGAGATTTTTTCAGATTTTTAGATCAACCCCTCTGATAGATAGGGTGGGGGGGAAAAGTTTTTTGACATATTTTTGGCAAAAATCTCATAAAAAGAATTGATTTTTCAAAAATAAAAAATTGCCTGTTACTCCACGCATTAAGAAGTTTCATTTGGTATGCTACTCAAAAATTTTAAAAATATTATTTTTCTTATTAAATACATACCACGTCTAAGAAAACTATTTTTTTTCTAGAAATTCATCAACATACTCTCCTTCAAGAGTGATACATTCATTCCAACGCTCGTCTAACTTTTCGATGCCTTCTTTGTAGAACGATCTGGCTTTGCACTCAAAATAGGTCTCGGTTTGCTGAATTCACTTCGTAAGTAAGCGTAATTCATTCAATTTAACCATCGTTTTCATCGACTTGTGACACGGGGCGTTGTCTTGGTGAAAGAGCACTGTTTTTTTTTGCATGTGAAGCCGTTTTTTCTTGATTATTACATTTAATCGATCCAATAATGCCATGTAGTATTCGCTATTGATAGTTTTACCTTTCTCAAGATAATCGATAAACAAAATACCATGCGCGTCCCAAAATACGGATGCCATAACCTTGTCAGATGACTTTCAAGTTTTTGGTCGCTTTGGAAGACTTTCACCGACTGCTGTTCACTCAGCTGACGATCTTTTTGATTCAGGTGTATAGTAGTGGATCCATGTTTCATCCATTGTCAAATACCGACGCAAGAAATCCTTTTTATCTCGCTTGAACAGCTCCAAACAGCGCTCTGAATCGTCGACGCGTTGTTGTTTTTGGTTCGGTGTAAGCGAACGCGACACCCACTTCGAAAGCAATTTACGTATGCTCAAATTTTCGTGTAAAATTGTAAACACACTACCTTCTGATATCTTTAAGGTGTCAGCTATCTCACGCAACTTCACTTTACGGTCTTTCAAAACTATTTTGTGGACTTTTTTTTTTATGTTTTCCGGAACAACTGCCGATTTTGGGCGACCAGAGCGTTCAGCATCATCGGTGTTTGTACGACCGCGTTTAAATTCAGCATACCAATCAGTAATAGTTGATTGGTATGCTGAATTTAAACGCGGTCGTCATAGCGAATCAGTAATAGTGGATTTGCCTGGTGCAGGTCTCTATAACGCTTATCAAGCCACTGTTTGGCTTCACCAGTATTTTTTCCCATCAAAAATTTCCCGTCTTTGTTAATGTGATGGGTGTTGTTGGTGACTCTTTCCAAGATTAGAAATGTCGGGTTCAAAATTAGTTGATTTCAGCCTTAAATCGCCATGGAATTTTACATCTAACTTGTTTCTCTGTTTTGTCAGGATGGAATTAACATGGCTAAAACCAGCCTCAACTATTTAACTTTTTTCTATCGACCCCCGAGCCAGAATCGACCCCTAGCAATGTCATATCGACTCCCGGGGGTCGATATCGACCACTTTGGGGACCCCTGTATTAGGTAGATAAAAATTGATTGTTCAATTCTGTGCGACCATGTTAGAAGTTGTAAAAACTAGACAGTTGTGCGCCCACTTAAATGAAATAATACGAATAAATATTTCAGAAGTTCCAGAGTTCAGAAATAGTAACAAATTCTAAATATAAATAGCTAGATATCTCAATGCGGTTTTGCTATGAATAAAATATATGTGTTACTATAAATACTTATATCAATAAATTAATGCAGCAAATGAACAACTGAAAACTTTGATAATGGTACTTTGCACTTTAATTGTTAATTGATTTATGGTGGTCTGTGTAATAATTCATAGTTTAATACAATATTAATCAATACAATGTATCAAGTGCTTTAAATTATTACAGGTAATATTGTACTACGTCATTTGTTTCTTAACGTCCAATAACGTGCCGCTAATAAATATTAACCATGATAAATGTTTAACTTAATTACTAAATTAATCATTTACTATGACGTTGTAATATATCGTCCTACGATCACACAAGAACAACATAAACAATGACAAACTGGTTGGTTTCACAAGCGGTGATTTTTACGATAGAGGTATACAAAAACCCGTCTAAATGCAAATACCGGTAATATCTTTATTATATATTATTTAATGGTATTCCAAAAAAGTTCGTTGAATGATTCTGCAATTACGAGGGCTACCTTTTAAGTTTTTACAAAAACTAAGAAAGAAATTTTTCTTTCGAATCACTAGGAAACACCAAATCATCCTCACCAGAATGAAAATAGGGACACACTCTACTCACACACCAATATCTAGTTGAGAGGAAGCCACCACCCTTGTGCCCATCGTGTAACACACAGATCACCATTAAACACATACTGTTAGAATGTACACAATACACAACACAAATACAAAAACACAAGCTTCCACTAAACTTCCAACAAATCATCCAACATGAACATGAAAACAACATAATAAATTTTCTAAAAGACACAGATCTACTCAACAAAATATAAAACATTAACACTCACCAATGTATATGCATATAAGTATTATAATAATCTTAATTGTACCTACTCTATATCTATAAATTGTTAATATTGTAAAAAACATTCCTACCTGGGTGTTAATAGCTAACAGCTGAAGCACCCTTTTTGGAAAAAACTGTGTTATTGCTTTTCAAAATATTCGCTTTTAAGATTTATATACTTTTGCATGCGCTCAAACAAATTCTCGAAACATTTTTTCCACTCTGAAGTTGGTATCTTAAAAACATGGTTTTCAACAGCTTTTTGAGGTGATGAAAATCGCTGTCCACGCATTTTTTGTTTGACATTGGGGAACAAAAAAAAAAAAATCGTTACGGGATAAATCAAGTGAATACGGGTAATGAGACATTAATTCGATGTTTTTCTCCTTCAAATAATCAGTTGTTTGACGTGCTGTGTGGGAGCTTGCATTGTCATGATGAAGAATGATGCGACGTTTTTGGTTGTTTTTCTTGATTTTGTTGTTGTATTCTGGAAACAAACTGTTGTATACCATTCAGCATTAACTGTTCTCCGATCCTCTAAAGGACTGGTTGCGACATGTCCAGTACAACCGAAGAAACAAGCGATCATTTTCTTGAAATTACTTCGTGAACGAACAACTTTTGTGGGTTTCGGTTCATCTTAGAAGACCCAAACAGTTTGTTGCTTAGTTTCCGGTTTATATGGATAAATCCAAGTTTCATCATCTGTAATGTTGTATACGGATTTTGCAGTGCCTAGATTGAATTTTTTTAGCATTCCCTTACATCAATCAACACGAGTCTTTTTTTGAGCTTCGGTCAAATTATGCGGAATCCATCGGGAACAGATCTTTTTCACAGCTAAATGTTTATGCAAAATCGAATGTATTGCAGTCTGCAATATGCCAAAGGATACCTCTATCACGGTAAGTCACATGCCGATATATTTCAATCATTTTGCGCACAGCATGTTTTTTTGAATCACATTTTGGTCGACCTTCACGAGATTCATCACTGACAGACGCACGACCACGATGAAATTCTGCAAACCAACTGTAAACAGTCTTTTTTGATGGTGCTTCATTACCAAAAGTTGAACAAAATGAATCTATGTATTGTTATTGAGGTGGCAATATACTAAAATCGTAAAAAATCATCCAACGAAAACCTTCACGAGCAGAGCCGCAGTAAGGGGGGACGGAGGGGGCGACGGCCCCTAGCGCACTAAGGAAAAGGGCGCCGACGAGCTTACTAAGGGGCACCACATTGCGAAGGTGAGGACCTTTTTTTTTGCTCGTCACTTGGATTTTGGGAGGTGAGGACCTTTTTTTTTTGCTCATGGCTTGGAATTTGGGAAGTGACGACCACCGTTTTTTGCCAAGGGCGCCAAAACACAGTTTTGCCCCTAGCGCAAGTTTTCCTTACTGCGGCTCTGTTCACGAGTAATATCCAATTTTTCAGTTACTTGTGGTGTAAATACTGGTATATAAAGAAATCTTAATTGAAAATTATTTTTCAGTATATTAAACTTTATACCACTTATTTCCTAGAATTATTCAGAAGAACAGTGTTCACTTTCCGCGACTAAAATGAAACAGTTGAATAAACTTAATTTAACTGAGACTGGTGCAAAGTTGGAACGGGAACTATGTAGGTAGGTATGTAGGTAGATATGTAGGTAGGTAAGGTAGGTAGGTAGGTAATAGAAGTTACGGTAGTACCTTCAATCTACTCTTATTAAGCCTGAAGTCAATGGCTTGTCTAAAATTCATTCGAGGTAATGCAAGGCAAACGGTTGCTGTTTGATTAGGATCACACGATCTATTGTTCAATTAACTGTACTAACCATTATCTACTTTACTTCCTAAATTGAATGTAATGGTGCACAAGAAAATTTCACAATATTTCACTAACGATACAATTTACATTCGCTAAATACACGAGGTGTGTACAATTAGTACACCCATGGCTTCGCATACAAATGGCAATTCTGCCGGCAATAATATTTTGTGTTTTAATTAAACATCTACGGGGTGTGTAAATTAAGACTGATTTTTCAAAAAACAATTATTCGAATAGATACAATTCAATCTCGTCTCCCTCAAAATAACTTCTTTGGGAAGCCACACAGCGCTGGAGACGGTTCTTCCAATTCTCATAGCAGTGCTGGAACTCGGATACTGGAATAGCTTTCAGCTGTTCGGTTACAAATGTTGGAATGTTTTCGAGTGTCCCAAAATGACGTCCCTTGAGGTGATTTTTCAATCTTGAGAAGAGAAAAAAGTCACAAGGACTCAAGTCAGGCGAACAAGGAGGCTGAGGAGCCACTGGAATGTTTTACTAGTCAAAAACTCGTTTATTGAAATTGCTGTGTGACAGGCAGATTTTTCTCATCCCCAATTCATTGGTCAAAATCTGATGAACGGTAGTGTGAGTCAAATTCAACTCTTCCCCGATCATCCTGACTGTTAACCGACGATCTAAACGCACAAGATCCTGGATTCTGTCGACATTTTCATCGATTCTTGAAGATGAAGGCCTTCCGCTGCGTGATTCATCAATTCTCTTTCTTCTGAAAATGCCTTAAACCACCAAAAACCTGGGTCCTTGACAAAACACTGTCTCCGTAGGCCTGCTGAAGTTTTACAAAAATTTCCGTTGCACTGTGCCCAAGTCTGACGCAAAACCTGATAGCACACCGTTGCTCGAAATGAATGTCACTCGTTATTAGAACGCACTAGAAGAAACTGTTTCACAAAAAAAATCACTACGGACAACAAAATTACTCTAGCGAGTTCAAACTCGCATGTAATGGCATACAATATGAACGTTCTCACCGATGTAGACTGAGATAGCCAATGTGTTTATATGTCTGTCTCAATAAAACAATTCACTAGCTATAAGTTTAGAAAACTATCGACAATCAACAAAGTACAACGTATTAAATTTAGTTTGAACGGTTGCTCGTCTTACCATATGAGAAACTTGTAGTGACAATCAACAATGCACAATATATAGTCTACAGTCTATTAATCTCTGTAGTCTACAGCTCTGAACACATCTTTAGAGGTTTCATTTGATATCATCATCATCAAGCCTTGTCCATCATCGGGTGATTTTGGACTGCCTCTAAAAAGAGCATAGGCTGTCAATAAAATTTCTCCATCTAACTCGTCTATCTGCCATAGGCTTCAAGTCGGTGATGTTGTTATAAAGTCTTTTGTCTTGGTTTTGAGAGCTCCATGCATTTATTTCTAGCAGGGTTGAGCGACGCCAGGTGTTCTTGGGTCGCCCTCTACGCCTACTGCCCTGAGGGTTGTATGCTAGTGCATAGCGACACACTTCGCTAGGAGCCCTTCGAAGAGTGTGCCCTAACCAACCATACTTTCTTCTTTTTATTTGCAAATTAATGTCCATTTGACCAGTTCTTTCCCCCAATTCTACGTTTGATATTCTACGTGGCCAATAAATGCGAAGAATTCTTCGAAGACATCGATTTACAAATACTCGCACTCTTCTCTTGATAGCTTCTGTTACGAACCAAGTCTCGCAGCCGTACAGAAGAACTGATTCATTTGATATACCACTCAAAATTAAATAAAAATATTTATTTTTCATTAAATACATATTTGTTAATATTTTTCCCTGATTTTTGAACTATAGTTTTCTAATATGTGGGTCAAAGAGTTCAACTTTCTACAGACAGACAGACAGACAGACACATGGGTGACGTTATAAGGATTTTTTGGTGGTCATACCTACAAAACCCTAAAAACCATATCTTTCTTTGAGTTATTTTTTCGAAGTCTCAGTATTTCTCAATATGCATGTCAAATTTCAACTCTCTAAGATCAACAATTTCGTTGACAGTGGATACTTATTTGTAGAGCCCTGCAAATCCCCTGCGATTATCCGCGGATATCCGCAACTTTTCTGCGGATGCGGATAAATTATCATTTAAATCATGCGGATGCGGATCGGATGCGGATTAAATGTCATATCCGCTTATCCGCAATATCCGCGTGAACATTAAATCTTCGGTTACTTTCGGAGGAACAAGCAATTGTGTTCTGACTACGCAGTCCTCGGTTATTTTCGGTTGTCTGTATATACATGATATTTTGTAGCATTCAATCTCACTTTATGTTATTTTTATTAAGACAATTGTCCATGATCAAGACTGAGTTGAGACAATCAACTTAACTTTCTTTTTATTATTGAATATATTATAGAAAATAATATTTTGGACAAAAGTTTCCTGGTACACTTTCGACGTAATTCTTCCTACCTCTGCTCTAATTCTGGCTTTTAAATCTGATGAAGGTTTTTTTTTTAAATAAAACTGATTAGTAAGTTTTATTTAAATACCAAAATTTACCTACATAATTTTTTCTCGAAAATTTTATTATGTAACCTGCCAATTTTTTTATGCTACCCGAAGTAAAAAGTCTTGCAGATCCCAAAAATTTGAAAAATGACACATGTTGCTATTTGAAAAAGTTGCAACGCCTAACTCATGCGCGAAATGGCGTAAGAGAATTACTTGATCCTAAAAATATGAAGCACCTTCTATCAAGTAACTTTTCTGATTTTTTTTTAAAATTCAATATTAAAAAAAGCAGCACGCCACTTACTCCCTACGAAAAAGAACGCTTAGGCCCCCCAAAATTGTTATCTCTCTCTAGATTTAAATAAGTTATTAGCGCATCTAGGCCTTAAAACTTTTGGGGTCCCTTAGGTTAGGTTAGTAATAAATAAGCTGGTAAATCCAAAAATTTTCAGTAGCGTTTTAGAGCAGAGATTACCTAAACAGGCGAAATATGTTAGTTCTTTCCAAACTGACAGCAAAACCCGTAGTGCGGATATTTTTGCGGATGCGGATCGGATGCGGATTTGTTATTTAAAAAAGCTGCGGATGCGGATCGGATGCGGATCATGGATGTGCGGATGCGGATCGGATGCGGATACAGAAAAACTTATCCACGCAGGGCTCTACTTATTTGTGAGAGTAATTATTTCAGAATACAGAATGGTTAAATAATACTGTATTAATAATGTATTTTAATTTGAAATGCGAAAACCCATTTATTTGATTACCCAGTATAATCAAGTTGATAAAAGTTTTAAAACTAGTTAATTTTCTTCATTTCCTCTTATCAGACATTAGTTAGATAAATAAAAAAGTTAAAAATTTTAAATTTATTTTATAAAATTTTTCGTTTTCTAACTAAAACAAAAATGGATCTGCATTGTTTAACTTAAAATCATTGACGTCAAATCTTATATTTATTTTTAGCAATTTCCGATTTTACTTTTTGCACGTTTAAAAGTTTCAAAGTTTTTTATTAAAAACAAGTTTTTAACAATCAGGTACAATGTTCAATTATTTTTAAAACTCCTGATTTTAATATGTTTGTTTTATATTTTGCAAAACATTCAAAGTAATTTCACTAATTATTCTTTACTGGTAATAAAGGAAAAATGGTCATTAAAATTTTATGTTAAAAAAAGAAGTTTTTTTTTTGCTTTGTAAATTATCAAATTAAATAGAGTAACCCTAGAAGCAGAATCAGTACGTGTAAGTACAGAGTTATTCAAAAGTTTCTCGGAGATTTCAAAATACTTATGTACAATAACCAAAACAGACACAGTGGAACGGAGCATATCAACAGATAGAGAAATTTTGATCGTTAACTTCAGAGATTACAAGTTTCTTATACAAAACTAACAATCTGAAGTAAAATTAGTAACAATATACACTATCGACCATAAGTAGAGAAACAAAACAATTTTTAAAATTATTTTCATAAATCTCGATTTGAGTACAATAAATGTTATCGTACATGTATAATTAGCAAGTGTCTGTATGTCGCCTGGGTAACATTGTGACGTCAATTTTTCCTAAGCTTCTCGTGATTGATTAACTGGGGACACCCTGTCTCTTGACTGACAGGGATTTTGCAGATTTATTCTCTAAGAATCTACGAATATAATTTCATAAAGAAATGTGTAGGATTTCGTAGGCATAAATAAGTAAATCTAGACACTCCTATATTACTCTCCTATATACAATTCCTATATGCTTTGACCGATATGAAAAATATTTTGCAGATTTATTCTCTAAGATTCTACGAATATAATTACGTATAGAAATGTCTAGGGCTTCGTAGACATAAACAAGAAACTTTAGATACTCCTATATGCTTTGACCGATATGAACAATATTTTGCAGGTTTATTCTCTAAAAAACTGGGAATTAAATAACATAAGAAATGCCTAGGGTTTCGTAGGCATAAACAAGAGACTCTAGACACTCCTATATGCTTGATCTATATGAACAATATTTTGTAGATTTATGCTCTAAGAAATTGCGAATAAAATAATATATAGAAATGTTTAGTGTTTCGTAGGCATAAACAAGAAACTCTAGACACTCCTATATTCTATGATCGATATAAAAAATAACAAAACTTAATTTAATTACCTAAATTGATCATATTTACTGTTCGTTTTTGTAATTTTGGGCGAGATTTATTGTAATCGGTGCGATGACATTTTATTAGGTTATGTAAAGGCATACAATATGATCGTCCTGACCGATGTAGACTGAGATAGCCAATGTGTTTATATATCTGTCTCATTAAAACAACTCACTAACTATAGGGGAAACATCCTAAGCGCCCTGACATCTGGTGGCAATTTGTGGAAGATACGAAAGTGACATTGTTTTGTTTTGTGCAATGGAGAAATACGTGTTTTTTTTTGCTGTTTGTGTTTTATTTTTGTGAATCATAGAAAAAAAAAACAATCAATTTTGTTATGTGCCGCAATGTAAATCGTGAATAAGGAAGAATCCTTCTTAAACATTCCATAATTTACCTAAATCGAAAAAAATATCAATTGAAACGACGTTTGGAGGCACAGAGAAAGTGGATCGTAGGTTATTATGGACCCAAAAACTAAAAATGGGCAAAAATCCAAGCCCATGCATGCATGTTTGCTCGTTGCATTTTATGGAAAGTGATTTTTTTACGTCCAAAGACTGAAAAAAAAAAAACATTTATCCCACCCAAAATTTGCCTAAATCATCAGATGATATATTAAAAGGCCCTTCTACTTTTTCACGCAGAGATATTAATTTTTAGTAATATATTTACCATATTTTTGTTATTATATTGACAGACAGTCAAAAAGAATTAAAAATACAATGAAAAATTAAAAATTTCCTTAAAATTTCTTTAGAATAGTATATTATTACATATCTTGCAAATCGTAGATTATCTTTAAATAAAAAAAAAGTTCAAAAAACAGGAAAAATACAACTAGTTCATTTTCACCATGTAAACAAATACACATAACAGTTTAATGTCACTTTCGAGTGTTCCAGCTTTGCCGCATATGGCGCTGCGATCTTAAAAAGTTTCTTCTATAAGTTTAGAAAACTATCCATAATCAAGTACAAAGTATTAAATTTCGAGGTCTGAATTATTGCTCGTGTTACCATATGACAAACTTGTAGTGACAATCAACAGTGCACAAGATATAGTCTAGAGTCTATTACGTTAAGAGCTCTGAACGCAGCTTAACGCAAATTGCATGAACTGGAATACAATGTTTCAACTAACAAAAACAATTTTATAATTACAAATTATATTATAACCCAATTCACGCGAAACCAGAATAATTTGTCTATATTTCTACTTTAATGCCTCATTATTTTATTCACGAAGTGTTTATTTATGCAACAAGTTCGTATGGCTGAGTTAAAGCTCGGAAAGTTAGACCAGAAACTAAATAGGTGGGCATTCTGTGTGGGGAGATAGTATCGAAGCTTCGTTTAGTTTGCATATACATAAGTTATTTACGTAGCAGAACATTCTAAATTAGTTCATGAACTTCATTTGTCTCAATACTGGACATCTATTTAATAGTATTTTATTTAACATATAATGTAGGAGTAAGCTATATACCGGGTGAATTATTTAAGGAGCAACATACGTGTTTCACATATAATGTTAATGAAGTGAGTTATTTCAAAAGCAACATAACCATAAAACAAATGCTTATCGTATCCATAGAAAAGACAAAATATTATTTTTTTTAAATATTTTTTGGACTTAACTGCTAAGGACCTTATTATTTTTGTTTGTATGTAAATATAAACTAATAAAAATTGATGTGAAGTGTGAATTTTCACACATTTCAGGATTTTGCAGGTATTTAATAACTGAATGATGATTATTTGGGATGCCAAAACAAATTTTATGTCAAAATATTTTTTTATGAATTTTAATTCGAATGCCTAATACCATTATTTAAGTTTCTAAATATGTGCAGTATTTTTTTTTACATAGCAAGGTTCATTATGATTTTGAAAATTGCGCCTATGGCTTCTATTGGTTGCTTAGCCCCACCCTCTGATTTCGTATACATCAAACAGAATTAAATTATAATTTCAACACTTCCCACTGGTTATTAAATTTACGCTTTTAAAAATTAAATGCAACATTTTACCAAAATATAACTAGAATTTTGACAAAATAATTTACACAAAAGAAAACGGCAAAAAAAAAACAAAAAAAATAAAATTGACAGGATTCGAACTCTAGTTTGCAAATTAGAAAACCAATGACTAAACGCATATAGCTATGAGTGCTGACGTATCAACTTGGTTACATAGCGAATTAAATATTTAACATATTTTGGTTAAAAACACAAAAAATGCATTATTTTCCGAAAACATAATCTGATCAAAAATGCCTGTTGTACTATTCCGGTTCACACCAATATACATTACTTAGAATTTTTTCAGATTTTTAGTTTAAACTATCTGGGCTACAGGGTGTGGGACAAAAATTTTTTTGCACAATTTTGACAAAAATCGTGTCAAAATAATTTATTTTGCAAAAATAAAATTTTGATCGTTAATCCACGTACCAAGGGCTTTCATTTGATACCCTACTCAGAATTTTAAAAAAATATTTTTTTTTTTTCGTTAAGCACATATTTGTTTATATTTTTAGGGGGATATCTTTTTAAGATGTTTTAGTATTTTTCCTATGTGCGGGTCAAAAAGTTGTACAAGCATGCCAAATTTCAACTCTCTAGGTTTAGCCGTTTGGCTACAATTTTTACCGAACAGACAGACAGACAGACAGACAGACAGACAGACAGACGACAAAATGACGGTATAAGGGTTTTTTGGTCATACTTACAAAACCCTAAAAATGCATTTATTGTTTCTCATTTACTATTTTTTAGCCGTCTAGGAACTTTATCATGTCAAATAACTATTATATCTAATAACCATTGCATATCTGTTTGTTGCCATGGATATGAGCTTGCTTTCATAATTTGCTATGTTGCAAATGAAATAACTCACTTTATTAACATTATATCTGAAACATGTATGTTGCTCCTTAAATAATTCACCCGGTATATACAGGATGTTTGTTTGAAACGGGGCACCACGAAAATCTCCTTTATTTGTAAAGATACAAAAAATCTTCAGAACAAAAGTTAAAGTAGACAAAAAGGCCCATCTAAAGGTTACTATAAGAATTCTGATGCACTTCCGGTTTCACCGGAAATGATGTCAACTTTTGATCTAGCATAGGGAATCGATAATTTTATATTTTTTTCCTAAAAGTACATTAAATTAGCTTTACAATGACACCAAAAAGTCATATTTTTATGTTAACCATTTCAAAATGGCGATCATTTATTTATAAAATAATAATCAACATAAGTTTTACAAAGTTGAACGTAGCAAGCTTTGAAAACAATAAAAAAAGAAACAAAATATCTCTAAAATAAACTGTTATAACTAGTTATTATATGAAATAACATGAAATAACTTAAATTTTAATTTTTTAATTAAATGTTTTATAAATATCAAGAGTTTAATAGTATACTTTTGTTTGAAAAAAAAAAAAAAAAATTATGAATTGGTAGTAAGTCGTTATTTGTACCTAATTATGGTTTATGTACGATATACCAACGAAGAGATGACAGATATGGTTCTGAATTTTTTCAAGTTACTGTAAGCAACACAAATAGCGCTAATACGTTTTTTTTTTATTTATTTATTTTTTTAAATTTATGGCCTTTGCTGCTGTGGCAATTAGTCAGGATAATTTTTTATTTGAGAAAATTTCCATGCCTGAACGGGATTCAAACCCGAGACCTTCGCAACGCAGAGCACATGTGTTACCACTACGCTACGCCGGTCGGCCGCTCATACGTTAAAACGTTCTGAACACGTATACCATCAAAAATGTTAAACTTTACGATAGAAGCGGCAGTTGCCAGATTGCAGCACTAGTTTAGCGCAATCCCGAAATATAAGAGGCAAACCTCGTTTCTACCTTATAATTTATTTAACAGAAAAATATATACAGCAAAAATTGTTTATAGTAATAAAATTAATATTTTATTTCTTTTTCATGTAGATGACTTGTTCTGCCTAATGAGTGTTGGGCTGTTACACGTTACACGTACCAGTTGATGACAGATCGTACGCAGCCTACGTCCATTGTTAAAACCCTACATAAAACTATTTTGATAAATTAAACGCTCTTAAATTAAATAACTATAATAGAAGGTAACGTAAGTTGCTATTTAACCCGTCATTGAAATAATTTTTTCTATAAATATCGTTAAATAAACTTTATTTTTCTCCCGGGCAACGCTGGGTATTTCTGCTAATTCACTATAAGTTTGGACACATAATAATTCACAATAAAAGCTATTGTGCACTGCAAGTATAATTTTGTCGTATATTTAAAATTTCATATTCCTAGATAATATTTGAACAATAAAGCTATGTATGCTTGTCATTGCATAGTTGTTGGCGCCATGCCTGCTATGCGCCGTACATAGACTCTTATAGAATGCCATCTACTAAACGAGGTCACGTTTCATATTTATTCTGGAGATTTAACATTCTGCAACGTATTATTCATACGTGGATCAGGTGCTAATATATCTTCATAGACCATGCCGACTAAACAAAAGTACTTTTGAACACATTTTATTTTCCTTTTCTGAAACAGCACACAGGTAGATTCATAATTTCTTTTATATTTTATTAAGTACGGGTTTAAACTTTTTTTCGTGAAACAGTTTTTTTTAGTGCGTTCTAAAAATGAGTGACATTCATTTCGAGCAACGGTGTGCTATCAAGTTTTGCTTCAGACATGGTCACAGTGCAACGGAAACTTTTGCAAAACTTCAGCAAGCCTACGGAGATAGTGTTTTGTCAAGGACCCTGGTTTTTTGGTGGTTTAAGGCATTTTCAGAAGGAAGAGAGTTGATTGAAGATGAATCATGCAGCGGAAGGCTTTCATCTTCAAGAACCGATGAAAATGTTGGCAGAATCCGGGACCTTGTGCGTTCAAATCGTCGGTTGACAGTCAGAATGATCAAGGAAGCGTTGAATTTGACTCACACTACCGTTCATCAGAATTTTACCAATGAATTGGGGATGACAATGCGCCTTGTCACACAGCAATTTCAATAAACAATAAAGTGTTTTGTCAAGGACCCACGTTTTTTACTAGTTTAAGGTATTTTCAGAAGGAAGAGAGTTGATTGAAGATGAATCACGCAGCGGAAGGCCTTCATCTTCAAGAACCAATGAAAATGTTGACAGAATTCGGGATCTTGTTCGTTCAGATCGTCGGTTGACAGTCAGAATGATCGGGGAAGAGTTGAATTTGGCTCACACTACCGTTCATCAAATTTTGACCAATGAATTGGTAATGAGAAAAATCTTGTCAGCAATTTCAATTAATGAGTTTTTGGCAAATAAAAACATTCTTGTGGCTCCTCAGGCACCTTATTTGACTTGAGTCCTTGTAACTTTTTCCTCTTCCCAAAAAAATCACCTCGAGGGACGTCATTTTGGGACACTCGAAAATATTCAAACGGCCGTAACCAACTGAAAGCTATTCCTGTATCCGAGTTCCAGCACTGCTATGAGGATTGGAAGAACCGTCTCCAGCGCTGTGTGGCTTCCCAAAGAAGTTATTTTGAAGGAGACAATATTGAATTGTAATTCTATTAGAATAATAAAAAAAAAAAAAATTAAAAAGTCAGTCCGGCTATTAAAATAATATTTGTATGTTTAGTAAAATTTAATTTCTGGTCCATGTTAACTCCCAAATATTTAATGTTTGATTTCCATTCTAAATCAGAATTTTGAATTGAAATGTTTCTACTAAGATTTGGTCTACGCCTACATTAATTTTGATTTTCCATTTAATCATATATTTAATAAATTTCACAGCAGCTACTTCCAAACGTTTAATAAATGTATCAGTTCTATAAGGTTGTGCAAAAATTGCTGTGTCATCTGCGTATAACGAATAAAAAACATGTTTCGCTCTTGGAAAGTCGTTAATAAATAAATTAAAGAGAAGGGGGCCTAGGATAGATCCTTGTGGTACTCCTGCCGAAATGAACCTTTTAGTTGACTTTTCGTAACCTACTACTGTTTGAAAACTTCTGCCTTAGATGTACGAATAACTGTTTTACCATTAGTGAGTTACAGTATCAAATTCTCGTTATCGACCGAAATTCACGTATTTCCATATAAACTGGAACATCCACGTTCTATGGTAATTTAAGACAAATATTGTTAATAAATTTGTCGAATACAATTGATATCAAAACATAAAGAAATAGATCCCTTTTAAATGGTAGCAATGCAAGAGGAGGTACGAGGAACGAGGAACGAATACTGAATGTTGAAAACACAACGCCAGTGGGTGGAAACATTTGCGAATATTGAAGTCTAAAAGAACGTGAAAACACGTGGATGTTTTGCTTTCAATATTTTTATAACGAAACTTCAATCAATACCTCATGCTATGAGATTTTCTCACAGTTTTTAATAAAAATAAAAACAACCAATATTTTTTATTCAGTGTTTGCCGTTCAACATTGTATACAACGGATCTTCGAACTACGAAAGGTTTGATTAATAACTTGAAACTCGAACAAAAAATTCAAGGAACATCCGGAGTCGGAGTCGGGCTAATAATAATAATAATAGTAAGTTGCTGAGTACACTGCCGCGATAGGTATGCAATTCGGGTTGGAAAATGGAAAATGCGCTGTTTTGCATATACACAGAGGAAAAGGTTTAGACAACGGTGAAGACGTTCAATTGGTTGATGGGAGCATTATAAGACATCTTAATGCCGAAGGGTCTTATACATTTTTAGGCATCAGTGAGCGAGGTGTCCAAGATGTCACTCTTATTAAGCAGGCCCTTCGCAGCAAGTATATGGCACGACTTAGGCAGATATGGAGATCCTGTCTGTCTGCCAAGAACAAGATCACTGCCAAAAACATGCATGCTGTCCCATTAATTTCATACACTTTTGGTGTAATGAAATGGAATGTTGATGATCTTAAGGATCTCGACAGAAGAACCAGAAAGATCATGAACATCAACCGAAGTCTTCACCCGGAATCTTCTGTGCAGCGCATTTACCTCCCTCGTCAAAATGGGGGTCGGGGATTACTGAATCTGGAGTGTTTGCACGATCGACTCGTCCTGGTTACAGCTAACAGTATCCTCAGAAGTCAGGACCCACTATTAAAATTCGTTAGTGAGCACGAATTTAGTGGCAAAGTGGCGTTTCTTTACCAGGCAGCGCGAAGAGCAGCAACGAGATTTAACCTGGCAGACTTGAGTCCCGTCAGGGAAAACGCTGGAGTACAACTCTCTCGGGAGGAGTACAACAGAGTTACCGGTTCGGTGAAACGAGGCGAGACAGACATGTTGACAAAAGAACACATGAGTAAAAGTATGCACTCTGTGTTCTTCAAACATATTAAAAGTCTAGAGTTGTCCACCGAACTCACGTTCTCGTTTCTTAAGTCTGCTGGTTTGAGATCGGAAACAGAAGGTTTTGTGTTTGCGTGTCAGGATGGTGTTATAAATACTTTGGCATACAGGGCC